>CM076575.1:501716180-502119924 GCA_034641835.2 Pinus albicaulis | reverse complement strand
GCTACTTTTTGTCTATTTCCTCCTCACCTTTTTGCCTCATTTTGCCCAGTTTTGACATGTATCTACTTCCCTTTTTCCTCTCTTTATCCCTAATATGGCCAAACTTCCATCAATCCTTGTTTGAGGTAAAAGGCAGTACAAGTATAATTGTTTTTACTATTCCATAGCTAGTTTAGGCATTTTAGTAACATGCTTATTTGTTAACTTACTATTATGGGTAGAATAATGGATTTCTTACAGGACCTGTTTGATTAGCTCTTTGACTTGGAGGAAGACTATGATCCTTTAACCATATTCAGTTGATATGCCAGCATGTCTCAAGATAGAAGCTCCAGCTCAACAAATTCGATGCTCCTTCCAGCACTTTGACAAGTTAAAAGATTGGTGAAGGACTAGCTGGCCACTCTGCGTATAGTAGAGTTCAGTTAACGAAATTTAGGAACCTTTTTCTTATAGCAGCATGCGGTTTTTTTATTATAAATAACTGATATTGTGAATTTAGGACAATCAACGCTGATTTTGTGGATCACTATATCCACAGTTTTCAACTTCCTATCTTGTAATATAACTACTACTAATTCTGCAACTCAGAATTCCTATAAAGGCAGAGACATATGATTTGATTGAAGGTTAACGTATTATTATTTCAGCTATCAATACAAACTGTGATTTCGTGTTATAAGAGTGAAAGCTGAATTCTTATGTTCATGCGTTCTTGATTAACTGTGAATTGTTGTGGATTTGATGAATCTCTGAACCAAATTGCTGTAGGTGTAAGTTAGTACTGTAATCAACGCTTTCCTGGGTGTGGCAAGGGCCCACCACAACCGGTTCAGCCTCGTAGCTAGCTAGAGGTAATTCATAAATATAATTTGATTCAGTTCTTGATTGTAGAGTTATTTGTTTTTTAAAAATCGATTTTGTGTCTTGGCTTTGATTCCTGTTGCTATAGTTTATAAGCATCGTTGATTAAATTCTTGATTGTATAGTTGTTTGATTTTGGAAATCAATCTTAGCATTGGATTTATGTTGTCGTAGCAGAGTAATTGCATATTTCTAGGATCAGATTGGGAATGTCATATTAAAACCCTGTGATTGTAGCTGTAAATGTGTTTGATTACTTCCATAGGGACTGCGTTCCATCTGTCACCACATACGCATTGTTCTTAATTGAGCGTTGCTTAGAAACAGAGTTGAGAAAATACTCCATCCTTCCTCTAGATAAACGAATTGCTGAATGCATTTTTGCGTGAATGAACAGAGCCTAGTTGTATACATTTGATTCGATCTTTTGATGAGAACATTTGGCTGAAATACGTATTGCTAGATCGATTTCAGTAGAAGAGCATAGCTCGGATTGAAAATAAGATTTAATGGTTAACCTTTTATGTGTGTTGAATGGTCCTGTGCATTAAGTAATCCACATCTCATTTATGTGTGCATAGCTTAGATTGATGACCATAGTTCAATTGCTATAAGAGATGGATGTCATTATTAAGTGAATGATTTTGTTTGAATTCTATGCACTTGGTTTGAGGAGGCAAAGTTTTGTTTACATTAGAGTTTTGGCTTATCATTGCTTAAGACAAAATAGGAGTGTGAAGTTAGATTCACTGTAGAGTGATAGCTATAGGTTATTTTGGGTCTTAGCTGGAAAGTCACGAGGAGACCGTGTGTTGATTAGGTGGAAGAAAATAGATGATTCATAGGGTAGATTTGAGCAAAGTTTTCTTCATTTCTTTGGCATGATTAATTAGATGTTTGCAGTCTTGTTTTATCTTGCACAAGATTAGGGTCTGGATTGGGAGGTCAAAGACTGGTTGTAGCATTTGAGTTAAGTTGAATTAGCAAGATTTCTTGGAGTGAGTGCATATTCCCTTAAGGATAGAATCTTAACTAGCATTCCTTTATGGATTGATGCTCGAAATTGTGTGTTAGGTACAAGCTTCGCAATTCCATATCCATAAGAATAGCAGTGGAAAAGTGATTTAAACCCCTACAACTTGGTTATAAAGAGATAATTCATTCAAAGTTGAAACATTTTATTGCAAGCTTCAGAGGATGACTAGATGACTACCAGTGACAATTTATGTGAATGTGTCAAACTTGTAGTTTCGAGATTGAATCCATTTCCATTTCTGTGTCTTAATGCAGCACGTGTTGATTGAATTAGGAGAGTTATCTTATTGTAGAAACCAAAGTGTTGATTGCTGTAGAAGTTTGGGTAACTTTGCCAGAGTTCAATTGGAAGTTTGATGAAAGACAATTGTAATTAGAAGCTGATCTCCAGAGCGTAGTTGTGCATTCTTGATCACTTGAGGTTATTTTAGTTTGGTTTGAAAAGTAAAATTAATACTTTCTGGAGTGAGTAATACATATATAAATGGTTCGGTTAGGTATGAAGCTTAATGGCCATCATGACTGAAGTCTGTGTGTGTAAAATTGCTATTTAAACTAGTATGATAGTGCACCTTTTCGCTTGACACCAGTATAGTGAATTGGTATGACATGTTGACATCAGAGTTAATTAGGGATACCATTAGTAATTGCAAGTTTGTTGTGTGAGTGTGGAATCAGTTCATAGGTTTACTCAGATTAGGTAATTCCTTTTAAGTGTGACCTCCAAATATTAGAATTAGGTTCTTTGAGATTTTCTGCAAATAGTGAGTTATTGAATTAAAGTTGCTATTGATTGGTAATGGTTTTGATTTTAGACTTAATGTTGAGATAGATTGAATAAGGGTTTCTAGTGTTCAAACTAGAGTTTGTTAATTGTTCCTGTTTTATGATGAGATGAATTGATTTATTTCCGACAGTGTGTGTCTATAGATGTTTTTGTGTGCCTAAATTCTTAAATCAAATATCATAAGGAATCATATAAACTTCAACTCTAAAAGCTAAACCTTGAGAGCATAGTACAACTCATGTTTTACGAGCCAGGATTGATATACAAATATTGGTGAATTAATTCGACAATTATCTCACACAACAATGTCTTCTGCAAATTCGAATTCTATTCAGTCACAAACTCAGCTTCTCCTCCACTATAGTGATTTCCTATGCTCTGATACAATGTGGAAATTATACAAACATATTTATATCAATGGATTCAATCCGATCTAACAATGTACTAAAGCTAGATACTGAATTGCTTCTACAAATCAATTGCAGAAATTAAACACAATCGCCAATCACATGTAGCAAAGAAAGAATCAAATCAAACCACAACACAGATAATTTCCTGGGGAAAGCTTGCTGCTCAAAACCCATCTATCTTCTATTGTATATTAACCATGGAATCGTGAAACAATTACAATGCACTCTTCTCACAAGAGTGTCTTGCACTCTGCTAACTGTCTCACACTGTCCTGGACAAAAACTGACCAACACTTAGCCAATTCTCAGCCTCTAAACAGTCTACCTTGCTTGCGTAATTCCTAATGAATGCAATCCCTATTCTTTAGGAATTTTGGCCTTCCTAAAATGTGCACAGATCATGGAACTCCAATGGATGTCTAGTTGCATGCAAGCAACCTACTAATCACACAACTGATAGTTAACCTCCCTTTTTATTCACCTTTGTCTCAATTGGATCTCCACTGGAACTGACATGCATGCAACTATTAATAGTAAATCATCAGTCGCATGGCAGATCACTGATTGTGAGTTAAATACTATTTAATTCACTTAATCTCTCACTAGTGCAACAAACAATTACAACTATTTCAACTGACTCTAACTCACCTAACTAAGTTAACTGATTACACATGCATTAAAATAATGCACCAACTGCAATTCAAACTCCATAACTAATAGTATCACTCTGCATGCCTCACCAACCACCCTCAACTCGAAATTCATGAGTTAACTGAGTTTATCACACTCAATTAACTATTAAAAGTGATTATGAGATAAGATTACATTTTATGGTTCAATTTAATTAAGGGAAAATTAAATTAGACACTACACCAAATTTAGCACACACTAGTGTAGGTGTTGCAAGGACCTATTGGTCCCACACTAGTGTAGGTGCTGCTAGGACCTATTGGTCACACACTAGTGTAGGTGCTGCAATTTCTTGTCGGACTTCAACAAGGCCTACCACCCTGATACTATGATCAATCTCTATTGAGATGCTCCTTACCACATATCCAACATTCCAACCATCTGGTACCATTACCTCTATTCTACTTCCCTCCAGGTTCTGACCCATGTCCCTGTCTAGCTATGTTGAACTTCTCGTAAGGTGAAACATTCTATTTCTCTTCTGAATTTTAAGGCCTTGTTCTTTTCAGTTTCCATTTACCTTTACCTTTATCTTTATCTTTTCCTTATCATCCTTGTTGATATTCATTCTTACTCTTTGACTGCATAATAGTGCTTCAATTTCCCAATAACTTCTTCAAGTGGCTGAGGCTCATCATACTCAATCCGATATCTAAATTCTAATGGAAATCCACTGACAAACCTCTGAACTTTAGTCTTTTCAACATTAAGATACTATACATACCTCAATAGCTCGGAACTTAGTCATATACTCTTAATCTGTCATCAATCCCATATTAATATCATACAATTCCTTGGATTTTTTGTCATTGTACCTTTATCACAAGTACTTCTTTATGAAGATTCTCCTGAATTAATGCCAACTCAACTCCTCTGTCCTGATGTCTCTAACCCATTTTACATCTTCCCACCAAATATCTTCTTCCCTTTGAGGCCGAAGATAGCTATTTTGGCCTTCATATTCTCTGTATACTCACACAATTCAAAGAACTTGTTCATCCCAAGTAGCCAAGCCTCTGCATCCTCAGGCTTCTTCAAATATCCGTCGAAGTTAGGTGGCTCAAATTTCTTAAACTCATATGGAATGTATACCATGTCACTCCTTCTGTAACGGTGATAACAGTGATAACGATGATAATCATAGTGCATGTCAGAACAAGAACTAGAATAATAACCATGTCCATCACCTCTCCTATCTAGAGTATCCAAGAATCTACCACCTCTGATTGTGTCATATATATATGACATGTGACCACCATGAGACCTAATGCCACATGTCCCATTAGTCCCATCCTCCTGTCCATAGATGATTTGAAGTGGTCCTTACCTTTGTAATTCTGATAAACTCTTAAGAATCACTGTATTGACTTTTGCTTGTTTCACCCGTGCCTACATGATTTTTTCATTATCTGCTTTTCAACTCCTTATTTCTTCCTTCAAACTCCTCAATGTGTCTGCTAAGTCAGAAGGGTGCCCAACAACACATTGCTCATCTGATTCATAGGGAGAATCTTTGTGGTCTACCATCTTGCTAGTCATCTTGATCTCTTCTTGCAAGCCATACTATGTCAGCTAAACCAAATCATAAACAAAACAATGTACCTCAGTATAATTCGGGGAGGATATCACTTCTGCAAGATTGACTAGATTAGCAAAATACATATATATAAACATAATCATAACAACATATAGATATCATCCTAACCATAATCCATTCATCAATGTATGACCATACCAACCAGACATCATGACCTTAGGCATAAAAACTACAACCATATCAATGTATGAAAAAAACATATAAATATTGACATGCATAAAAAATGTTTAACCCAATCATACACTCATGACGAAAAAATCCACAAAACCCCATTGATTTTCACATGACGACACCACTGCAACCATGACCACCACCATGTATATGCAACAAGCACATGGACCATAATTATAAGGAACACATATGTAACTAACATGAATGCATGACCAAAACACTGCCCATTCAGTCCAAGGGGTGAAACATGCTCTGATACCACTCTATAACACCCTCCTCCCACATTTACCCAAGTTAACCGATTTGGTGGGGTAAACATGTGACGAGAGGCTACTCTGATCTGATTCAACCTCTTAGGTCACCTTAAGGAAGTGGAACCTACAAAACACCACCAAACTAATCATCCACACAACCAATAGAACCTCCAAGAACTATCCCACCTTTCCAGTTGACCAACGCTTGAGGAAACTCAACAATTCAATCTCCTAGAGCCTCAATTGCTCCCTTGCCAAGCCCTCCAAGCGACTGCGGGTCATAATCACCTCCTTGAGTGCGACTGGCCTTTTTCTACTAGTGTTATGCCAGTGACAATGAGATTTAAGGTTGAATTCCAGGTTTAGGACCCAGTCACTACCCATAACCCCATGGAACTTACAGAAATGAGATGAAATATAAAGACAATGATGCCAATGCAGATTATTAATTTATTGAACACAAACTTGACTGGACCCCTAATAGCCATGACAAGAATTTCGTCAAAAATGTCAAAAATATGCATTCTACAGGTTTAAACAACAAATCTGAGCAAGGTGTCATACTTATCTCAAAATCGCTAAGAAGCATTGGTGCCTTATCACATTAGCTGCATTGTCATCTATTAGGTCATATATTAATTATTAATTCATTTACAAATCAAAACATGATTATGACCATACATATTCACTGTTATAAAACATGTTCATAACTAGCATATAACCAACAAAAACAATAAGAATCCCCATATAAACCACTACATTTACACATAAAATACCAAGGATAATAAACTCTTATTGATTAACGCAAAATCCAATCTGGTATGGGACTACCACGTTCCACCTGACCATAGATTGGTTGAGCCAAATATCTCTTCAAACAATCACCCCCATGTCATATTCCAAGCATGAATGTGGGACTTAAAACCAAAAGAACCAACTAGGGCTTCTTGAGGCTAAAACACCTCACCCTAATCAATATAAGCATGCTTTACCACAATCCTTACCGAATCACCAGGCCATAAACAAACATGGATGCTGCTGGATCTCTCCACCTAAACCGTGAGAAATTTGTCCATCTCAACCTCTCGGCTTTACCATACATCCCGCCATTACCGATCAAGGGATTCCTAAGCCTACAAGGTCTCCACCCTTTGGGCTTTACCGTGTATCCCAACCAAGGATTCCTAGGCCCAATCAAGGGTACCATCACTAGCTTTACCATGTATCCCTCCATTCATCGATCAAGGTATTCCTAGGCTCAATCAAGGTGTTCACATCCATTATTTACCATGTATCCCATCCTGGGAGTCCTAGGCCTTGTGAATAATCCTGAGGCCACCCCACTCATATTTGAGTTTATCCGTCAATCCAGCTCAACCAAAACATGAAAACCCAATCACACCATGGATATCCAGAAATGGAAAGGCAAGGTTGAAGAACACTATCACACCTGGAAAAACCCGTGCCGATGACAACAAGAGTTCACCAAGAACACACATGCATAACCATGCATGTCAAATCTAGCAAGGAAATCATACATGGAAATTGATACCTATAAGTAAACTCATTGTAGTTGCTTGATTATGCTCTTCCTTGCTTGATCTTTGCTTCCTCTTTTCATTCTTTTCCCTTATTGATCCAAATTTGAAATTCTCCAACAAAAATTTAAGTGTCCAAGAGTGTGAGAGAGAGAATAAAGAGAGAGATCCAAATCTGAACTAAAAAAAAGCCATGAACTGATCCTTATAAGCCTTTTTATTAATGTGGCCTCTATTTTCTTCATTTTCCATTATGTTTCCTTCATTTTCCTCCTCACGTGCAACATGTGAACTTTCACCTTCCTTTTCTCCTAATTTCCATTATTTCCATAAATAAAATGCCAATTAATGCTACTTTTCCTTTCCAAAGCCTTTGTCATTGCCTTTGAAAATTTCCTTAGCCATAATAAACCAAATGAACACCCACACTAGGATGTTTTTTTCCCAACATTCAGCTTGGAATAAGTGTCCCATAACCAAGGTCTTATTTTACCTTTATTAACTTTTACATGGATTTTCGACCAGGGTTGTTACATTGGAGGATTTTGTTCTAGCCAATCAGAATATCAATATCATCCAAGCAAAATGAATGGATCATCATGGCTTAGGCAACTGGTTTGTGGAGTTGATTACGTGAGGACCTTGCAATCAAATGGCAACAACTTGGAAATAATTTTAACTGAAAAGACATGGAAGACTTTGTATTTAGCAATAATAGTGTAACCGAAAAAGAAACACCAAAGGTTGTTGTCATTGGCGACTTTATTAATGAGTCATAAACTACGACAAATTCAATATCAAATGAGCACAAGGAACTAAAAATTGGTGATTGTGGATTACGTATAGACACAAACATTGATTGAATAGATAACTCAATGGTTGACAACTCTAAAAACAAAATATTTAAGGAAATGGTAGAATGTAATGTTGGTTTGGATGACACAATTTCATGTGTATTTTATGACATTTTGCAGCGGGAGGTGACAACACTGAGAAAAACATTCCATGACAAGGATTTAATTGTTAAAGACAAAGATGACATCATCAAGGTACACATTCATTCATTCATTTTCAAGAAGAACAATATCATAGCCTTGGAGTATTCGAATAAGCTATTGTGCACTCAAATTTCACATGGCCAATATCGTCATAACATAAGTTTTCCCTACGAGTTCCAAATTACAATTAATCAAATTATCCATATATCATTTAAAGCCATGCTCAGTTTCAGACTTTTAAGCTTTCATTGTGCAGAGTGGGAATGTGCAAAGGAAGTTTTCATTGTGCTTCCTCCGCACTATGCAAAAGCTTCTTCCACACAATGAGGTGTGAGACAATGTTATCCGGTTTGGCTTGGTTCTTTTTTCCCAGATCCAAGAATCACTTCCAAACAGTCAGCAACATCCCATCTACAAGCTACACTATTTTGGATATATTACGTCAAGCTTCGCATTCTAAATTGGCACTTATCATGCAACCTCTCCATGAGGCAAAGTTTGTTGGTTTGTATCTGTATTCTCTAATGGTCTTATGTATTGATTCCCTTCTCTTTGCTCGATAACATGGCAAAAAAACAATGTTATATTTGTGAACTATGCGATAGAAACACCAATTCACAATTCAATTCCACTAACAAAATCCTATTAATAGTATTGCTGTGACAACCATCATTATATATTCATGTAGAAATTTCCTGTTTTCCCACCCCGGTTTTCAGTTTCACCTTATTTCTCCAAATAGTTAAATGCCCTTTCCCATATCCTTACATTCAACAAACTGGAAAATAAATTTTTGCTGAAAACACAAATTCTGGAAAATTTACAGAATGCTGAAAAATGCAGAAATAAAAATCAGCAAGCCTAAAATACTCATTCACACATTTTAACACAGATATTTTTGGTCAACATGACCCTGGAAAAACCCCCTACAACTCTTGGGGAAAACCAGTTTGAGAGCTTCTCTTTTATTTTTCTGAATATTGTTTTTTATAGTGAAACAGGAAAAATTCAGAAAAAATTCTAGCAACCAATTTACAGACTTATCTCGATTTCCATGCTTGCACACCGCCTCGGAAATTGTGCCAAATCAGCAACAACGGAAAATAGAAAATTTACAGCACCTTAGGACAGCATTAAATGTTGTACGACCACCTCGAGAAGCATGCCAAAACAACCATACTTTGCTGTATGGACTGTACAGATTTTGTACAGCAACCTCTCTCGAAATTCGTGCAAAAAAATAGACCTGTAGCTACTGTCCTCTTCCTCGATTTTTGTGTCGGAAATGATAGCCACCCTCTTCCTTGAAAAACGTGCCTGATTTTTGTGCCTTGGAGTGCGTGCTTACTGCTGTACCCTCTTCCTTGATTTCTGTGCCTCCTCACTTGGAAACACTGCCTCTCCTTTGCTGTACAGATTTTCTGCCTCGGTATGTGTGCCGATAAATGATGCTGTACCTTTGCTCAAATCTCTTCACTGCTGCCCTCCTTCTTCTCACTACTCAAAAAAATCTCCAGCTCTCCTTCTCTCCTTCTCCCAATCTGCTCATGAAAGAATGAATGACCTTTTCCCTCCTTTTCCTCCTTTAACCTAACCCTAAGTGACTTTTGGGTAATCCCTAAATCCAATGGCTGAAATAGACTGAGATCTAGGGCTGAGATTAAATGCTCATTTAAATCTCACTTTCTATTTTTTAATTCACCCCACTTTAATAAAGACCCACTTAGTCATTTATTTCCAAAGTCACTTTTCTTTTTTAATTTTACATTGACTTTATTAAAGTCACTTTAAAATTAGACTTTAGTAACTTTATCACTTAAAGTCACTTTTAAATTAGATTTGACTTTATAACTTTATAAAGTCAATTTAGGAGAAAATTAAATTCTTTTGGACACTTTTCCCTAGGCCAAAGATCAAAGCCTTAGGGAACCACCTGTCCTCCGGTACCAAATTTCAACACTCCCTCTTACCGAGGAAGGTGTTCCTCACCACACCCATCTTGTCTCTCAAGTAGACATGCTTGCCCCGTGGTAAGGCTTTGGTAAGAATATCTGCAACCTGCTCATCAGTGGGAATATACTCAAGCTTCACAGCTCCTTTCTGAACATAGTCTCCGATGAAATGATATTTGATCCCGATATGCTTTGACCTGTCATGAAATACTGGATTCTCCGTGAGTTTAATGCAACTCTGATTATCACAGTAAATCACTGAAGGTCTCAACGGCTGACCAAATAAGCCAAACAACATCTTGCGAAGCCAGATGGCCTCACAACTAGCTAGACCGGCTGCCATATACTCTGCTTCCGCTGAATTCAATGCTACTGACTGCTGCTTTCGGCTGAACCATGACACAACTGCCGAACCCAACCCAAAACAGCACCCTGAAGTGCTCTTCCTATCAGAAGCACAACCTGCCCAATCAGAATCAGTGTAACCTGCCAATCTCACTCCATCCCCCTGCCCGTAGTCCAGACCATAATCCACTGTCCCCTGCAAGTACCGCAAAATGTGTTTTGCAGCCACCCAGTGAACCTTCCTAGGCTCACACATAAACTGACTCATCGTGTTGACTGCAAAACAAATATCCGGCCTAGTGTTGACCAAATACATCAAGGAACCAATCAGTTGTCTGTACAATGTGGGATCCACCAACTCGGAATCCAAAGCATGAAGCTTCTTCCAGTTGGTGATCATCGGTGTCGACATGGGTTTACAATCCTCCATGTGGAATCTGCCAAGGATATCCACAATATACTTCCCTTGCCCCAGGAAGAAATGCCCCTCCTCCTGCCACACCTCCAAACCCAAAAATTAATGCATCAAGCCGATGTCCTTCATCTCAAACTCCGCCGCAAGATCTCTCTTGCAGTGCTCTATGAGTCTCTCTGCACTTGTAATGACCAAGTCATCCACATACAGCACCAGAATGAGAGGCTCCTCACCTATCACAATATAGTAAAGGTTCGGATCTGCCTCACTCTTTGTGAAACCCATCCCCTGCAAGTATGTATCTATCCCGGAGTACCAAGCTCTGGGAGCTTGCTTCAGGCCATAAAGGGCCTTCTTCAGTCTGCACGCATGGGACTCCTTCCCATGCACCTCAAAGCCCTGTGGCTGCTCAATGTACACCTCCTCCTGTATGAAGCCATTGAGAAATGCGGTCTTCACATCCATCTGGTGGATCTTCCAACCCATCTCTGCTGCTATCGATATAATGGAGTGGATCGAAGTATATCGAGCACGGGAGCGAATGTCTCCTCATAATCAACTCCCTCTACCTGGGAGAACCCTCTAGCCACAAACCTCGCTTTGAATTTCTCAATGCTGCCATCTGCAGCATGCTTTACCTTGTAAAGCCATCTGGAAGTAACCATGGATTTTCCCTCAGGCCTCGGCACCACCTCCCAAACATCATTCTTCATGATAGAAGAATACTCCTCTTGCATGGCCTCTCTCCAGACCTGCTGGCTAGCTGCCTCCTCATAGCTAGAAGGCTCAGAGTCAACGATGTTGGCAACCATTGCCATATAGCTACAAAACCTCTCAGGTGGTCTTCTCTCTCTAACCGGCCTCTTAGGCCCAACAATAGATGTGGCCTCTCTCAAGGTATCCTGAAGCCACTTGGGCTTCCTCTTCCCTGAGCACACTTCTCCCACCGGAGAATGAAACTCCTCCTCATCATCATCAGGAGCCTAAACTCTTGACTGTCTATGTGTTGTCCTCCTGCCTGAACCTGAATCTGTAGACGTTGAAGTACCGTGTGAACTGTCCATCAGTGGACTCCCTAGTGAACTGCTCTACGAACTGCTCTACATGCTGCCCGAAGCACCACCCCTCTGACTCTGTGAGCCACTGCTCACCGACTCGACTCGACATCGTCATAAATGCATCAACTCTTCCTCGATCCCTGCCCACCGGATCCCTATGACTCCACTCAGCTCGTTGCCGAGGGTCCGTTGATCTGCATACGAACTCCCGTGACCTCCTAAAGGCCCTATCCTCCTCGAACTTCACATCCCGCCCGACAACAACTTTCCTCTGCGCAGGAATGTAAATCTGAAAGGCCTTGGAGGTCTCACTGTAGCCCACAAAGATACCCTTCTCTGCGGTGGGCTCTAGTTTGGTCCTCTTCTCCTTGGGTATGTAGGAGTATGTCATGCACCCAAAGATACGAAGATGACCCATATCAGGCTTCTTCCCAAAAAAAGCCTCCTCCGAAGTCATGTGCCCCAAGGCACGATGCGGACTCCTGTTCTGCAAGTAAACAGCTGTGTTGCAGGCCTCTGCCCACAAAAACAATGGCAACCCCTGATCATGTAACATGGCTTTGGCAGCCCCTCCGATGGATCTGTTCTTCCTCTCCGCAACCCCGTTCTGCTGGGGGTTGTAAGGAACAGTGAGCTCCCTCCTAATGCCCGCCTCCGCACAATAGTCAACAAACTCTCCAAGGGTGTACTCTCCTCCATTGTCCGACCTCAGGGACTTGATCTTCCGACCTGTCTGTGTCTCCACAAGAGCTCTAAACTCCTGAAATCGCTTGAAGACCTCACTCTTGGTCTTCAAGAAATAAATCCAGGTCCTCCTGGAGTGATCATCAATGAATAACACATAGTACTCATATCCACTCAAGGAAACATGAGACATCCGACCGCTCACATCGGAATGAATCAAATCAAGTATCCCAGTCACTCTGCTGTCACTGCTGGGAAAAGGGGATTTGGCAAAATTGCCCATCGCACATCCTCCGCAAGTATCAAAGTGATCAGTACTGAAATCTGGCACACCTGTAGTGATCTCCCGCAAAGTCCTCAAGGCTCCATGATACATGTGCCCCATCCTGCGGTGCCAAATCTCACACTGCTCAGAACTGCTAGCTCTGCTGTCGGTACTGCTGCTCAATGCCAAAAGGGATTGAAATGCAAACTTGTACACCTTTGCATGGCATACACCTATCACTCTAGCTGAATCAGCTGGAGTGCCCCTGGGATACATCAACACCTGTCCTCCCCTGAACAGTACCTCATATCCTCTATCCTCCAAAGCTGAGACGGATATGAGGTTCTTCCTCATCCCTGGCACATAAAGAACATCTGACACTTTCAAGGGAGGTTTAGACTCCCTTTGAAATGTCAATGTTCCCACACCGACTGCTCTAACAACTCTGTCATCACCGAGTACTACCTCTATATCAGTGCCACTCTCTGAAAGCTCTGAGAAGTACTCACGGACTCCTGTCATATGACGTGAAGCCCCACTATCCACATACCAGATACCCGAAGATGCTCCGCTAGTCAAGGGAAATGCATGCTCCCTCTGAACCTCTGTGGCAGGTAATCCTGCACTAGAGGACTCACACGCAATGAACCCAAACTCCCGGTCAAAGTGATCTGTAAAGTCCTCAACCTCTGCTGATGCTGCCATGCTCTGGTTCTTCCCCTTCTTCTTCTTCTTCTCCGGACACACAACTGCATAGTGTCCCATCTTCTAACAATTCCAACACTTCACCTTGGAATAGTCCTTCTGTGTGTTACCCTGTTTACCTTTACCTTTGCCTTTTCCCCCACCATTACTTGTGGAAGCCTGCTTCTTCCCTTTGCCTTTCTTGCCTCCTGCCAACAGTGCTACATCCTCATCCTGCTCAACTGGCTTGGCTGCCCCAAGCTGACCTTTCCTGATCTCTGTCTGAATGCAATCATCCCAAAACCTCTCCCATGGGGGAAGGGTCTCACGTGCACAAACCCCATCAGCAAAGTTCATCCATGAACTGGGGAGGCCATTCACTGCAATCCGCACCAACTCAGTGGGTGGAATGACCTCTCCAATCGCTGCCAACTCATCTCTCACATTAGTAATCTTTGTGAGATACCCAGCTGCACTATCAGCCTTACCCATCTTAATGGTTTTCAGCTTCTTCTTCAGGACCATTTTCCGGTTCTCATTGGTACTTTGGTAGAGATTGGACAATGCTGTCCACATCTCATGAGCATTTCTCTTTCCTCTCACATGAGGAATGCAATGGTCTTTGATTCCGTCTAGAATCAGTCTCTTACCCTTGTTGTTCTTCCTATTATATGTTGCCAACTGAGTAGCATCAGTAGGCACATTAACAGGCTGCTGTGTGGTATGAACCATGATATCCCAGACTTCTGCCTCCTCAAAGATACTCTGCATTCTCTCCTTCCAAACGCTATAATTGGTATGCCCATCCAACCTATCCTCCACCCTCAATCCCAATGACATCCTGCTGTCCTAAAACTGAAAAATAGCACTGCTGTAGTAAAGATAAAAATTCTGTTTGTGAAAAAATCAGCTTGCTGGAATTTTCTGAGAGAAAAATCAGCAGGCTGTATTTTTCTTCTTGCTGTCCCAAACTGCACTTTCAGCACTCAAGCTCTGATACCATGTAAAAATTTCCTCTTTCCCACCCCGGTTTTCAGTTTCACCTTATTTCTCCAAATAGTTAAATGCCCTTTTCCATATCCTTACATTCAACAAACTGGAAAATAAATTTTTGCTGAAAACACAAATTCTGGAAAATTTACAGAATGCTGGAAAATGCAGAAATAAAAATCAGCAAGCTTAAAACAGTGATTCACACATTTTAACACAGATATTTTTGGTCAACATGACCCTGGAAAACCCCCCTACAACTCTTGGGGAAAACCAGTTCGAAAGCTTCTCTTTTATTTTCTGAATATTGCTTTTTACAGTGAAACAGGAAAAACTCAGAAAAAATTCCAGCAACCAATTTACAAACTTATCTCGATTTCCGTGCTTGCACACCGCCTCGGAAATTGTGCCAAATCAGCAACAATAGAAAACAGAAAATTTACAGCACCTTAGGACAGCATTAAATGCTGTACGACCACCTCGAGAAGCGTGTCGGAACAGCCGTACTTTGCTGTACGGACTGTACAAATTTTGTACAGCAACCTCTCTCGAAATCCATGCCAAAAAACAGTGTTGTAGCCGCTGTCCTCTTCCTCGGTTTTTGTGCCGAAAATGACAACCACCCTCTTCTTTGAAAAACGTGTATGATTTTTGTGCCTTGGAGTGTGTGCTTGCTAATGTACCCTCTTCCTTGATTTCTGTGCCTCCTCACTTGGAAACACTGCCTCTCCTTTGTTGTACGGATTTTCTGTCTCGGTATGTGTGCCAATGTTGCTGTACCTTTGCCGAAATCTCTTCAATGCTGCCCTCCTTCTTCTCACTGCTCAGAAAAATCTCCAGCTCTCCTTCTCTCCTTCTCCCAATCTGCTCATGAAAGAATGAATGACCTTTTCCCTCCTTTAACCTAACCCTAAGTGACTTTTGGGGAATCCCTAAATCCAATGGCTGAAATAGATTGAGATCTAGGGCTGAGATTAAATGCTCATTTTAATCTCACTTTCTATTTTTTAATTCACCCCACTTTAATAAAGACCCACTTAGTCATTTATTTCCAAAGTCACTTTTCCTTTCTAATTTTACATTGACTTTATTAAAGTCACTTTAAAATTAGACTTTAGTAACTTTATCACTTAAAGTCACTTTTAAATTAGACTTTAGTAACTTTATCACTTAAAGTCACTTTTAAATGAGATTTGACTTTATAAAAATTATAAAGTCACTTTAGGAGAAAAAATTAAATTCTTTTGGACACTTTTCCCTAGGCCAAAGATCAAAGCCTTAGGGAACCACCTGTCCTCCGGTAATCAAATTTCAACAGGTTTATGTGCATTAAAACTTGAGGTTGTTGAGTCATTACTGTGATCGGGCATATGAGGATCAATCATGTAAAGTTTGGGACAACAACCCAGAGGATGATAATTTGGAAGGACGACACTATACATATGGAAGAATTGGAAGCAGAACATTTGAGGGATGATGATGAAGCAACAGCAGCCATGCCAGCGCCACACACAGGGCCAGTCCCACCATCCAGTAGCAGTGTGTGTGCCAGTGCCAGTGCTCGATATCCAACTATTGTTCCTTTGCAGATTCAGCCTCCACCTACATCCTCACGTTGCCCTCCGCCTTCTAGTTATGGTCGTGGTACTCCTGAGAATACTAGAAGACCACCATTGCCTCGTGGTTCTCACAAATTAGACATTTCTCGTGGGCATGGCAAGGGGCCAGCCAATAGATAAAATAGATTTGTTGTTTACTAGTCTTTTCTATTTTCTAGTAGTTTTTAACTTTTATAACTGTTGAACAGTTGAAACTTGACTCTTTCATATTTATTATGATAATTTTTGTAAACAATATATGACAATTTAATTTGGAAGTTTGAATTTGAAAGGTGAAACTTTGAAGTTGGCATTTATAAGTTTATAAGTCATTATGAATTATGAATATGATGCTTCATGAAAGTTCATTTCGTTTCATTTTATAACATTTCATTTCATGTTAAATATTCTTTGTTGTAATGGTTATTGGTTACACTTAGCTTACAAGTACAACTATGGTGATCAATGAATCAATGATGATAAATGTTATATATCAATGATGATAAATTTTATATATTGAATTTTGAAATCAATGAATCAATGATGATAAATGATATATATCAATGATAATAAATGTTATATATTGAAATTTGAAATCAATGAATCAATGATGATAAATGTTATATATTGAATTTTGAAAGCTTGAAACCTTAAGATTGATGATTCATGAGATTCAAGAGTCAATATGTTGTATGTTTCCAACTTGTGGGTGTGGTTGATGAAGATTATAACTTCTAGATGATTGATGTTATATGGTTCAATCTATGTTTTTATGTTTTTTATGTATAATTCATCATTTTACATGCTTTTGTTGACATATATGCATCAAAATATAAAAAATTATATATATATATATATATATATATATATATATATATATATATATTAAAAAAAAACGCTCCCCGAAACGCTCCAGACCGGGAGCTTCTGAAAATGGCGCTCCCGGTCGCAGTCCCGCTCCCCGCTTTCGCTCCTGCTCCCAAGTAACCATGGTCCAAGGCACAGTCCAAGGGCAATGTGTTTCAGTTCTGGTGGATAGCGGAGCCACTCATAACTTCATTGATGCCCAACTAATAGAGAGGAGGGGCATATTGACAGAAAGTTTTGATGGCTTCTCAGTGTTGGTTACGGGTGCCAAAACTATGTAGTGTATGAGGTATGTTCCCGCATTGGCAGTGACCATGGGGATGTACACGATGACAGGCCACCTCTTTGTGGTTGACATCTCAGATACCAATGTGGTATTGGGAGTGCAGTGGCTGATTACACTGGGTAAGGTCACCACAGACTGGGAAACACTGGAGATGGAGTGGACAAACAAGAAGAGTGGAAAGCATGTGATGATCAGAGGCATGCACACATACCCTCCACAGACAGTTTCATCACACCGGATGGAGGTAGACTTCCGGAAGGGAGACATAGAGTGAGCAGTAGAACTGCATATTCCAGAGGCAGGAGCCACAAGGAAGTCAGTACACCCTGATGTGCAGTCGATATTGGACAGATACTCCACAGTTTTTGGGGACATACCATCGGGGCAGCCACTGGACCGGGGATTTGAGCATACCATCGAGTTGAAGAAGGGGATCCAGGCAGTGATCACCACCCCCTATAGGTACCCCAAGGCCTACAGGGATGAGATTAAGAGAGTTATCCATAAGCTCTTAGCAATGGGACACATCCGGCCTAGTACTAGCCCGTTTTCTTCTTCGCTTGTTCTAGTGAAGAAGAAAGATGGCACATTGCGGATGTGCATCGACTAGAGGGCACTCAACAAAAAGACCATGAAGAACGGATACCCCATCCCCAGGATTGATGATTTGATGGGTGAGCTGAGGGGATCGAAGTTCTTCTCCAAGATCGATCTGAGGTCAGGGTACCATCAGATCAAGGTGAGGGACCAGGATGTCCCCAAGACTGCATTCAGGTGCCACTATGGCCACTTCGAGTTTTTGGTGATGCCCTTCGGACTAATCAACGCACCGGCCACCTTTCAGTCTTGCATGAACCACATCTTCTGTGGTCAGTTGAGGAAGTTTGTGCTGGTGTTCTTTGATGACATCCTCATATACAACCGCACTTGGGAGGAGCACTTGTAGCACATTGAGGTTGTACTGCGTATTTTGGAGGAGCAACATTTCTATGCTAAGCTACCCAAGTGCGAGTTTGGGTGGACAGAGATGCTCTACTTGGGGCATATCATTGGTGTGGACGGACTGAGAGTCCATGAGGAGAAGATTCGGTCCATCCGGGATTGGCCGGAACCGAAGAATGTGACAGAACTCCAAGGATTTGTAGGCATTTTCACCTACTACCGGAAGTTTGTCAAGGGATTTTTCCAACTTGCTGCACCCCTCACAAATCTCACCAAGAAAGGGTCATTTGGCTAGACTGATACTGCGTAGAGGGCCTTTGACAGGCTCAAAGAGATGATGAACAGTTGTCCGATGTTGGCTTTGTCAGACTTCACACAGCCTTTCATTCTGGAGTGTGATGCTTCGGAGGAGGGAGTAGGCGCAGTATTGATGCAGGGGGGCCATCCTATAGCTTTCGAGAGCAAGAAGCTACTGCCGCATGAGAGGTTGTATCCAATATACAACAAAGAGATGCTAGCCATTATGCATGCATTGGCCAAGTTTCGGCAGTATCTGGTAGGCAACAGGTTTCGGGTGAGGACTGATCACAACAACCTATGGTTTTTCCTTGAGCAGAAGCAATTGCAGGAGAGGCAGCAGAAGTGGGTCAGTAAGATCCAGGCCTACAACTTTGCCATTGAATATGTCAAAGGGAAGAACAATGTAGTGGCGAATGTTTTGTCGCGCAGACCAACAGCGTTGTCCTTGATGAGCTTAGATGCAGACTGGAGGGCTCAACTGTTGGTGGAGTACTCCAAGGACCGCTTTGCTCGTGAGGTGTTGGATGGCCAGATTTCAGATGACAGGTACATGGTGATGGATGAGGTCATCTATTACAGAGACAGGATCTTCTTGACTGGGGATCTTCAGCTCAAGAAGAAGAGATTGCGTGCATCCCACGATTCCCCGCTATCAGGCCATCAGGGATTCACCAAGACCTACAGGGCCATCAGGGAGAGGTTCTCTTAGAGAGGCCTCAAGGAGGATGTACTCCAACATGTCAGGGAGTGCGAAGTATGTCAGAGGAACAAGGGGGAGATGAGCCACCCAGCCGGATTGCTACAGTCGCTTCCCATTCCGGAAGGAAAGTGGGAAAGCATTTCTATGGATTTCATTACTGGGTTGCCCACGGTGCAGGGCAAGGATTGCATCTTTGTGGCCGTTGATCGACTAACATAGTATGTCCATTTCTTCACCACATCAGCACGGTACACAACTGCACAGGTGGTCGGGCTATTCTTCCGTGATGTTTTCATATTACATGGTCTTCCTAAGACCATAGTCAGTGACAGGGATAGCCGTATCATGGGCGGATTTTGGCAGGAGCTCTTTCGTTTGGTGGGTACATAGTTAACACCTAGCACCAGCTATCTCCCTCAAACGGATGGGCATACGAAGATAGTGAACAAGTGGTCGGAAGGCTACTTGCAAAACTATGTCATGGGGCAGCAAAAGGCATGGTTGCGTTGGCTACACTTGAGAGAATACTGCTACAACACTAATTTCCACATGTCTATCGATATGTCTCCATTTTATGCTTTGTATGGATATCATGCTCTGACTTTTGTTGATGTTATGTTTGGAGCTAGCAAGGCCCCAAGGGCCAAGGACTGGATCCAAGAGAGCCCAGATATACTCCGAGCTCTTAAGGACAACTTAGCCACAGCGCAGAACCAACAGAAGTTGTATGCAGATAGAGGGCGAGTAGAGAGGCAGTTTGAGGTAGGTGACTTGGTCTACCTCCGACTTCAGCCTTACCGGCAGTCTACGCTGAAGCTGAAGGGGGCTGAGAAGCTCAAGCCCCACTTCTATGGACCTTACAAGGTGATCCGTTGGGTAGGAGAGGTTGCTTATGAGTTGGAGTTGTCGACAGGGAGTAGGATACATAACATTTTCTATGTAACATGCTTGAAGAAGGCATTGGGGCAACAGGTGACTGCAACAAAGGAGCTTCCACCTACAGATGATGAGGGGGATTTGGTGTTACAGCCAGAAGCCATTCTAGACACCCAGGAGAGACAGCTACGGAGCAGGACAGTCAAGGAGTATTTGATGAGATGGAGGAATCTTCTAGATGAGGATGCCACTTGGGAGAGTGAGAAGATCCTGCAGCATCCATCATTGCAACTGCTTGAGGACAAGCAACATTTTGGCAAGAAGGACTGTAATATTCCCAATTAGCAGCAGATAATTGGCAATATTAAATTTTGCTCAAATTTTGATTTTCTAATGTTCAGCCACAAATAGAAAGGGTGATGGGACCCATAACCCAACTTGGGAGAAATAAACTCCCTAAAGTCACTTAACCAACATTCTAATTTCAGAGCCCACGTGGTGTAGAGCAGTCGGTGATGGGGTGCACTCTTAAGGCACTCTGTTCTGCAAGGTCACCAGTTCGAAACCTGTGGGTGGGATGGGAGGAGAAAAAATGGGAAGATTAGGATTAGTCTAAACGAGCAAAACATAGAAAAAAATAAATAAATTCTAATTTCAGCGTGGGGCCCAGGGGCACCAAGTGACAATGCAAGGAGAGGGATGGCGCAGAGGCAGCGTGGGGCCGAGGGGGACCAAGTGACAATGCAGGGAGAGGGAAAGTGCAGAGGCAGCGTGGGCTAGGCAGCCCAATGGTAGCGTGGGCCAGGACAACGCAGAGTAGGTAGGGCAACGTGGGCCGGGACAGCGCAGAGTAGCTAGGGCAACGTGGCAAGGGAGGACAGCGCAGAGTAGCTAGGGCAGCGTGGCAAGGGAGGACAGCACAACATAGTGGGACCCAAGGGAGAGTTAGGGTCTCAAGCATAAAAGGGGGGAGAGGCTAGCTTCTCATTCATCCTATTATGAATCTTTAGAATTTATGTCTAATAGATATTGAGCACGCTTATGCTGTTTAGCTAAGTCTGCAAGTGTTGTTCAGCACACGGGTGTCTTCGAGCAGAGATCCCAACCTCAGCCTTGGGGGACTTCGAGTGCCTGCTCAGGGGAGGAGCTTTACCTTGAGTTTTCAGAGCAGATCTCGCAGAGCTATCCATCCAGGAGTTACGCAGTCACTAGGCAACGCAGTCCCTCACAGAAGTTACGCAGTTTTGGAGGAGGGTAGCTTAGGGAGAGGGGGATCTTCAGTAGTTTCAGTCTGGGAGAAGTGTGAGCGGATCAGCCCTTCACAAGTTGTCTTTTGGAGCAGATTGAGGCCAGCATTTCCAGCCATTCACTACAGAGGCCAACGTATTCACCAGGAGTGTGTAATTTTCCCAAGGGGGTCAGATTTCGGGGTCATCCTTTCCAGAATTTCTTCCTGGGTTTTTCTAGGTTTTTGGAGGAGAGTTCATAGCCAGAGTTTCATAATTTTCTAAGCAGGGGAACAACCCCAAAGAGCAACTCCATTCCAGCCAGAAGCAGCAACAGCTTAGAGAGTTACACAGTCCAAAGAGGAAGCAGCCATCCATAGCAGTGTTTGGAGAATTATTTCAGCTTGCCTTGAGCAAGCCAAGGTGCCATCATTTTGATCACCTTCTTGTACTCATTCCCTATTTCCAGATTTATAATAAAATGGCTCAGCTTTCCCAAATGTTTGCAGTGTTTTTCATGGTGTCTCTCTAGTAGCTATAGTTTTTGTTTATGTTGCTTTGTATTGTTGTTTATTTCCTATTCGAAATATTATAGTGGTATCAGAATACATAGACTTGGCTCAGCCTGTGGAGCAGATCAGTCTATGACATTTGGAGACAAGGAATACATCACCTACTGGAAGCAATGGTACAGGAGCAGAGAGTGGAGGTTCGAGCCCACATTTGGTGAAGGGGACTGTGTTCCAGTAGAGGACGCAGAGAAAGAAGTACCCATGGCAGAAGAAGTAGATGACAAGAAGGAGTTCAGTAATCTCCTCTTGAAGTTTGTACAGGCACTCTCTAGAAAAATAGAGGAGATGGAGCAGAAGATTGCCAGGGAGAACAGAAAGCGTGAGACCCCAAGGGGATTTCACATTGGAGAAGGGTCTGACAATTCCCATCACACCCAGGAGCAGAACACAGCGGAGTAGGTGGTGTTATGCACTCCCCCACGTTCCACTATGCCCACATTCTTGACTGCAGGGACGAGAATGGGAGGACCCCAGGAGCTGGTGATGGCTCATTATGGGGACTATTTTGCAGAGTACCAGTCATATGGGCGAGCGTTTGGTGAAGCTCTCTCTTTCCACGATTTCTGCCAGGTAAAGAACAACAGCACACCCCACAACTAGAACAAAGAAGGTGGGTACACGCAGGGAGGTGAGCTGCAACGTACCATGGGCAGATTTTTCTTGCCAACTTATGACGGGTCATCTAAATGTTCAACAAAAGCTTGGGTAGAAAAGCTAGATATTTTCTTTCAGCTAAACCAGATGGCGGAGGTGGGGGCAATCAAGGTGGCAACGTTACACCTTGAGGGGCAAGCCCATGATTGGTGGTTCCATGGGATGGCCACGTTGGGTCACTCAGCAGTGATAGCGTATGCAAATTTCACCCAGAGATTGGCGGAGAGATTTGACTGGAAGGATCCAGAAGAGCATTTTGTCGCGCTGACACAGTTCAAACAGACCGGGAACCCAAAAACTTACATTTATGAGTTCTTGAGTGCTTTTTATTGCTGTTTATTTCCTATTCGGAATATTACAGACTCGAGCATTTAATTCTGAAACAAAGTTTTCTTTAATGAACTGAAATTAAACCTGTGAAGTTCTCATCAATTTCAAATTTTGATTGAATTTTGATAATATGGGTAGGTTTTGCATTGCGCAAAATCTCTCTTATAACGTTGTTCAATCATACGCAAATTTTACATGATAGTATAATTACTATTATATTCATGTTTAAAATTTCTAGTGAGTTTTTATCAAATTTATAACCCGACTAAGAAACTCCTTATTATAAAACTATTCTTTGAAGTTATAAATTGTATTATACAAATTCGAAACATATAAATGCATTCCCTTGTGTAAATTTGAAATGTATTTAAAATATACAGAATTGGATCTCAACCATTTTAAATTCCATTACCTAATTATTCAATATTTACTACCCTGCTACCATATACATAAACATATTATAGATTTTTTACCATTTTATAAAGACTAAACAGACATACCTGCCAATTCAACATTGCTTGGATATCATTTGAGCAGCTGAGCCGTAATGGCTTAGGTGCTGGCAACACAAAAATCTCCTTTCGAGCGATCTGTTTTGCCATTTTCTTAACATGATCCCGCATTGTAACTTTTAGTGTCGTTGTGGTAGTTCTATATTTACACTTTGAACCATTGCGGGGAAGCAGTAGGCAGCCAGGACCAACTGTAATATATTTCATGTCATGTCCCTGAATTTAACGCAACCAAAACAAACCATTACAGTGACATAAAAGTCCACCGGATTAGAACTTTTGCAGGAAAAATTCTAAAATGCAGAAATAATTCTTACAGGGCTTTTTCTGAGGTATTCAATTTCATCATCATCATAAGATGGGAAATCATCATAGTGATATTCGACAAGGCATTTTTGACGGAGACTTTCCAGGCAGTCCATAGCGTCGCTGTAACCTAATCCCTCTAATACACGAAATACTAAATCTTTGTTCTCTCCCGCCAAGAAGCATCCAATATCCAAAAACATCTCTTTCTCCTGGTTACTCAGAGTCTCATAACTCACTTTTAATCTCTCTATTATATCGTCTGGCAGGCATCTTGAGAACTTTTCCAACTGGAGCTCCCAATACCTTCTGTTAGCCCTGCCTCGATGAAGCTGTGCACCCAAAACTTGTAAACATAAAGGCAGCCCATCGCAAATTCTCAAACATTTCTCAACCAAATCTTCAAATCCTTTGTATGGTTCGGATTGAAGAAACGCATGCCTGCTAAAAAGTTCCCGGGCGTCCTTTCCCTGCAACGCTTTTACATTATACAATACAATTTTTGGAGAACAGCGTCGCAGTAAATCTTGATCACGAGATGTGATCAAAATTAAGCTACCAGATCCCACACGATCTGTCACAAGTAGACTATTTATTTGCTCAAAATGATCCACGTCATCCAATACAACCAGAACTGCTAGGCCTCCCAGACGATCTCTGAGAATACCCTTTCCTTGGCTGGTATTATCAATATGCAAATCATAACCCAGCAAATCACGAATCGGCTTATGCTGCAAAGATGCTATACCCTTTTCTCTTACCTCAGACAAGTAACAAGACCTAGTAAAATCAGAACGTTTCAAGTTGTACAAAAATTTAGCCAGAGCTGACTTCCCTACTCCGCCTACTCCAGCAATGCCCACGATAATTGTGCCATTTAACTCGCTTTCTTTCAATATTTTACTTTGCAAATCCTCCATGGCTTGCTCCAGTCCAACGGGGTACGTAGCCACCTCTAATGGTTCCAATTTTACCTCTTTTAATACAGCTATCACAATCCTCTCCAGAAATTCCCCATGATCACTGAAATAGCAAACAAACGGATGCATGTAATCCATGATTTCTGGAGCACCAACAAATGGATGCAAGCACTTATAAAGTTAGCAGTAAGGAAAATATGAACTAGCTTTGATAAATTTAAGAATACTAAAGAAGTACGTTTCATACTCCTTATTACACCAAGCAATAAAATATGTATTCGATCACTGGTGCTCAGGTCTAATATCTTAAATGCAACTTGTTATCCTAGGCTTGGTCACGACTCATATTCACTAAACGAATGAAAGGAAAATCAAACCATCCCAAAATGAGGTGTATCAAACCATTTCAACATAAAATCAAGTTGGCCCAAAATTTTACTCGTTAATTTTTCAAAAAATTATGAAAATTATGAAATTACATTCTGCAGATGTTAATTTAAGCATTTTCCGTTAACTTCTTTCAGCTGGAACATTCCAAAACATAATAAAAGTTATCAACTTCATCAAATCTAAAAAAAACTCCACTTATGTGTTTACTTTACTCACAAGTTAAAAAAATTAAAAAGTCTCATATCCTATACTCAGAAACTTACCACAAAAATTAAAAAATATCGTTTTCTGTGCTGGAAAATATAGAAATTAAGTTCGTTCAAGGGCCTGAACCGTAGACCTTTATCAGTGATTCCAGGGTCGTTGTTCGCTTAATTCAACAGGCTCCCTTAGGTTCCAACAATAAGTCATCTCAAGTTATATTTTTGCTTAACACAATTATTTTTTGGGCAAAATGTTTTGGATAATTTAGTTAAAAACAATGCATAGGAATTATTAAATTTAAATAATTGATATATAAACTAGTAACTGTACTATTTGATATTTATGATTTGATGGAGTAATCGTCATACTTATTTCATTGAAGATGAATTAGGTGGAATAATGGTATATCGAGATTAATGTTTTCTTCATAGTATTGTTAAAGGTTTGGAAGTTTATTATAGTTGTTGAGTTTTGGTATAATGGAAAATTTCAATATGTTACTAAAGCCTTGGCCTAGGTTTGATTCTGAATTACTTTAAAAAAAATTAAGTAATTATCACACTTAACCGTATCCCAAATATCAAAATTCTAAATAAATCAACACATCGCACAACAAAACATAAGAAATTGAAGCCCAATTGTGAATCCTGAATGGATCCACCAAATAAACATTACCGCGGGGTTTTCGTCCCGAGATCAATAAAAGAACTGGCCAGGCCAGGTTCTCAACCCAAACATAATACAATAGATAATCCAGAATGCCCTAAATGCCTAGCTCCTCTCCCCTTTTATAGGCTTGATGGGTCAATACCAACAAGAGATACCATGGGTCAATACAATGGGTCAATACCATGGGGAAAATACCATCAAGAAATACTACGGGGAAATACCGTGGGTTAAAACCATGGGTCAATTCTATCCCCTTTGACGGGATTAAAAAAAAAGGAATATTACAAATCCTCCCGCCCAAAGATTGCTTGTCCTCAAGCGATCCTCTTCTATCCACAACAGAAGCATTTGTACATTAATACCAGGATCCCATACGATCCAATGTGCCCTCCATGTTGAACGATCCTGAATGGATCCTTCAATACCTGGATCCCAAACAATCCTTTGACCAATCCTTCCCGGAATAGATTTACCTAGATCCCAAACAATCCTTTGGCCAATCATTTCCCCAATGAATTCTCCTGGATCCCAATGCCACCTAAATCCTGGGACCTGTGGGTTATGGTACCCTCCATCGTTGTCCGCACCAAAGGGCCCAAGCTGCAATATGCCCTCAGTTGTGAGTATCCTCTCCTCAAAATGCATGATCCTCTCCTCATTTGATTCTCCTTGAGTGTATTCATCCTGAACCTCTTCACATGTGAGGATGAGTTGTCCATCCTTTCTAGTTGTCAAACATGGATGCACTGGCTGATTGTTGTCTATACCTGATTGCCCATACTCTTTATGGATGTCCTCCGTTGTATTTATAGATTCAACTACCACATCACCAGGAGGAATTGCATCCTTCCTTTCGTCATGTACTTTTTCAAGTTGACTGATCAGCTTGTCCTGCAAGTTTTTCTGAAGAGCATGGTGTTGTTGTTCACCATTTTTATTTGACTGCTCAAATCCTTCATAGGTCCTCTCCTGAAAACCAGCGAACCCATCAAGGGATGAATTCCCCTGATCTGAAGAAGTCTCTAATTTTGCTATCCTTGTTGCCTCCTTCTTATCTGGACATGAATGGTCAAGTGCCCAAACTCCCTTGCATACAAAGCATAGGCCTTTCCTCCTTAGTTCATTCTTGCTGTCTCCAAAAATCTTTGTTAGTTCCTCCTTGGTTAACTTATTTCTAAGTAGTTTGATGCTCTGTTTGATCAACCCCTCAACTAGTTCATAAGCAACAGGTGATGCAATTAGCTCCTTCCTCCAAATGGCCAACAATTTGGACCTCAATTGTTCGCAGATGGCCCTATCTTCTCCTAAGATCGGAGAAATGATCTTTTCCATGTCTGTTTTGATGTAGTTTGGATGAGATGTTGTAATTCCATTGCAGAAATATTGGAACATCAGAAGGATTAAATCATCACACTCTAGATCCAGCATAAGCATACCAAATCTGAATTTCGCCATGCGTTCCAAAATTGTGCGCTTCTGATAGAAAAGTAAGAATGGTGGTGTTGTGTTGTCCAACCCTTGGAGTGCTTCTACCATTACCCGAAAAGTCCTCCTCATGATGTCATCATTGTAGGGCAATAGTGGTGTTGTTAAGGCTATGATTTTACTGAGACAAGAAGCGACGGTGAGTCTAACATTTTCACAAGAATGCTCCAAGAACCTAGGTTGTATCAAAGCAAGCATGGATGGCTTCAAGGCCCAACTTGACCCTTCCCATTCTGATTTATCTATGAAGTTCAAAGTCGCATCCAATGTGTCTAGCTGTCAGAGAACATCTTTTGACTTTGTACCCTGCAATTTGGACCCAAGTTCGAAGAGACACTTGCTTGTTACATCTTCCTTCCGGATATCTTTTGATTGCTGAAGGATAACATGGACCTTTCGAGAGAAAGGCCTGTCGCTCTGTTCTTGCTTCTGATTTGTATGTTGTAATTCAGACCCAAGTGTGAAGAGCTTAGCTCCTCTTCTTTGTCCTTCCTTCACCTCCCATGGTTGCTCTTGCTGCAGAACGACGTGGACCCTTTTTGAGAACAGTCTCCTTGGACTATCATTTTGGTCTATGGAGGTATGGCTCCTTAAAGAACCATATATCCTCACTAATTCATTAAGTTCTCTCTGATTGTTTTCCAAAATTTCTAGGAGACGATCCATTTTCTCAAAATTTTCATTAAAACCTCCTTAAGACAACAGTCTCGTTTGCTGGATTTGCTCGATCTAATGCTCGATGAGCTTCCAGGGACGATTATTTCTGCACTCAACTTTCAGGTTCCTTGTCCCAATTGCCCAACGCTCAACACATGACAGATTTCTTGACCGTTGACCGTTCTGCTGCAAATCATCGACTTCAGTCAATAATGAGGTCATTTCGTAAATGAGGGTTCGATTCCAATGCAACAGCAGCAGGAATTCGATAATACAAAATGCTCACAGCTTTCCGCTACAATTTCCCAATTCTGCATTTGAATTCTCACGCTCTTCACTATATTCGCTAGTGACACAGACAGATCCTCCCACTTAGACATGCAGAGTACTATGCGGCAGACTGACTCCATTGTGAAGAATGCTAGGAGGAACATCACCTTCCAAGACACGAACTATCCGTTCCATACGCGAGCGGCTTCTTGCAGACTTAAGAAGCTGCATATGCAACTACCCGCATAATCTCATTCACATTATAGTTGTTTTGTAGGCGGGGATCAACAAGGGCGTCTAGATTGCCATCGGGCGGGATAGACTAGACTACTTTCTGGGAATGATAGAGTTAGATCTAGAGGCCGGCGGCCAGTGATCAACTCAAGCAGCACGACACCGAAAGAGAAAACATCAGATTTATCTGTCAGTTCCCTACTTGACACATATTCTGGATCCAAGTACCCAAAAGTCCCTTTAGGCCTTGTGTTGACACGAGGAGAACCTTCTGAAGCAAGTTTTGCAAGGCCAAAGTCTGCAATCTTTGCTTCGAAGTTGGAGTCAAGTAGAATATTTGAAGCTTTGACGTCTCTATGTATAATCTTCGGATAACCTTGTCTGGACGTCACTTGGCTCCAAGGCTCTCAGCACTATTCATCTGCAATTCCTACAACCTTAGTTGGGAAAGCGGCCCTTCTCAGCTGTTGAATCAAACGACCCTTCATTGAGACAGAAGCATAGTGATGGGTGTAGCCTTTCACACTCAACTATCAAACATGTATGGGCTCTATCCTGCTCCACGATGAATTTAAACTTCTGCTTCAGTTGCCTGCACGAGTAATGAATCCGATCCTTCAATCTGGGATCATCAGCGGACAATGACGCTATTGACGAGCCTTGAACCTCTCCCGTAGAAGATCGATCTATGCTAAAATTTGATTCTCAACTTGCAACATAAATCATAAAATTGCCGTGACTGTACTAACTCCACTCTTCCGGATTCTTGAAGTTCAGATTCACGAATTTTCTACCTCAGAGCAGGTATATTCTGCCTTTATCAATAAACAAAATTTGGTCTGCCAAATATTTAAACCATGGCTTTAACAAATTCGACCTGTGGCCTGCAACACATCTGTCACAAATTTTTAAATTTGCGGTTGTAAATATTTAGCCTTGTTTTCTGTCAGAGGTTCTTGATTCTGGTAGATATAGCCAGATCTAACCTCGAAACCCTTTACCTTAGAAACCCAGAAAACAACTTCACCGGTTTCGATCTTTTTCTGCCTGCCAATCAACTCAATGGTGGACAAGTAATTTTTCTACAATGGTCAATTAGGGTAGTTATGGAGAACCACCGAAATTGATGAGATTCTAGCTAGGGTGATTATGAAGGATCACCAAAACTAGTACTCTTAAAACCCTCAGGCTGGCAAGAAAAACCAGCTCTGATACCACTGTAATATCCCAAATATCAAAATTCTAAATAAATCAACACATCACACAACACAACAAACATAAGAAATTGAAGCTCAATTGTGAATCCTGAATGGATTCACCACATAAATATTACCACGGGGTTTTCGTCCCGGGATCAATAAAAGAACTGGCCAGGCCAGGTTCTCAACCCAAACATAATAAAATAGATAATCCAGAATGCCCTAAATGCCTAGCTCCTCTCCCCTTTTATAGGCTTGATGGGTCAATACCAACAAGAGATACCACGGGTCAATACACTGGGTCAATACCATGGGGAAAATACCATCAAGAAATACCACGGGGAAATACCGTGGGTTAAAACCATGGGTCAATTCTATCCCCTTTGACGGGATCAAAAAAAGGAAATATTCTTAACTCATTGAAAATCAATTAAATAAACTCACAATCAACCTAAAAATATAAAACTAAAACATAAAAGTAACTGCTCACTCAAAATAATAGTGAGAATTTGAAAATTTACCACAACTTGCACATTTTGATATAACGTTAAACCTCAACACTAGAACAACCCATAACCAAGGGAAACCTCAACACTGGAACGACAAAATAATGGAGCAACAAGTTACAAATATAAACTGGGGAGAACATCTGGGTCGATTCAGAGGAGACCAGGGAGAAAGAAGAGTTAATGAGTCAAGACAGTCTCATCTGGGAGTGACGTGGCTCGTGACTCTAGGATGGGAGCGATCCTGCAGCACAGTTTATGAATCTCTAATTAGCGTGACAATGTTCAGAACCATCTGTCTGGAGTGCAACGATTGAATCGACTGAGGAAGAGGCATCTACTGCATCAAAATGAAGACCAGGGTTTCGAAAATAAGATGATATTTCTGAATCAAAAGTATTTTGGTTTAGGTTTTGTTACAGATGACGACACTTCACCGAAATCTTGAAGTTATCCTCTTCGATCCAATGAATTCCAGCCTTTAATGATAAGAAAGAAGATAAAATTTCTAGGAAAGATGCCAGTATTGTGAAAATTTGAAATATAGGTTGAATATAATTTAAATAATTTGGAGTTTTTGGTTTTCAGTGAAATATTTTTTTGAAATTTTAATTTTTGTATTATTTAAAATGTGTTTTTAATTAGATATATAAATTTGGTATTTTTAGAACATTTATAATCAATCTTTTGTGAAGAGTTTATACTCAAACTTGTAATTCTAACCCAACTCTAAACAAATTTAAAAAATAAAAAAATAAATACTCAAAACCCCCCGCCAAAATAACAAATAAACTAAAACTAGATCAAATTTTATTATAATTTATACATATCAGAACCCGTTCATATAGATTTTGTCTCATCCCAAATGAAATTATTAAAAAATTTAAAAATTTCATCACAGCTCTGGAAAGATGAGACATGATTTTTCTAATCACCAAAATTCTAGCAAATTTTCCACAGTATTTGGCCACTCCAAGCAAATTAATCGGTTAAAAAGGATTATTTGTTTCACAACACGTTTGTTCGCAGATTATAATATAAATGGTCTTGTAAGAAAATAAAAGGGTTTTACCTTTCATTCGATTTAAATAGCAGACCAGAAATGTGGGAGGCTTGGTTAAGGGCTGCCTTCCACCTCTGGATGGATTCCATGGCGACTCTGCCTTTGCGTTGGTGTTCTTCAAAGGCTTCAGCATAACGCCCGCTCTCAACGTAACGAAGGTCTTTAGGCTCAACGTCACAAAACGCGGGAATTATCTTGATGTTACGCTTGTGATATGATCTCAAAATCCAACGCAGCTCTTCCAAACACCAAGGGGATTCAGCATAATGCTCAGTAAAAAGGGCAATATGAACTGACGCACTTTGAATGGCTCCGAGGATTGCAGGGGACAGAGTATCTCCCGTGCGAAGTTCCTTGTTATCCAGAAACACGCGCAGACCGTGACAATTTGTGAGGCGATGGTAGATGAAGCTGGCAAGAGTCTTCTTCACATCGGAACCCCTGTGGTTTATAAAAACGTGGTATGTCGCTGACACCGGCTCTGTGGCAGCTTGCTCCATGGGTATTTTTCTGAAACACTAAAGATGAAGGGAATGCTTAGAATGCCTGATAAAGAAGATTGAAAGGGTTAATATTTTTATTTTAGTTTTATTTTTATTTCATTTCGAAATATTCTTGAACTCCAAAATTTAATTAGGTTCAGGGCAGAGCTCATTGACCTTAACTCAAATATTACTCAAATATTTTGAAATAAGATCAAAAGAATTTAGATGAAAAAAATTATCTCGCTTCACTTCTGTGCATCAATTCCAAAAGATTCACAAAATCAATAATGGAAATATTTCATCATCTCCCCGGAACCATTGGTCAAACATGATAAGGTAGATTATTACGCACGATTCTCACCTTACATGGCATAAAAGGAGTACTATGCTATGGTCAGATATCTCTTTCGGCATTGAGTTCTCCCTGTGATATTTGGCTTCATCACGCGTTCTCGTTTCTCTACTGCGAACATGAAAGTCAATGCACGCCCTTCGTTGAGTGAGCAGACACGCCACGTTCCTCTGCCCCAAATACAAGGTAATGTAATCTGTTTCGTTTAGTTTCACTGAAAATATATCTGATTGCAGGCCGTGAAAGAAGCCTTTGTGTGTATGATGACATTTCACATCATGTGATTGTGTAATTTCTTTTTTATAAAGATGGGAAAATGTTAAGGGCTAATATTTGCAGATGAGTTAATTTTCCATATTTTTTTGAAAAAACATATTCGCCAAATCTCATTTTTTACTAAAAATGATTCGCTCAAAGAAAACCTTATTTCACTTTAAAAATTGCCAACATTTTATAGAGACTATATAAAATCATTAGAAATTTAAATATTTTTACTAAAATATCACTAAGCATTTTAAAGTTTGCATATTATGGATAAGTAAGATTCGTCATTTAAGATAAATTTCCATGCTTCAAATTTTCTCTGTTAAAGAGAGAGGCAGAGACAGAAACAACGATAAAATCAATTGAAAATTTACAAAGCATTGTTTACATAAATTTTACAATAAAATAGATATTTTCTATAATTTTCTTAAGATTATGGATTTTTAAAAATAAAATTATCTTTGATAAGTAATTATTCAACTAATTGAGAGATTATTTTTAACATTCTCCCTTAATTTCAAGTGTTACATTATTAACACTAACAATTACCCTTTAATTACTACTACCACTTCTGCATATTAGTGCAAGTTGTTGTGCATGTTTTTTCTTCTTTTTACTCGAGAGTGTTAGACTATCAACACTAACAAATACCCTTTAATTACAACCACCACTTCTGCATATTACTGCAGGTTGTTGTTAGCTATGTGTTCTGCACGTTTTTTCTTCTTTTTTATTCTAAAGTTTGTATTCTACATTTTTTTTCTTGAATATTTTCTTGCTTTCAGTGTTATTTTTCACTGGCTTTTTATCTACATCTATTTGCACATTAGTTGCTCTTTTTTTGTAAGCTAGATAAAGATATTGATATTATAGCCACATCTATTTATACATTAGTTGCTCTCTTTCTTGTAAGCTAGATAAATATATTGATATTATGAAGAAATTGAGGTTATATTGACAATTTTTGTTTCCCAAAAACTCTGAGGGATCCCATACACAAGTAAATTGAACAACCTTTGTTTCTGTGATCGCAATAAAAAAAGACAACCAAAATACATACTAATTGTCAAACTAAACTCTGTGGGATCCCATAGACATGTAAACTGAACTACCTTTGTTTCCGTGATCCCAATAAAAAAAGACAACAAAAAATACATACTAATAGTCAAACTATCTAGTCCACTGGTGATTATTTTCATTGGTGTGTGGTGGGCATTGAAACAAAAAAATATCCACATATAGCCTCGCAAGGACATATAGAGAGTCATAGTAACATAGGAAGAATAAATATAGCCTATACAAAAATGAGAAAAGTGCCACACAATCACAAAAGACTATTAGTCTAGTATAATGACTGGAGAAAGAACATTAGAGTTGTTGTGGGGTGAATCCTTTGCTGGTGGATTGATGACAACTAGAGTGTGAGGTTGTGGATTTGAGATGGAGCCGGAATCAGTGACCATGTAGCGTTCCATCTGTGTTAATCTGGTGACAATACCATCTAGATTGTATCTAATATCCCGTAGGATCTGTTTGATTTCCTCTTGGCCTGTAAAACACTGATAGTGATCAATTTGCTTGTCCCTGATGACCATGTGAAGCAAGGTTTCTAGTTGACGGTGCAGAGCCATCAAGTGGAGAAAGTGAAGTCTTTTTTTGCAAAATTTTCCAGGATTTGGAATTCACCTGACGGTGCAACCACTGATTTCAGTATCAGAAAAATATGTCTCGTCACAAAAATCCTTGGCTTCCAAGTGAAGAATCTCGTTCCTCACTTCAAGGTGGACAAAGTCAAAGTGGTAAGCCACTAAATTCCAACCAAATAGTTGATGACGGCAAGAAGTAGATGCACCTGTAGCACCACCCCGACAACTAGGTTGGCGCAACCGAGGAGCCATGAAAACACTTGTTGTAACCAGATTAGTTTGGGGTGATGGAACTAGGGTGAAAATGATGTTGTGACCATACTCTATTGGAATGACCCAAAGTTGAACCAGGGGACTATAATAGGGGCAATAAAAACTGGGATGAGAGTGAGGGAAACATATTGGGAAGGCTTTATCCACTATCAATAGAATGAGCGGCCCTATACACCTGTGTACATATATTGTCCTTGGACACTAACTTTGAAGATGAGAATGGTGTATGGACGTTGTGTCGAAGAACCTAGGTAAATATAGACCCACAATTCTCTCATAACCAAATGGAAAATGTGTCTGTGTACCGGACACCACAAACGAGGATTGGACAACTGAGAGAGATACCAGCGAGTCAAAGATTTGGGAGGACATTGAAGGTAACACATTGACCAACTCAAATGAAGGGTTTTTCGCTGTGTTATGCAAAAAGAGAACAAAAAACATGGACACCTGCAAAACCTAACCAGACTACCAAACCAAAAGGATACATAGGAAACAATGAAGTGATTATAAACGTTGAAGCATAAATGATGTAAATGTAGAAACAAACCTTCACTGAGTTCTCAGAGCGCAAATATTGGTGAACAACGAAAGGATATGGGAGGGAAATGGTCTGCCAGCCTGAATACGTCATAGAAAATCTGCCACCCTAGAGTGAACTTCCTAGATTTATAAAGAAAACACATGCCTTGAGGATCGAGTGGGCCAAAATGACCACCTGAGCGGTCGAGAGACAAAGCGAGAAAAGTGTGCATTTCGGCACGCGAGTTAACAATCTCATTAAACACTAAATTCATGTGCACTCTTCCCTGAAATCTCTGCATGATCAATTTGAAAGGTCAAAAACTGCGAACCAAGTGAATGTTGGACGAAGTCCCTCTCCCACCACTTTCCTGCATTTAAAGCGATTTGACAAAATATGGTGTGGTTGAGCATGTATATTGTATAACCTCCACACGTGGGTAGCTTCCAGACAAGAGGCGATGTGGGTTTGGATCCCCAGGGGTGCCTTCCCCTTCCCCACTATTTTTTCGCACATGCCAATCATGCTGACTGACATCGTCGATAACCGTAAATTCACTCCCATCGGGTATGGTTCCTTGTGGTAGTGTTTGGTCAGGTTGCGACTTGGGGTTCCAGTAGACCTCAAAAGGGTGACCGCTGACTTGTAGTTGATCATGTTGGAGAGAATGTTGAATATTCTAGATCTCCTCAATGGGTGCATCATCTGACCATGGTTCATCACAGGTCAATCCTCGATTACGACTGCTCCAGTCAGCCAAAATATCTTCCACCTTATTACCTTCGCGCCTTGTGTGATCTGGGATGATATACTGAAAAGAAGAAAGCAGGTTCTTAATACTCGTAATTACCTCATATAATCACCAATTATGGGTTACCTAATATTCTAAATGGCCATGCAACAATTTTCGTAGACTTTTTATAGCAATTTGTGAATCACCATGCACTTGTAGCAACTTATATCCTTCGTGAGCCGCTATTTTGAGCCCTTTCTCTAAACCAGGGAATTTTTCCATGCTATTTGTTGTGGTCCCACAATTAAATGCATAAACATGCATTGGGAAAGAGTTCTCATGTCAAAATATACCTCTATAACTCGTTGGCCTCCGATTCCCCTTAGATGCACCATCAAAGCTTAATATTTTAAAATCTTGTGGACGAGGTGTGAAGATATTTAGGTCGTAATGCCTTAAACCAATCAAGTAAGAGGGAATGGATGTGAACATTGTTGGAAATAAACCCAAGTTTTTGGAAATGTAGTCCTTGGTATCAGTATCTGACAACTCTTTCTTTTTAAAGGATGATGCAACTATTGTTTCTCGAGTATTCCCGATTATGATTTCTTATAGACCGGCGACGTCCCTTTTTCTTCTATCAAAGACTCTGAGCTTCCACTCTTTCCACAGATTCCATATAACAAAGTCGTAGGCCAAGCACCATGCTTGTGAGGCTATGGTGTTGTTAACCTTCTTTTCAAAGCATTGAAGTAAGATATTTGTGATTGTGTTGGCCTATGGCGCGGGACATCGAAAAATTTTGCAGTGTAATGTCCCAAGTGTTGCACACAAAGGTGGAATTCATAAATATGTGTTGTGGTGTCTCTTTTGCTTGTAAGCATAGATAAAAAATTGGCCGTCCCTCATAGCCTTTTCTTTGTAGGCGATCCCATGTGTAATATTCCCTTTTCTTGATAAGGTCAAAGTGGACGGAATTAGCCCATGGTATTCACTGTGGTATTCGCCCATGGTATCAACGCATGGTATCCGCCTTCGTTTTTTGAAGGAAAACAATAAAATAAGGCCCATCAAACATATAAAAAGGGATAAGATCCAAACAGTGGGAATCATCCTGAACTTGTCTATCTATTTGTGTTTGGTTGGGAACTTGGTGTGGCCACTTCTAGCTTGACCCCGAGACGAAAACCCCGTGGTGACATTTGTTGGTGGATCCATTAAGGGTTCACATTTGTGCTTCAATGTTTTCACTTTCTTGTTCATTAAGCAACCATGTATGTTGAGGCAGGGGCTCCATTATTTGCTTGTATTTTGGGCATGTCTCATTTTTTGAATATTAATTGAAATAGGGGCTACATTCTTCTAGATCGCTTTTGTGTTCAGTGTTCTTTTGAAAATATTTTATTTAGAAAACCTTAATGTGCCAAATCTGTTGATTATTTCATCGTTTGAGATCTTATAGTTGTATCAAAGTTGTGCATCCTGCTAGCTTGAGGGTGTTTTTATTGCAGATCGAGGGTCAAGAGAAAATAGCTTTGAGTGACTCTCCATACATTAGGGGAATTTTGAGGTCTAAAATGGGTCTCCTAAGAAAAATGTATAACCAAAATAAACTTTATAAGAACCAATAGGATTCAAGATGATGATGTCAACCACGGAGGATGATTCACCATTTTTTTAAGTAAAAGAGTAAAAAGATTAAAAAATAATAAAATAATAAAACTACTTTTTCAACTCATATTTTCAACTTATCTCCCAAATTTTTTACTCAAATTTTGGGCGGGTGTACTCGTTGGATGCAAAATTTAATTCCTCATCCAAAGAGTACCCATGTTGCATATTTTTGATGGACCCTGCTACACGAAAAATGAGAATTACATGAAAAAACGTGATTGCAAACACGTTTTTCATGTATTTCTAAGTTTTTGGGTAGCAAAATCCATCGAAAGTATTCAACATGGGTAGTCCTTGGATGAGTAATTAAATTTTGCGTCCAATGAGTACTCCTGCTCGAAATTTGAGTAAAAACTTTAGGAGATAAGTTGAAAATACGAGTTGAGAAAGTAGTTTTTTTTTCCCCTCTAAAATTTGATGATGTAATCAAATATAATTTTATTATTTCCATTATTATTTTATAAATTCCTTAGGAGACCCATTTTGGTGACTCTCCATAATCACCCTAGCTAGTAACTCGTCAAATTTCGGTTGTTTTCTGTAACTACCCTAGTTGGCTAAATAATTTTATCTGCAGGAGATTTTTTTTTTGGGGATTAACCTATCTTGTGGGAGATCGAAGAATCTCATATTCTCAAGAAGCCAAGAGAAGGGCGATTGCAAAACAAAAAAACAAAAACAAAAGCAACTTTCTGCGATTTATTTGCAGGGACATACTTGTTGGGGCAACAACCACTCTAAGGCTGAGAGGTTGCACAGATCGCTCAGGCTAATCCCTTGATGAATCGAGGACCATTTGAGAGATCTAGCGCAGACGCCGAATTGACCAAAGAGACCACACAATTATTGGTGATAATTTTTTTGTAGCAAAGGGCCTCACAATTCCACATAGGGAATTCAGGCTATGAACTTCAAAAATTGTGGCTTTTCTTCCATGGATTAACTCGCTTCAATTTATCATAGCTGTCTGTCTTCTCACTAACTGCAAAAATAATTTTACTAGGTCAAAAAACGTGCAGTGGATACCCTTGGTCTCTTAAAAAAATGCAACTTTTCTTAACTGGTCGTCAACTCCTCTCAGCCAATAATCTCTATTGCAGTTTACTCTGTTGGACTGACAGGTCTCGGTCAATACGTACAAGATCACTCCCTTCACACTCTAGAAATGTTTCAGGATTCAACCTTTTCTTCAAGGTATGACACTTCCTTCGGGCTTCGCTGCTTCATAACCCTCACAACCTTATAGCTCTGATACCATTTGTTGGTATTTGAGCCTGTAAATTAATTAAAGAACAAAGAAATGCAAACAATGAACAAGAAACAAAATTCACACAATAGGCAGAGGAATTTACGTGGTAAAACCATTACATTGTTCCAAGGAAACCTCCACGGGGAAAATTATTGGAACTCTTATTATTCAACATAAAAAATGACTCCCCAACATTACATCAAGCCTCGTGGGAAACATTCATTCTTAACATCAAAAATAATGGAACCCTTTTTCTTCCTAGTGGCTCAGTTATAACACGACCTAATAGCCTGTACATGGTTAGGCTTGACTCTTTAAAATCTTAATTAGAGTTATAATATTGAATCTTGTAGAGTCTTTCTTTATCATATGGCTAGCTTGTTTTCCATGAATAATGGGGCTGATGTGGCATCCTATTGGATTATAGTGGTCAATTTCAATAGGTCAACTTTCGAGAGGCATAACTTTCTCATACAAGCTCCAATTGAGGTTATTCTTGTGTCACTGGAAAGATATGAACGAGCATATTATGGAATATAGGTCCATAGTAAGGTCAAGACCACAAAAAGTGTTTATTTAAAGCCTCAAAATGGCTCTTGATTTTTTTGACCCAAAATTTTCCAAACTGTTACTTTACCGGTCGTATGTGTTGATGCCTCCACCTTTTCCACCCTGAAAACATCAATATGGATGAAAATTAAGATGATGATAATCCAAAAACAAAGAGCATGAAATAGAAGCAATTTATATAGAGATAAAAGAGGAAAGTAATCTAAGAAGAAAGTTTTTTATTCCATTGAAAACAATAGCTCCTCATAAGAGAGTGATGAATATGCATCTAATATTGACAAAGAAGAACTTCTTATGATATCCACTGATGCAAAGACTATTGATAAAAAAAGATGAAAACAATAAAAAATAAAAAAATAATAATTTAATTATTATTTAATTTTTACTATTAATTTAATTATTATCTTTATAATATAAAATATAATGATCATTTATAAAAAAATGAAATTATTAATGTAATTGTTTTTTTTATTTAAAATATTTTAAGAGATATCTTGATTAGCCTAGTTTATATCTAGTTGTTCTTTTTGTAAAGCATATAAGCTATTATCTCCCTGAGGAATAATGGATTGTTCCATTTTGTATAGGAAATTTTTGCAGTACCTATATAGTTTATGGAATGTTATGAGACATATGCAATATATATTTGACTTATATAAATAAAATTAGTGCAACTATATAAATTAAATGGTCAGGTGTCTATATAGTTTAGGGAATGTTATGAGACATACGCAGTATATATTTGACTTATATAAATAAAACTAGTGCAACCATATAAATTAAATGGTCAGTAAATGTGGATAGGCATACATCTCATGTTGTTATAATGTAAAAATCATAAAACTAACTCAATTATAACTTTATATTATTATTATTATTATTATTATGACTTATCAATACCACATGCCCAAAAAATCATAACTCGTTTTCAAAATCTTTTATATGAAACATTTTTTAATTATTCAGTTTAATTAAAAGAGGAAAAAAAGCATAACTACTTTGGTAATAAATCTCAGCATTTGATTTGTGCATATTATTAAGAATATTCTATGGAGATTAAATCTCTACCATCAATCTCGAAGCTCAATTCTAAAATATTGATACCTATCAACATAATTATCATTTTTTTTGGAAGAAAAAATATATATTGATTAATGTAATTAAAATGGTAAATTTAGTATCAACATAATTATCATTTTTTTTTGGAAGAAAAAATATTGATTGATTAATCTAATTTAAATGGTAAATTTAGTTTAAAATATATATACATAATTTTAATTACCTAAATTTGTATAATTTAATTGTTTAAAATTAATTTTGATCTGACATTACTAAAACCTACACATGGCGTTTACCCATAAATTTATAATGTATAATCATAATTACGAGTTTTGGAAATCTACATGTACAAAAATCTAAATCTATTTATATATTCAAAAATATAATTAAAATGTTGATTTATCAGTTGTCAGGCCTTGCGGCTCTGAAAGCCTCTTGTTCTAACATGGTGGACATTTTCAAAAAAATTATGTGGCGAGGTGCTCAAAAAGCAAAAAAATGGGCCCTCGTGGCCTCAAAGATTATCACCAAACAAAAGTTCTCGAGAGGACTAGGGCTCAAGGGCCCCTTCATCCTCAATCAGGTAATGGGGGCGAAACTATGGTGGAGATGGATACAAGGGGGATCTGACCTCTGGAAGACTACATGGACAAGGAAAAATCAACTACCATCTTCAACATCAAACATCTTAAGGATTCAAAACATTCCAAAAGGGTCATCAATATGGAATCTTGCAGTGATGAACAAAGACCTTGTCTGGTCACCAACCTTTTGGGAAATTAGGGACGGAAGAAGGGCACTCTTTTAGCAAGATATTTGGTAGCAACATCCCAAACTAAGCCGACAAGATCTATCAAACATTTTCCTGTTTACCAACACCTAGAACTGTACAACTATTACACATTTTTCGAAGACAACCCAACACACGTCATGGCATCAATGGAAGTACATCCAAGAATGGAAGCAAGGAATTTTCTCTAGCCCGATCCTAAATAGGGTGTAGAATCTAGCCCTAGGCTTTCCCCCGTGGGCGATTTGGAAAGAGAGAAACATATGGGTGTTTAAAGATAAAAAAATCCCTTGGGAGGAGATATGGAAAGGAATCATCCAAAATATAAGAGAAACTATTCTAGATGAAAAATGGCACCTTGACGATTGGGAGGTAGTGTCGCGGGAAGCCCAAATCCTTACTAATATGAATATATCTCCTTAAATGTTGGATTTGGAGTCTTGAAAACCTCTCGCCCCACCCCGTTCTTCGCCTTCCAAATTCTGCCCCCCTCATGAGAGCTTCCTCAAGTTGAATTTTGATGGTTCGTCTAAAGGGAACCTAGGGGACACAACATTCGGTGGGTTGTTTAGAAATTCACATAGCCAAGCTCTCCACCTTTATGCATCATATTGTGGATATGCCACAGATTATGAAGTTGAATTAACGCAATCAAGCATGGCCTCCTCATAGCCTGATGAGAAGGAATTAAAAAATTGGAAATTGAGGGGGACTCTAGAATGGTAATTGAAGTTATTAAGTAGTTGAATCATGGAACCCGATGGGATAAGATCAGTAAAAGCTGGAGGACTGTCCGTCTCTTCCAAGAGATTAGTGAAATCCTGTCTTACTTTGATTTCTTTATTCCATCTCATGTCCTCAGATCGGGAATCAAGGCAACAGACTTTTTTGACTATTGTGGTTATCAACATAAGGGGGGATCCATTGAATCCCAATCAAGGAATATTTAGCATCAAGAGGACTTGGAGTCTCTTTAGCTCATTCTGAATCAGGACCATCATCAGACCCATAATCTAGAGGCAGAGGGCAACCAAGCCCCCCCACCCCCCCACCGATTCGGGTGAGAGAAGGCAAGACAATCCGCTTTGGGATTTGGGCAATGGGAATAGCATTAAGAGATAAGGTCGGGAGGTGGCCAACCGTCAGTATATGCATGCGAGGATGATGTGGAGTTAAGATGTATGACACGTGGTTATGGAAGAGAAAGGTCACATGCAGGCAGAGGTACCCTGCCCTGACGTTTTGGTTGGAAACATCCTAATCGATAGGAATTTCTCCTTGAGGCAGGCTCAGTGGTTTTGCTCCGTGGAGTTGGTATTTTGCGCTAGATACTTTTTGGTGGAGGTGTTGCTCGTTGGAACTGTCACTGCTATCGAAAGGTATGGATAGCGCTAATGGGTATGTATCTTATCTTACCTCCCCTCTAGGACTGAAGATTGTATGTCGTAGTCGCGATAATGTCAGGGTTATGGGTTGGCCTGAACTGGTTTGATATGGTAGTCATTTGTATGGGGTTTCTTGGCGAGAAGTTATATATATCAATGATTAGGAGCTCAAATTTTAGCTCAAAATAAAATCTCTCTGAATGACTTGGAACATGAACGACTGCATAGTGCTCGTCGTTCTGAATCCGACACACTTCGTTTCACGAAAAATGGACTTTGTATGCTCCCAGAAACGAGTTTTGTTCGTTTGAACAAACAGGCAAAAAAATGGCAACAAGGAGCCCAGTTAGCAGTACGTACTGCTGACGTGGCATGTTGATTGGGAAGGGTCCATGTTTTGTCATTTTCCTCCAGCGAATGATAACCTGCCAAGTGGCAGTGTCTTATTGGTTGAACGGTTGGGTGATTTGGTGTGTTTTTATTGGGTTAAGTTTGGTCCAATGGAGAGAGGACATGTGGTGCATCCTTGGGCCGCCATGTGCCCCCCTTCCACGGTGGTGCAGAGAAAAAAAAATTTAATTCCGAATGGAGGTGCTGGGATTCGACCCCGCAACATCCCATTGCAACACGTGCACCAAATACCACCACGCCACTCTAATGTTTCGTACCATAATACCATTCCATACATATTTGAATAGTGCAATGTAATATGGCGGGGGGGGGGGGGAAGGGACCAGCCCCGAAATCACATGACCTAAGCGCATAACCAAATGGCGAAGCTAACCCTTAATACAGAGTTCAATGCATTACGTGTTTAATTAAAACACAAACCTCCATTAATTAACTTTAAACCTCATTTGTTAAGCGCTAATCTGAATTAGCACTAAGCACGTGTTTAAAGGGTTAATCACGCTTAATCAACGCTAAATGCGCTTAATTAGTGTAATGCGCTTAATTAAAGTTAAACCAGATTAACTTGGCGGTCCGCCAAATCTGGCAGAACTACCAGTTTAACTCCAGCTAAGTGCAGTTTGCCGGATTTGGTGGAGTTTTTCTAAGTGAAATTGGTTGAACTCATAACTTTTGGAGTTTGTAACCAAATCAGATGCAGAAAGAGGCTAGATGACCATTCTTAGCCATTATGGAATCAATGGTGCACGTTTCAGAAGAAATGGAGCACTCCTAGATGGGATTTTTCTAGCTTGAAGTTTAAGGATGCCTAGGGCCACCAGAGGGTAGGCCATATCTGCTTCACCTGGAGACCAATTGAAGAGAAAGAAGAGGCTAGATAGACATTCTTTCCCATGTTGGACTCAATGGTGTAGGTTTTAGAAGCAATGGAGCACTTCTAGATGAGATTTTTCTAGCTTGAAGTTTAAGAATGTCTAGGGCCACCAGAGGGTTAGGATATCTGCTTCACCTGGAGACCAATTGAAGAGCAAGAAGAGGCTAGATAGCCTGATCCAGGTGGATATCGGTGGGCACCCACCTATTCCATTTGGACCCACACCATCTATTCTTTTAGTTTTTCAATTTCAGCACAACTTACTATTTTTAGCAGTTTTTCGGGTCATGAAATTCCGGAGCCATTTTGAGGCCCTAATGATCCAAGTGGATATTGGTGGACACCCACCTATTCCATTTGAACCCCCACCATTAGTTCTTTCAGTTTTTCATTTTCAGTACAACTTACTATTTTTAGCAGTTGTTTGGGTCCTGAACTTCCGAAGCTGTTTTGAGGCCCTAAACGACAATTTTTGGGAAAACCAGGAGCAACATGGGTCCTTGGACCGATGTTGTTTACATCAAAAGTTGTAGTCCTCGGATAGATATTTCTAACGAAGTATGGTGCGCGTCAAAAGGAGATCGTATGCCAAAGTTACGTCCCCAGGAAGTTGAAACACCAATTTACCCAAACGGGGCCCATAGTTTTTGCGCTTCGTCTCCTAGGGTTAGGTTTTTGGATGTTTGGGGTTTTCCATTGTTTCTCAATAATAAATAGGTCCTCAAGCCTCTTTGTAACACAGTTCAGAGGCCTGTAGTCGCCGCATCTCTTTTCAGAGATAAGCTACCAGTGCCCTAGCTAGTTTATTCCCATTATGTCTGTAAGCATATTTCTGTTATTTGATATTAATGAAATGAAGTATTATTTCCACTGCATCTCTGTGTTTATGTCTATTTATGTATTTTATTGTGTTCCTGCATAAATCTGGATCAGTGACATCAGAGCAGTCTGCTCTTTCTCTATTTTTCTTTGCATGTCCCCAACGAGGTCAAGGTATAAAGAGTTAGGGCTTGATTTGGTTGAACCCTTGCAAGATTATCCTCACAAACCCCGACGACCTCCCATGGCAGAAGAAAAGAAAGACGAGGGAGCAAGAGATCCAATCAAAATATTGCTTAAGGAGTCCCTCGAGAAACAAAGGAACGCGATGATGGATAGCTTTGCTTAGATCCTTCAACGGTTGCCGACCTCGGCGCATCTGCATCCCACAACCACTCTAGAGGCGCCACTCCCTTCAAGGTACAAGTAAACTTTGGCATTCCTATATTTGAAGGCCAGATAGATGCAAACGACGCCGTAGATAGATTGTTGAATTTTCTAGAAAGGTATTTCTCAGTCCATGATTTCTCCGATCGAGGAAAGATAATTTTTGCACTCCTCAAATTTGCACCCCATGTCAAAGACTGGTGGGAAACCTACTTTGAGCAAAAGGACGGGAGGAAACCCTTTCTGTTCTCAGCTACACCCACTTGGAATTCGTTCTGAGATGGCATCAAGGAACAATATTACCCCGTGGGGAGCTATGAAGACAAGTACATCCAATGGATGACGCTGCGGCAGCAAAGGGATCAAGATGTGCACGAACTGACGAATTTGTTCAATACCCTACGCACAAAGTTGGGTATTAAAGAGTCAGAGAGACATTTGGTGCTCAAGTACCACAGTTGTCTGCACAGACACATTCAGGAGGAAATGGAGTTCCTCGACATTACCTCGCTTGGCACGGCATATTGTTATGCCACCAAGATCGAGCCGAAATTTAAGTAGAAGAAGTGAGAATTTGGATCCACGAATCCGAAGCCAGGGAAAGGCGCCCTTAAACCACATAACAAAGCGCAGAGCCAAAACGGGGCGACTCATAACACCACCACAAATCCAAAGAAGGACAAGGGGAAGCGGTGTGAATTTCATAATAGCCTCACTCACAGCACAAACGAGTGTTGGGCCAAACAATCGTTGATAACCGAACTGAAGGCACCTTAATCATATGCATGTTATGATCCTAAGCCAGACCCAGACAAGGGAGATGAAAAAGGGAAGAAGATCATTGATGCGGACCCCAGTGCCATTGTTGCCACCACCAAGCTCCAGAGGGAGGATCGCGAGGATCCAGAGGAGGGGGAGCACCTCTTCCATTCGCAAATGTGGGTGAAGGGTTCTCCACTGCAATTTCTTGTCGATAGTGGAATCCAAAAGAACCTCATTTCTGCATAGGTCGTGAAGCAGCTCGGCCTAACAACCATAGCACACCCGCAGTCGTATACCATTGGGTGGCTTCACGAAGGAAGAGATCTTAGCGTATGCTAGCAATGTTGCCTTCCGTACAACATCAATCCATTCATAGATGAGGTATTGTGTGATTTTGCTCCTCTTGATGTGTCTGATGTATTATTGGGCCAACCATACTTGTGGAGGTGACATGTTTTGTTTGAGTCTAGGCCTCGTGTTGTTATTATTCCTTTGGGAAATAACTTGTACAGGATACTGGAGGTAATACCGCCTCCTGCCATCTCTTTGACTACTGCAAAACAACACATTAAGATTGTTTCCCAAACCAGGAAATTTATTTGCATCCATTCGCCCACAAGGAAAGAAGAAGATTGTGGCCACAACCTCGAAGCAGGGCTCCTCTGCACGGCAGCAGCAGATGGACAAAGGCATGGAGGAATACATGGACATTTTCTCCTCACCCACAGGGGTTCCTCTACACTGTCAGGACAAGCACTCCATTGATCTGACCCCTGATGCAACGCCGCCTGATATTTCCATACCTCATGTGACAACACAGACATAATCCTCACATGTATTGTCTGAGGAAACCAAATTTATTGAACGCATCCAGCACGTCTGCCAATAGGTCCGCGACATCGTGGACAAATCCAATACCAAGTTCAACATAATTTTCCTCTCATGGAGGAACTTAACGCAATGGGGACCATTGCTTCCTAAGGAGGGAGGGATGATCCAGGTGGATACTTTGGACCGGCACCATCAATTCTTTCAATTTTTTAGTTTCAGCACGACTTACTATTTTTAGCAGTTTTTCGGGTCATGAAATTTCGGAGCCGTTTTGAGGCCCTAATGATCCAGGTGGATATTGGTGGCCACCCACCTATTCCATTTGAACCCCCACCACTGGTTCTTTCAGATTTTCATTTTCAGTACAACTTACTATTTTTAGCAGTTTTTTGGGTCTTGAACTTCCGGAGCTGTTTTTAGGCCCTAAACGGCGTTTTTTGGGAAAACCGGAGCAACATGGGGTCATGGACCAATTTTTCTCACATCAAAAGTTGTAGTCCTTGGATATATCTTTCTAAAGGGGTATGGTGCATGTAAAACGGAGATCGTATGCCAAAGTTACGTCCCTGGGAATTTGAAACACCAATTTACCCAAATGGGGCCCATAGTTTTGGCACTTCATATCCTAGGGTTAGGTTTTTGGATGTTTAGGGTTTTCCATTGTTTCTCAATAATAAATAGGCCCTCGAGCTTCATTGTAACATAATTCAGAGGCCTGTAGCCACCACATCTCTTTTCAGAGATAAGCTACCAGTGCCCTAGCTAGTTTATTTTCATTATGTCTGTAAGCATATTTCTGTCATTTGATAGTAATGAAATGAAGCATTATTTCCACTGCATCTCTGTGTTTATGTATATTTTTTTTATTTTATTGCATTCCTGCATAAATTTCGATCAGTGTTATCAGAGCGGTCTCCTCTTTCTCTGTTTTTCTTTGCATGTCCCTAACGAGGTCAGGGTATAAGGAGTTAGGGCTCGATCTGGACGTTGAACCCTTACAAGATCAGCCTTGCAAACCCCAAAGACCTCCCATCGAGGAAACAAAGAAATATGAGGGGGCAGGAGATCCTATCAAAATATTGCTCGAGGAGGCCCTCGAGAAACAAAGGAACACGATGATGGATAACTTTGCTCAGATCCTTCAACGGCTTCCCACCTACGGCGCATCTGCATCCAACAAAAACTCTGGAGGCGCTACTCCCTTCAAGGTACAAGTAAAATTTTGCATTCCTATATTTGAAGGCCAGATAGATGCAGACGCTGTAGATATATGGTTGAATTTGCTAGAAGGGTATTTCTCGATCCATGATTTCTCCGACCGAGAAAAGATTATTTTTGCACTCCTCAAAGCCGCCCCCCGTGTCAAAGACTGCTGGGAAACCTATTGTGAGCAAAAGCACGGGAGGGAACCCTCTCTGTTCTTAGCCACACCCACTTGGAATTCACTGTGAGACGACATCAAGGAACAATATTACCCCGTGGGGAGCTATGAGGACAAGTACATCCAATGGACGACGTTGCGGCAGCAAAGGAATCAAGATGTGCACGAACTGACGAATTTGTTCCATACATTGCGCACAAAGTTGGGTATTAAGGATTCAGAGAGAAATTTGGTGCTCAAGTACCGTAGCTGTTTGCACAGACACATTTAGGAGGAAATGGAGTTCCTCAACATTACCTCGCTTGGCACGGCATATCGCTATGCCGCTAAGATCGAGCATAAATTTAAGCAGAAGAAGGGAGACTTTGGATCCGTGAATCCGAAGCCAAGGAAAGGTGCCCCCGAACCATAAAAAAGAGGGCAGAGCCAAAGCGGGGCGACTAAGAACACCAACACAAATCCAAAGAAGGACACGGGGAAGTGATATGAATTTCATAACAACCCATCTCACAGAACAAACGAGTGTCAGGCCAAACAGTCGCTAGTGGCCGAACTGAAGGCACCCGAATTAGATGCATGTTCTGATCCTAAGCCAGAACCAGACAAAGGAGATGACAAAGGGAAGCAGATCATTGATGTGGAGCCCAGTGCCATTGTTGCCACAACCAAGATCTGGAGGGAGGATCCCGAGGATCCAGAGGAGGGGGAACGCCTCTTCCATTCGCAGATGTGGGTGAAGGGTTCTCCACTGCAATTTCTTGTCGATAGTGGAAGCCAAAAGAACCTCATTTCGGCAAAGTTCGTAAAGCGCCTCGGCCTACCAACCATAGCACACCCATAGCCGTATACCATTGGGTGGCTTCACGAAAGAAGATATCTTTGCGTCTGCTAGTAATGTCGCCTTCCATATAGCATCAAGCCGTTCACAGATGAGGTATTGTGTGATGTTGCTCATCTTGATGTGTCTGATGTATTATTGGGCCAACCGTACTTGTGGAGGCGACATGCTGTGTATGATTCTAGGCCTCGTGTTGTTATTATTACTTTGGGAAATAACTTGTACAGGATACCAGAGGTAATACCGCCTCTTGTCATCTCTTTGGCTACTGCAAAACAATGCAGCAAGATTGTTTCCCAAACCAAGAAATTTATTTGCTATTACCATTGGCCCACAAGGAAAGAAGAAGATTGTGGCCACAGCCTCAAAGCAGGGCTCCACTGCACAGCAGAAGCAGATGGACAAAGGCATGGAGGAATACGAGGACATTTTCTCCTCACCCACAGGGGTTCCTCTACACTATCACGAAAAGCACTCCATTGATCTGATCCCCAAAGCACCACCGCCTGATATTGCCATACCTCATGTGACTACACATAAAAAATCCTCACATGTATTTTCTAAGGCAACCAAATTTATTGAATGCATCCAGCACATCCGCCAACAGGTCCGCAACATCCTGGACAAATCCAATACCAAGTTCAGCGAAATTTGTCTCTCATGGAGGAACTTAATGCAATGGGGACCATTGCTTCCTAAGGAGGGAGGAATGATCCAGGTGGATATCGGTGGCCACCCACCTATTCCATTTGGACCCGCACCATCAATTCTTTCAGTTTTTCAGTTTCAACACAACTTACTATTTTTAGCAGTTTTTCGAGTCATGAACTTCCGGAGCCATTTTGAGGCCCTAATGATTCAGGTGGATATTGTGGCCACCCACCTATTTCATTTGAACTCCCACCATCCATTCTTTCAGGTTTTCATTTTCAGTACAACTTACTATTTTTAGCAGTTTTTTGGGGTCCTGAACTTTCGGAGCCGTTTTGAGGCCCTAAACGACGTTTTTTGGGAAAACCTTGTACTAATGTCGCTCACATCAAAAGTTGTAGTCCTCGAATATATATTTATAAAGAGGTATGGTGCGCATCAAACAGAGATCGTATGCCAAAGTTACGTCCCCGGGAAGTTGAAACACCAATTTACCCAAACGAGGCCCATAGTTTTGGTGCTTCATCTCCTTGGGTTAGGTTTTTGGATGTTTAGGGTTTTTCATTGTTTCTCAATAATAAATAGGCCCTCAAGCCTCATTGTAACATAGTTCAAAGGCATGTAGCCACCACATCTCTTCTTAGAGATAAGTTACCAGCGCCCTAGCTAGTTTATTTCCATTATGTCTGTAAGCATATTTCTGTTATTTGATATTAATGATATGAAGAATTATTTCCGTTGCATCTCTGTGTGTATGTCTATTTCTGTATTTTATTGCGCTCCTGCATAAATCTGGATCAGTGGTATCAGAGTGGTCTGCTCTTTCTTTGTTTTTCTTTGCATGTCCCCAACGATGTCAAGATATAAGGAGTTAGGGCTCGATTTGGTTGAACCCTTGCAAGATCAGCCTCACAAACCCCGACGACCTCCCATGGCAGAAGAAAAGAAAGACAAGGGAGCAGGAGATCCTATCAAAATATTTCTCAATGAGGCCCTCGAGAAACAAAGGAATGTGATGATGGATAACTTTGCTCAAATCCTTCAACGGCTACCCACCTACGATGCATCTGCATCCAAAAACCACTCTGGAGGCGCCACTCCCTTCAAGGTATAGGTAAAATTTGACATTCCTATATTTGAAGGCCAGATAGATGCAGACGTCATAGATATATGGTTGAATTTTCTAGAAGGGTATTTCTCGGTCCATGATATCTACGACCAAGAAAATATTATTTTGCACTCTTCAAAGTTGCCCCCCAAAGACTGGTGGGAAACCTACTGTGAGCAAAAGGACGGGAGGGAACCCTCTCTATTCTCGGATGCACCCACTTGGAATTCATTCCGAGATGGCATCAAGGAACAATATTACCCCGTGGGGAGCTATGAGGACAAGTACATCCAATGGACGATGCTGCGGCAGCAAAGGGATAAAGATGTGCATGAACTGACGAATCTGTTCCATACCCTATGCACAAAGTTGGTTATTAAAGATTCAGAGAGACATTTGATGCTCAAGTACCGCAGTTGTCTGCACAGACATATTCAGGACGAAATGGAGTTCCTCGACATTACCTCGCGTGGCACGACATATCGCTATGCTGCCAAGATCGAACATAAATTTAAGCAGAAGAAGTGAGACTTTGGATCTGCGAATTCGAAGCCAAGGAAAGGTGCCCCTGAATCACAGAATAGAGGGCAGAGCCAAAGCGGGTCGACTCAGAACACCACCACAAATCGAAAGAAGGACACGGAGAAGTGGTGTGAATTTCATAACATCCCCACTCACAGCACAAACGAGTGTCGGGCCAAACAGTCGCTCGTGGCCGAACTGAAGGCACCCAAATCATATGCATGTTTTGATCCTGAGTCAAAACCAAACAAGGGAGATGACAAAGGGAATCAGATCATTGATGCGTATCTGAATGCCATTGTTGCTACCACCAAGCTCCAGATGGAGGATCCCGAGGATCCAGAGGAGGGGGAGCACCTCTTCCATTCGTAGATGTGGGTGAAGGGTTCTCCATTGCAATTTCTTGTCGATAGTGGAAGCCAAAAGAACCTCATTTCTGCAGAGGTCATGAAGCGGCTCGGCCTACCACCCATAGCACACCCGTAGCCATATACCATTGGGTGGCTTCACGAAGGAAGAGATCTCTGCATCCACTAGCAGTGTCGCCTTTTGTACAACATCAAGTCAGTCACGGACGAGGAACTATGTGATGTTGCTCCTCTTAATGTGTCTGATGTATTATTGGGTCAACCATACCTGTGGAGGCGACATGATGTGTATGAGTCTAGGCCTCGTGATGTTATTATTACTTTGGGAAATAACTTGTACATGACACCGGAGGTAATACCGCCTCCTGCCATCTCTTTGACTACTGCAAAACAACGCAGTAAGATTGTTTCCCAAACCAGGAAATTTATTTGCATTACCATTCACCCACAAGGAAAGAAGAATATTGTGGCCACAACCTCGAAGCAGGGCTCCCCTACACGACAGTAGCAGATGGAAAAGGGCATGGAGGAATACGAGGACATTTGCTCCTCACCCACAAGGGTTCCTCTACACTGTCAGGACAAGCACTCCATTGATCTGACCCCCGACGCACCGCCGCCTGATATATCCATACCTCATGTGACTACACAGACATAATCCTCACATGTATTTTCTGAGGCAACCAAATTTATTGAATGCATCCAGCACATCCGCCAATAGGTCTGCGACATCCTGGACAAATCCAATACCAAGTTCAACAGAATTTGCCTCTCATGAAGGAACTTAACGCAATGGGGACCATTGCTTCCTAAGGAGGGAGGAATGATCTAGGTGGATATCAGTGGCAACCCACCTATTTCATTTGGACCCGCACCAGCAATTCTTTCAGTTTTTCAGTTTCAACACAACTTACTATTTTTATCATTTTTTCGGGTCATGAACTTCTGGAGCCGTTTTGAGGCCCTAATGATCCAGGTGGATATTGTTGGCCACCCACCTATTCCATTTGAACCCCCACCATCGGTTCTTTCAGTTTTTCATTTTCAGTACAACTTACTATTTCTAGCAGTTTTTTGGGTCATGAACTTCTGCAGTCGTTTTGAGACCCTAAATGACATTTTTTGGGAAAACCGGGAGCAACATTAGTAAATGGACCGATGTTGCTCACATCAAAAGTTGTAGTCCTCGAATAAATCTTTTTAACAAGGTATGGTGCGTGTAAAACGAAGATCATATCCCAAAGTTATGTCCCCGGGAAGTTGAAAACCAATTTACCTAAACGAGACCCATAGTTTGGGCGCTTCATCTCCTAGGGTTAGATTTTTGGATGTTTAGGGTTTTCCATTGTTTCTTAATAACAAAAAAATTAATAAATCTAATATCCTTTACTCAGAAACTTGCCACAAAAATTAAAAAAATATTATTTTATGTGCTGGAAAATATAGAAATTAAGTTTGTTCAAGGGCCTCAAGCCTCAAGCGTAGACCTTTATCAGTAATTCCAAGTTCGTTGTTCGCTTAATTCAATAGGCTCCCTTAGGCTCCAACAATCTCCAACAATAAGTCATGAAGTTATATTTTTGCTTAACACGATTTTATTTTGGACAAAATGTTTTGGATAATTTGGTTATATTTTCCACAAACAATGCATAAGAATTTTTAAATTTAAATAATTGATATATAAACTAGTTACTATACTATTTGTACTATTTGATATTTATTAGATGATGGAGTAATCATCGTACTCGGTGGGACTAATGCTGGACTAATGCCTCCCTCAAGGTTTACTATAGTTTTTGGGTTTTGGTATAATGGAGAAACCCAACTGGTTACTAGAGCTGCCTAAATTTAATTCCCTAATTAGAAAAAAATGTTTAAGTAATTATCACACTTACCTAAAATCAATTAAGTAAACTGACAATCAACCTAAAAACATAAGACTAAATGCTAATCGTAAAAATTTAAAAATTTACCACAACTTGCAGATTTTGATATAAAGTTAACCTCAATACTAGAACAACAAATAACAAAGGGAAACCTCAACACTAGAGAGACAAAATAACGGAGCAACAAGTTACAAATACACATCAAATCAGTACATCAGTACAAATATAAACTGGGGAGAACATCTGGGTCGATTCAGAGGAGAACAAGGTGAGAGAAGAGTTAATGGGTTAAGGCAGGCTCATCTGGGAGTGACGTGGCTTGTGGCTCTAGGATGGGAGAGATCCTGTAGCACAGTTTATGAATCTCTAATTAGCGTGACAATGTTAAAAACCATCTGTCTGGAGTGCAATGATTGAATCGGCTGAGGAAGAGGAAGAGGCATCCACTGTATCAAAATGAAGACCAGGGTTTCGGAAATAAGATGATATTTCTGAATCAATAGTATTTTGGTTTAGGTTTTGTTACAGATGATGACACTTCACCGAAAATTTGAAGTTCTCCGCTTCGATCCAATGAATTCCAGCCTTTAATGATAAGAAGGAAGATAAATTTTTAGGAAAGATGCCAGTATTGTAAAAATTTGCTTTGGGTAGGTAAATGGAGTTGAGTGAGTTTGGTAATAAACATAGTCAAATATAGAGTTAATTTTAAGGGTTACATTATCAGCACTAACAATTATCCTTTAATTACAACCATCACTTCTGCATATTAGTGTGAGTTGTTGTTAGCTATGTGTTGTGCATGCTTTTTCTTATTTTTACTTGAAAGTGTTACATTATCAACACTAACAACTAGCCTTTAATTACAACCACCACTTCTGCTTATTAGTGTAGGTTGTTGTTAGCTATGTGTTCTACAGGTTTTTTCTTCTTTTTTACTCCAAAGTTTGAATTCTACATTTTTTTTTTCTTGAATATTTTCTTGTCTTCATTGTTATGTTTCATTCGCTTTTTATCTACTTAGTTGCTTTTTTTTTTTGCAATCTAGATAAAGATATTGATATTATATCTACATCTGTTTATACATTAGTTGCTCTCTTTTTTTCTAACTTGGATAAAGATATTGATATTACGAAGAAACTGAGGTTACATTGATAACTGTTGTTTCCCAAAAACTCTGTGGGATCCCATAGACAAGCAAATTGAACAACCTTTGTTTCCGTAATCCCAATAAAAAAAGACAACCAAAAATACATACTAATTTTCAAACTAAACTGTGTGGGATCACATAGACAAGTAAATTGAACAACCTTTGTTTCCGTGATCCCAATAAAAAAAAGACAACCAAAAATACATACTAATTTTCAAACTAAACTGTGTGGAATCCCATAGACAAGTACATTGAACAACCTTTATTTCTGGGATCCCAATAAAAAAAGACAACCAAAAATACAAACTAATTGTCAAACTATCTAGTCCACCGGTGATTATCTACATTTGCGCATGGTGGGCATTGAAACAAAACAATATTCACATATAGCTTCGCAAGGACATATAGAGAGTCATAGTAACATAGGAGGAATAAAATAGCCTATACAAAAATGAGAAAAGTGCCAGACAATCACAAAAGACTATTAGTCTAGTATAATGACTAGAGAAAGAACATTGGAGTTGCCTTGGGGTGAATCCTTTGCTGGTGGATTGATGACAACTTGTTAATTTTGGACAACTAGGTCCAAACTCCATGTTGTGATGCTCAGATGAAGATGCCAATATTTTTATTGTATTCCTCTTTCGGAGAGGTGCAATATGGATCTAAAGATCATTTTTGATTCGATGAGCAGAACATTTATTTTGAATTTTTTTTTAAATGTGCAGGTCGGCCTAAAATGAAATGTAGGCTTGAAGCCCCAGCAGTTGTGTCACACACCCTCACTGATGGATATAAATAGGTCAACGTCGGAGGTCATTTTCACTCATCCATCACATCACATTCTCTCTCCTCATCTGATTGGTTCGATCATCTATTGGAGTCTCTTCTTCTCACACATGGGAAAACGCAGAAAGAAGATTTTTGTTTTTCGACCTAGGGTTTTCAACGCATAGTTGACTAGTGTTGACTTTGCTCAATGCTTGGTCAAATTGACCCAAATCTTGGTCAAAATTCTGATTTCTGTAGTCTGAATTTTCTGGCACAGAAATTGAGGTTGAATGTTGAATTTGACTAGGTTGTGTTGACTTTTTGATGTTGATGTTTTGTGTTGACCGTTGACTATGATAGCGTTGAATTTGGGTTGACTGATATTGTTGTCCGAGAGGGTTGTGTGACACTTCTAGTTAGCTAACCATATTGAGACTTTGCTGGTTGAAGCATCCTGTTGGCCGCCGTAACGCACCAACACACATATATATTTTTGGCTTGTCTTCTATCGATCTACTGATATATTCTATCAGCATTTTACTTTCTTGTTTATGTGATTGTTGTTTGATATTGGAGATAAAAAGTAAAGTTGTGTCAAGCATAGAACATCTACAAAAATTTACATGGTATCAGAGCTTAGGTGAAGGCAAAGCCAAAGTTTGTAGCAATCACCGAAGAAGAGCATGGGTACCTCAAACTACACTGGCTTTAAAGCTGATGACAAATTGACTGGGAAGGAAGACTTCCATGCCTGGAAGATGACATTGGATCTTATGTTGGAAGACCAAGATGTCATGGACTATGTGCAAGGTAAAATCCAAGAGCCTCCATCCACTGCACCTGCTGCCACCAAGTCAAAGTATAAGAAGTGGGAAATCAAATCAAAGCTGATGATCAGGGACTCTATTCATAAGAGTTTGGTTGCCTACATCTCTAAGTTGGGCACATCCAAGGAGATGTATGATAAGTTGGTTAACATGTTCAAGGCCAACAATGCAAATCAAGTCCTATTATTTAAGAAACAACTAAAGAATCTAAATAAAGGCAGGGATGAATCCAATCAATCCTATTTTTTGAAGTTGATCGAAATCAGAAATAATATTCTGGCTACTAGGGAGACAATAGCTGATTGAGAGATGGTTCTCACCACACTTGGAGGTCTCTCATCCGAATGGCATGTATTCAATACTACCATTCTCAATGACAATGTGATACCTAATTTTGACAAAGTATTATCGAGATGTGTACAAGAAGAGACAAGGATGAAGGAATATGAAAATGAAGGAAATGTTGCCTTCATTGCTCGTGCTAAGAAGAAGAACTTTGGTTGTCCAAGGAACAAAGGAAGAGCAGGAGCCCAAGAGAAGAAAGGTAAATTTTACACATGTCACAAGACCGACCACTATGCTAGAGAATGTCCTTTCAAGAAGGATTCTCCTGATGATGATGACAACAACAACAATCGGAGGAATGGAAATCAAAGGAACAATAGGTTCAAAGGAAAGAGGAAGGCTCCCTCTGGTGGAAATGGGCAGCCTTACAAAAGGTCGAGAAATTCCAAGTATGAGGAATCTAATGTTGTTGATGACAAAAGAAATGAATTTATTCTTGTATATGCCCTCTCTTCTGCATCTCCACCCGACACTATGGATGTTTGGTTGATAGATAGTGGTGCCTCAAGGCACATCACTGGGTTCAAGGAAGCACTTTTTGACATGGTTGAGAAGGATGTTAATCTGAAAATTATCCTTGGAGATAATGCCACATGTCACGTGAAAGGGACAGGGACTGTGACCCTCCATTTGTCTCAAGGTCAAGTCCCCCGCCTGCAAGATGTACTATATGTACCTGATTTGAAGAAGAACCTTGTGTCTATTTCGGCCATGGAAGACAAAGGTTTCAATGTGGCATTCATTGATGGGAAGGTGCATATCTGGAAGAAAAGTTTCAAGGAAGCTATCATGATCGGGTTTAGAGTTGATACAATACACTCTACCAGGTTCGAGGAAGTCCACTGGCCAGAGCGATGACATGTGATACTATCCGACAGACTGAACTATGGCACCGAAGGTTTGGACACCTTCACTACAAAGCCCTTCCCAAAGCAAGGAATGTGGTGACGGGGATGCTCGAGTTCACAAATGATCATGAAGGTGTGTGTCAGGGTTGTGCCGAAGCAAAGCATACAAGGGGACCTTTCCCCTCAAGTGTCACAAAGACATATGATGTCTTGCAATTGGTACATTTTGATCTGTCTAGTATGCTGCCCGTGACATCCTTGGGAGGATGTTCTTATTATATGACGTTCATAGATGACTTCTCTCGCAAAACCTGGATATACTTCTTGAAAAAGAAGGATGAGGCTTTCATGTGGTTCCATACCTTCAAAGCCAAGTTGGTGGAAAATCTAACAGGGAAGAAGATCAAGATATTGAGGACCGATAATGGCACTGAATATGAGACCAATGATTTCAAGAACTTTTGCAGAGAATTTGGCATCAAGAGGGAGACCACAACTGTCTATACTCATGAGAAGAATGGCGTTGCTGAAAGAAAGAATAGGATCATTGTGGAAACTGCCCGTGTCATGCTATGTGACCAAGGTCTTCCGAAGTTCCTGTGGGGAGAAGCTACAAACACTGCTGTGTACATACAAAACCAATGCCCATATTCCGCTCTGGACTCCAAAACTCCCGAAGAGCTTTTCTCTGGTAAGAAACTTGATGTCTCACATTTTAGAGTTTTTGGATGTCCTATTTATTTTCATGTACCGAAGGAGAAGAGGAGCAAGATGGATGCTTCTGGGAAGAAAGGAATGTTTGTGGGCTACCACGAAACTTTGAAGGCCTATATAGTCTATGTGCCTAGTCAAAGGGAAGTGGAGATACGCCATGATGTTACCTTTGATGAAGATACTTCCCTGCGAAAAGTAATCAATCTTCCGAGATCTGAGGAAGATCATGAAACAAGGCTTGGAAATCAAGAAGAACCGAAGGATGAGACGATGCCCGATGTTGAAGGAACAATGGACCCTATTGATCCACCTACTTCAATGAGGAAAAGACCATCATGGCTCAGGGACACTCTCGAGGATGCCGAGAATCATATGGCCCCATCGGGGGACATTTTGTGAAAGCAAGAAGCTGAATAGATACCAAGGGTATCTAGAAGTCATGAGTACAATCGTACAATCTGAGCCTGGATCTTTTGAAGAATCCGTAAAGCATCAAGTCTGGAAGGATGTTATGCATGAAGAATATGAGTCCATTATGAAAAATGATGTCTGGGATGTGGTTCCAAGACCGGAGGACAAAGAAGTTATCACCTCGAAATGGCTCTATAAGATCAAGCATGGATCTGATGGTAGTGCTAAAAATTTCAAGGCAAGATTCGTTTCCCGTGGCTTCTCTCAAAAGGAAGGCATAGACTATGATGATACATTTGTACCTGTGGCTCGATATACCACCATCCGATCTATCATAGCCCTTGCTGCTATGCAAGGATGGAATCTTCATCAGATGGATGTGAATACCGCATTTCTGCATGGTGTGATAAAGGAAGAGGTGTATGTGGAGCAACCTTTGGGGTTCGAAGTCCAGGATCAGGACACCCATGTTTGTAGGTTGAAGAAAGGCATTTATGTGTTGAAGCAAGCACCCAGAGCTTGGTACGAGAGGATAGATAGCTACCTGATGAAGTTGGGCTTCACTCGTAGTAATGTTGATCCGAATCTTTGCTACAATTTTGATAGAGAAAAGCCTCTCATTCTGGTGTTGTAAGTGGATGACCTCTTCCTGACAGGTATTGACCCTCTCATTCATCAGTGTAAGAGGGAGCTCGCTGCTGAGTTCGAGATGAAGGACCTAGGACTGATGAATTACTTCCTAGGCCTGGAGGTATGGCAGAGACCTGGCGATATTTTCCTTTCTAAAGGAAAATATATTGTGAAGATTCTTGAAAGATTTGGAATGGTGGACTGTAAGTCTATGTTGACATCGATGGAGCTCAACTTTAAGAAGTTGAGTGGCAGCGCTGCTGGGCCTGTGCTAGCAAATCCTACTGAGTATCGTCAACTCGTAGGGGCCCTGATGTTCTTAGTGAACACCCGTCCGGACGTATGTTTTGCAGTGAACACTTTGAGTCAACATATGGTTGAACCTCATCACATTCATTGGGTTGGTGCCAAGAATCTATTGAGATATCTTTGGGGCACGATAAACCATGGGTTGAGATACACTGTCGGGAGCGTGACACTCCATGGATATACTGATGCCGATTGGGCTGGCAGCGTGGTGGATCGTAAGAGAACATCAGGATGTTATTGCACTCTTGGGTCTGCTTCGATATCATGGATGAGCAGGAAGCAGAAGTCGGTGGATTTGAGCACCTTCGAGGCCGAATACATTGGAGCGAGTATGGCCTGTTGTGAAGAAGTTTGGTTGCGAAAGCTCTTCAGTGAGATGTTAGGGCATGTGCTAGATACCACCATGATACTCTGTGATAGCCAGAGTGGGATTCGGTTGTCCAAGAATCTCGTGTTCCACGATCGATCCAAGCATATTGATATCAGGTACCACTTTATCCGAGATATGGTACAACAAGGCGTCCTAAGGCTCAATCATATAGGAACTGATGAGCAGGTCACGTACATTCTCACAAAGCCCCTGGGGAAGGTCAAGTTCTTAACCTTCCATGAGAATCTTAGAATCTTGGAACAACCCTATGCTGAGGGTCTTGTTGGACGATGAGCTCTAGGAGCTCTAGGGGGATTTGGGGATAGCTTTTCAGAGCTATAAGCACACACGGGGCTAGGCTTGTTGAACCTTGTGGTGCTTCTGCCCCACCGTTATGATGTTGAGTTGGTTCACCTATCATGATTTGTGCCCCATATGCATCCTACCCATTGAGTCCCAGACTCATGGGAAGTACCTCTCATTTGGCCAGTAAGGTGGTAAAATCTAGAGACTAGTAGCAAAGACTAATGGACGCGTCAGAGATTGCCATACTCTCTATGTCTAAGATGGCACGTGTCCAACCACTTGATCTGGGATCAAGTCTAGTGAGGTTTCAGACCTCCAACTGACTTCGGGTCAGATAAACCAACTTCGGGTTGGTATGAGACTCTTTTTGAGTCCTATAGAGGTTTCATACCTCTGGGCTGAATCTGTCAGCTGGGAATGATGTCTTTGTGACTAACCCATTTTTGTTTTGAAATAAAGAAGCCATCAAAGCAAGTTACGGCGGGATGATGCACGATGTTTGGGTGGCACAGGTGGATGGAGTTCTCCTTAGTTGAGAGGGAGTGTTAATTTTACAACTAGGTCCAAACTCCATGTTGTGATGCTCAGATGAAGATGTCAATATTTTTATTGGATTCCTCTTTCAGAGAGGTGCAAGATCGATCTAAAGATCATCTTGATCCGATGAGCAGAACATTTATTTTGAATTTAGTCAAAATATTTGCAGGTCGGCCTAAAATGAAATGTAGGCTTGAAGCCCCAGCAGTTGTGTCACGCACCCTCACTGATGGATATAAATAGGTCAATGTTGGTGGTCATTTTCACTCATCCATCACATCACATTCTCTCTCCTCATCTGATTGGTTCGATCATCTATTGGAGTCTCTTCTTCTCACACATGGGAAAATGCAACAAGAAGATTTCTATTTTTTGACCTAGGGTTTTTCAGCGCAGAGTTGACCAATGTTGACTTTGGTCAACACTTGGTCAAAAAGACCTAAATCTTGGTCAAAATTTTGAGTTTTGCAGTCCGGATTTTCTGGCACAGAAATCGAGGTTGACTGTTGACTTTGACTGAGTTGCGTTGACTTTTTGCTACTGTTGTTTTGCATTGAATGTTGACTGTGAAAGCATTGACTTTCGTTGACTTTGGGTTGACTGATATTGCTGTCCAAGAGGGTTGTGTGACACTTCTAGTTGGATGACCGTATTGATACTTTGTTGGTTGAAGCATCTTGTTGACCGTCATAACGCACCAACACACATATATATTTTTGGCTTGTCTTTTGTTGATCTACTAGTATGTTCTATTAGCATTTTACTTTCTTGTTTATGTGATTGTTGTTTGATATTGGGGATAAAAAGTAAAGTTTCATCAAGCATATAACATCTACAAAAATTTACACAACTAGAGTGTGAGGCTATAAATCTGAGCTGGAGCCAGAATCAGTGACCACGCGACGTTCCATCTGTGTTAATCTGGTGGCAATACCATCTAGATTGTCTCTAATATCCCGTAGGATACGTTTGATTTCCTCTTGTCCTACAAATAACTGATAGTGATCAATTTTCTTGTCCCTAATGACCATGTGAAGCAAGGTTTCTAGTTGACGATGCAAAGCCATAAAGTGGAGAAAGTGAAGTCTTTTTTTACAAAATTTTCCAAGATTTAGAGTCCACTGAAGGTGCTACGACTAATTTCAGTATCAGAAAAATATGTCTCGTCACCAAACTCCTTGGCTTCCAAGTGAAGAATCTCATTCCTCACTTCAAGGTGGACAAAGTCAAAGTGGTAAGCCACTAAATGCCAACCAAATAGTTTATGACAGTGAGAAGTGGACGCACCTTTAGCACCACCCCGATGACTAGGTTGGCACAACCGAGGAGCCATGAAAACACTTGTTGTAACCAGATTAGTTTGGGGTGATGGAACTAGGGTGAAAATGATGTTGTGACCAAACTCAATTGGAATGACCCAAAGTCGAACCCGGGGACTATAATAGGGGTGATTGAAACTGGGATGAGAGTGAGGGAAACATGTTGGGAAGGCATTATCCACCATAAATAGAATGAGCGGCCCTATACACCTGTGTAAATATATTGTCCTTGGACACTGACTTTGAAGATGAGAATGGTGTATGGATGTTGTGCCGAAGAACCTAGGTAAATCTAGACCCACAATTCTCTCAGAACCAAATGGAAAGTGTGTCTACGTACCAGACACCACAAACGAAGATTGGAAAATTGAATGAGATACTCGTTGAGTCAAAGATTTGGGAGGATGCTGAAGGTAACACAACGACCAACTCAAATGAAGGGTTTGTCGTTGTGTTATGTAAAAAGAGAACGAAAAACATGGGCACCTGCAAAAACTAACCAGACTACCAAACCAAAAGTATACATAGCAAACAATGAAGTGACGATAAACGCTAAAGCAAAAATGATGTCAATGTATAAACGAACCTTCACTGAGTTCGCAGAGCGCAAACATTGGTGAAAAACGAAAGGATGTGGCAGGGAAATGGTCTACGAACCTGGATACGTCATAGAAAAATTTCCACATTGGAGCGAGCTCGCTAGATTTATAAAGAAAACACATGAATTGAGGATCGAGTGGGCCAAAATGACCACTTGAGTGGTCGAGAGACAAAGCGAGAAAAGTGTGCATTTCGGCACCCAAGTTAACAATCTCATTAAACACTAAATTCATGTGCACTCTTCCATGAAATCTCTCCATGATCATTTTGAAAGGTCAAAAATTGCGAACCAAGAGAATGTTGGACAAAGTCCATCTCCCACCACTTGCCTGCATTTAAAGTGATTTGACGAAATGAGGTGTGGTTGAGCATGTATATTGTATAACCTCCACGTGTGGGTAGCTTCCAGACAAGAGGTGATGTGGTTTGGATCCCCAGGTGTGCCTTCCCCTTTTCCACTGTTTTCTCGCACATGCCAATCATGCTGACTGACATCGCCGATAACCGTAAATTCACTCCCATCAGGTATGGTTCCTTGTGCTAGTTTCTAGTCAAGTTGCGACTTGGTGTTCAGGTAGGCCTTAGAAGGGTGACCGCTAAATTTTAGTTGATCATGTTGGAGACACCGTTGAATTTGCTAGATCTCCTCAATGGGTGCATCATCCGACCATGGTTCATCATAGGTCAATCCTCGATTACAACTACTCCAGTCAGCCAAAGTATCTTCCACCTTATTACCTTCGCATCTTGTGTGATGTGGGATGATATATTGAAAAGAAGAAAGCAAGTTCTTAATACTTGTAATCACCTCATATAATCTCCAACTATGGGTTACCTAATATTCTAAATGGCCATGCAACAATGCTATAGATTTTGTATAGCAATTTGTGAATCACCATGCACTTCTAGCAGATTATATCCTTCGCCAGCAGCTATTTTGAGCCCTTTCTCTGAACTAGGGAATTTTTCCATGTTATTTGTTGTGGTCCCATAGTTAAATGCATAAACATGCAGTGGAAAAGAGTTCTCATATCGAAATATACCTCCGTAACGTGTTGGCCCCAGATTCCCCTTCGATGCACCCTCAAAGCTTAATATTTTAAAATCTTGTGGAGGAGGTGTGAAGATATTTAGGTCGTGATGCCTTAAACCAATCGACTGAGAGGGAATGGAGGTGAAAATTGTTGGAAATAAACCCAAGTTTTTGAAAATGTAGTCCTTGGTATTAGTATCTAACCACTCTTTCTGTTTAAAGGATGATGCAACTATTATTTCTCTAGTATTCCCGATTATGATTTCTTATAGACCAAGGACATCCCTTTTTCTTGTATCAAAGACTATGAGATTCCACTCTTTCCACATATTCCATATAACAAAGTCGTAGGCCAAGCACCATGCTTGTGAGTCTATGGGGTTTTTAAACTTATTTTCAAAGCATTGAAGTATGATATTTGTGATTTTGTCGGCCTATGGCGCAGGGCATCGAAAAATTTTGCAGTGTAGTGTCCCAAGTGTTGCACACAAAGGTGCAATTCATAAATATGTGTTGTGGTGTCTCTTCTGCTTGTAAGCATAGAGAACAAATTGACCGTCCCTCAGCCTTTTCTTGGTAGGTGATCCCATGTGTAATATTCCCTTTTCTTGATAAGGTCAAAGTGGATGGAATCAACTCATGGTATTTACCATGGTATTCACCAATGGTATCGGCCTTCGTTTTTTGAAGGAAAACTATAAAATAAGGTCCATCTAACCTATAAAAAGGGATAAGGGCCAGACAATGGGAATCATCGTTAACTTGTCTATCTACTTGTGTTTTGTTGGGAACTTGGCATGGCCAGTTCTAGCTTGACCCCAGGACGAAAACCCCGTGGTGACATTTGTTGGTGGATCCATTCAAGGTTCACATTTGTGCTTCAATATTTTCACTTTCTTGTTCATTGAGAAGCCATGTATGCTGAGGAAGGGGCTCCATTATTTGCTTGTATTTTGCGCATGTCTCATTTTCTGAATATTAATTGAAATAAGGTCTATATTCTTCTAGACCCCTTTTGTGTTCAGTGTTCTATTGAAAATATTTTATTTAGAACACCTTAATGTGCCAAATATGTTGATTATTTCATCGTTTTGTATCTTACAATGGTATCAAAGTTGTGAATCCTGCTAGCCTGAGGGTGTTTTTATTGCAGATTGAGGGTCAAGAGAATCTAGTTTTCGGTGACTCTCCATAATCACCCTAGCTAGTAACTCGTCCAATTTCGGTTGCTTTCTGTAACTACCCTAGTTGGCTAAATAATTTTATCTACAGGAGATTTGTTTGTTGGGATTAACCTATCTTGTGGGAGATCGAAGAGTCTCATATTCTCAAGAAGGCAAGAGAAGGGAAGTTGCAATTAAAAAAAGAAAACAACAACTTTCTGTGATTTATTTGTAATGACATGCTTGTTGGGGAAACAACCACTCTAAGGCTAAGAGGTTGCACATATCGCTCAGGTTGATCCCTTGATGAATCAAGGATCATTTGAGAGATCTAGCGCAGACACCGACTTGACCAAAGAGACCACAAAATTGTTGGTGATAATTTTTCTGTGGCAAAGGGCCTCACAATTCCACATAGGGAATTCAAGCTGTGAACTTCAAAAATTGTGGCTTTTCTTCTAGGGATTAATCGCGTCGATTTATCATATTTTCATGTCTTCTCACTAACTGCAAAAAGACTTTTACTGGGTCAGCAAACATGCAGTGGATACCCTTGGTGTCTTAAAAAAATGCAACTTTGCTTAACTGATCGTCCGCTCATCTCAACCAACAATCTCTATTGTAGTTTCCTCTGTTGGACAGACAGGTCTCCGTCTCTACGTACAAGATCACTCCCTTCACACTCTAGAGATGCTTCAGGATTCGACCTTTTCTTCAAGGTTTGACACTTCCTTCAGGCTTCGCTTCTTCATAACCCTCACAACCTTATAGCTCTAATACCATTTGTTGGTATTTAAGCCCAATTAATTAAAGAACAAAGAAATGCAAACAATGAAAAAAAAAACAGAATTCACACAATAGACAAAGGAATTTACGTGGTAAAACCCTTATACCCTTACATTGTTCCAAGGAAACCTCCACGGGGAAAATGATGATTGGAACTTTTATTATTCAATGTAAAAAATGACTCTCCAACATTACATCAAGCCTCTTGGGAAACATCATTTTAATGCGAAGACTTTTTTTTGCATAACTTCCTATGGTTAAGAAATTGTCTAAATGGTAAAACCAAATTACTAAGGTAATTGCATTAGTAACAATCCTTTTGATTTTTTGTCATTCTTAACATGAAATAGAATGGAACCCTTTTTCTTCCTAGTGGCCTAATAGCTTGTACGTGATTATGATTGACTCTTTCAAACCTTAATTAGAGTTATAATATTGAATCTTGTAGAGTCTTTTTTTTCATCTTTATCATATGTCTAGCCTGTTTTCCATGAATAATGGGGCTGATGTGGCATCCTATTGGATTATGGTGGTCAATCTCAATAGGTCAACTCTTCCCATAGGCATAAATTTCTCATAAGAGCTCCAATTGGGTTATTCTTGTGTCACTGGAAAGATATCAATGTGTATATTATGGAATATAGGTCCATAGTAAGGTCAAGACCACAAAAAGTCTTTATTTAAAGCCTCAAAATGGCTCTTGAATGTTTTGACCCAAAATTCTCCAAACTGTTACTGCTCGTAAAATTGGTCCTATGTGTTGATTCCTCCACCTTTTCCACCCTGAAAACATCAATATGGGTGAAAAGTAATATGATGATTAAATAATAATAAAAAAGCATGAAATAGAAGCATTTTATATAGAGATAAAAGAGGAAAGTACTAAGAAGACAATTTTTTATTCCATAAAAGACAATAGCTCCTCATAAGAGAGTGATGAATATGCATCTAATATTGACAAAGAAGAACTTCTTATCATATTCATTAATGCAAAGACTATTGATAAAAATTATGAAAACAATAAAAAAGGAAAAAAAAAAGATTTAATTTAATAATTATTATTAATTTATTTAATTTTTACTAATAATTTAATTATTATCTTTATAATATAAAATTTAATGATCATTTATAAAAAAAATGAAATTTATTCATTTTTTTTTTAAGAGAATCTTGATTAGCCTAATTTATATCTAGTTGTTCATTTTGTAAAGCATATAAGCTATTATCTCCATGAGGAAGAATGGATTGTTCCTTTTTGTATAGGAAAGTTTTACAACACCTATATAGTTTATGGAATGCTATGAGACATATGCAGTATATATTTGACTTATATAAATAAAACTAGTGAAGCTATATAAATTAAATGGTTAGTAAATGAGCCTATATAGTTTATGGAATGCTATGAGACATATACATAACTCGTTTTCAGAATCTTTTTATATGAAACATTTTTTAATTATTCAATTTAATTAAAGGAGGAAAAAGAGCATAACTACTTTGGTAATAAATTTCAACATTTAATTTATGCTTATTATTAAGAATATTATATGGAGATTAAATCTCTACCATCAATCTCTAAGCTCAATTCTAAAACACTGATACCTATCAACATAATTATCAATTTTTGGGGGAAGAAAAAAGATATATTGGTTAATGTAATTTAAATGGTATATATATATATATATAATTTTAATTTACTAAATTTGTATAATTTAATTATTTAAAACTAATTCTGATTTGACATTACTAAAACCTACACATAACGTTTACTCATAAATTTATAATGTATCATCATAATTATGAGTTGTGGAAATCTACATGTACAAAAATCTAAATCTATTTATATATTCAAAAACATAATTAAAATGTCAATTTATCAGTTGTCAGGCCTTATGGCTCTGAAATACTCCTCTTCTAACATGGTGGACATTTTCAAAAAGTTTATGTGGCGAGTTGCTCAAGAAGAAAAAAAATGGGCCCTGGTGGCCTCAGACATTATCACCAAACCAAACCTCTCGTGAGGATTGGGGTTCAGGAACCCCTTCATCCTCAATCAGGTAATGGGGGCGAAACTGTGGTGGAGATGGATACAAGGGGGATCTGACCTCTGAAAGACTATATGGACGAGAAAATATCAACTACTATCTTCAGCATCAAACATCTTAAGGATTCAAAACATTCCAAAAGGGTCATCAATATGGAATCTTGCAGTGATGAACAAAGACCTTGTCCGGTCACACACCTTTTGGGAAATCAGGGACGAAAGAAGGGCACTCTTTTGGCAAGATATCTGGCAGCAACGTCCCAAACTATTTAACTAAGAAGATCTATCATACATTTTCCTATTTACCAACACCTAGAACTGTATGACTGTTGCACAGTTTTGGAAGACAACCCAACACACGGGATGGCATTAGTGGAAGGAAATCCAAGGCTGGTTGGACACCCCTGAATCAATCCAAAGGGAAGTGTTAAAAAAGGAGCTAGCCTCAAGAAAGATAACAACCATGGATGGAACAGATATTTTAAGATGAGTGTATACACCTTAGGGGATGTTCTCAATCAAGGAGGCTTACAAGTTAGCTACGGAGGAACATCAGGAACAGGGGAACCCGATCTAGAGGAAAATATGGATGGGAAATTTTTGGCCAAACGTTACATATTTCTTGTGGTTGGTGTGTCAAAAACGAATCTTAACTTGGGATCAACTTCAAAAAAGGGGTGTTCAAGGGCCTACAAAATGCTACATACGTGATGAGAATGTAGAAGACATGGAACACCTCCTCAATTCATGTCCACTAGCAGAGCATATGTGGAGAAACATAGGGAAACTCTTCGAAACATCTCGACCGAGACGCAGCCAACATCAAAATGTCCATCGAAGTATGGAGGCAAGGAATTTTCTCTAGCCCAGTCCTAAATTGGGTGTGGAATCTAGCCCTAGGCTTTCCCCTGTGGGCGATTTGGAAGGAGAGATCATACGAGTGTTTAAAGATAAAATAATCCCTCATGACGAGATATGGAAAGGAATCATCCAAAATATAAGAGAAACTATTATGGACGAAAAATGGCACCCTGACAATTGGGAGGTAGTGCCGTAGGAAGCCCGAATCCTTACTAATATGAATCTATCTCCTCAAATGTTGGCTCCTGAGTTTTGGAAACTTCTAGCCCCACCCTGTTCTTCGCCTTCCATATTCCACCCCCCTCATGGGAGCTTTCTCAAGTTGAATTTCGATGGTGCGCCTAAAGGGAACCTGAGGGAAGCAACGTTCGGTAGGTTGTTTAGAGATTCACAGAGCCAAGATCTCCACCTTTATGCATCATACTGTGGATATGTCGCGAATTATGAAGGTGAATTTAATGCAATCAAGCATGGCCTCCTCATAGCTCGAAGAGAAGGAATTAAAAAACTGGAAATTGAGGGGGACTCTAGAATGGTAATTGAAGTTATTAAGAAGTTTAATCATGGAACCCGATGGGACAAGATCAGTAAAATTTGGAGGATTGTTTGTCTCGTCCAAGAGATTAGTGAAACCTTATCTTACTTTGATTACTTTATTCCATCTCATTTCCTCAGATCGGGAAACAAGGTTGCAGACCTTTTGTCCAATTGGGGTTATCAACATAAGGGGGAATCCATTGACTTCCAATCGAGGAATATTTGACATCAAGAGGACCTGGAGTCTCTTTAGCTCATTATGGATCATGACCACCATCAGACCCATAATATCAAGGCAAAGGGCAACCAAGCCCGCTCCCGACTGAGGTGAGAGAAGGCAAGGCAATCCAATTTGGGATTTGGGTGATGGGAGTAATGTTGAGAGATAAGGCCGGGAGGCGGCCAACCGTCAGTATATGCATGTGAGGATGATGTGGAGTTAAGACGTATGACACGTGGTTATGGAAGAAAAAGGTAACACGTAGGAAGAGGTACCCTGCCCAGACATTTTGGTGGGAAACACCTTAATCGATAGGCATTTATCCCCTAGACACGTTCAGTTGGTTTGCTCTATGAAGTTGGTGTTTTACGCTGGAGAGTTCGTGGTGGAGGTGCTGCTCGCCGGAAATGTCACTGCTATCGAAAAGTATAGATAGCGCTACTGGGTGTGTATCTTATCTTACCTCCCCTTTGGGACTGAAGATTGTATGTCGTAGTCACGATAATGTTAGGGTTGTGGGTTGGCATGGACTGGTTTGGTATGGTAGTCATTTGTATGGGGTTTATTGGCTTGAAGTTATATATATCAAGTACATTGTTTCTATCCCTGTCTCAGTTGCGTTTTGCATTATTATATCTTGCATGGGCATGTTTTTCTCTATTCTTGGGTGTCGGGGTAGGTCAGGCTCCATGCGGCCTGGAAAAGGTAGTAGGTTCTTTAAGCAATGGGTTTTTCTTCAAATTTGGTTGGGCAATGGTCTGTTCTGGTTGTCTGCATCTTATGGCACGGTTTGGTTGAGGCCTCGGTATGAAGAGTGGCTCATTGGTGTTGATAACCTTAAAGGTTGATGTTGCATTTGTAAAATATGTTTCTATGGATCCTTGGTCCACTAGGTGTTTCACAGAGATGATATACAATGGAGCGGTCCACATGGCATGAAATGGACATTATTCTAGTGGCTTAATTCATACCCTGACTGTCTTGTGTTGCTCTCTAATGGCTATATAGCAGGTATTTTTAATAATAGTGTATTATGTGATTGCGTGAACAATTCTTGGTTCGGGCTAGTGGTGGTGCTTCTAAACCGGCCCAGCTATGCTCAATGTGACAATGTTCTACATTAGATGGTTCGGGTACAAAATTGATGGAGGTTGGAGGCCATGGAAACGACAGTAGATACAAGAAAAATAGGAGCGCATCGCCCTCTGTTAAAATGCTGAGAAGGAGGGGTTGATGCACCGACACTTAGATAATACAAGAGGATATGCATGCCTACAATTCTAGCATGCCTGCGGATGTCAAACATTTAATTAAAACTTGGGAAATTGATCTTAACTGTCAAGCAACTGCGGACATTAAGGTGGAGGACTGGAAGGATCTTGTCTCAGACCCAGGCAACACCTGTGGACGTATCACCCAATGCAAGCACACGATACACCTATACTAGATTATGAAGAGCCTGGTGGCGAGAGCCATAATGAACCCTCAGGGGCATGCTAGGGAGCCTAATCCGGGACTGCAGGAAATTCAAAGAAAGCTACAACTAATCCAGTTTCAGATTCAACAACAGAACAAGCGGCTTAACCGCATTGAGGAGCACATTTTGTGCCTCCCTCAGTCAGAGTTGTCGGGTTCGAGTGCAAGGGACCCAGCCCTAGTGGAGCCTTCTTATTAGTTATTGTTTTCATGTCTAATTGTGTTGGAATTTTGTTGGTTTTTTGCAGTTATATATGTCAGTTACTATAGAATTTTGTAGATATATAAGTAGAAACTGTTGGTCAGACTTTCATGCATATAAAATCTTGATGGACAGTCATAAAACTTTTAGATTTTGGATGGTATACAATGCGTTTTGGTGGCCAACAGACCTGATTTTATTATTATTCATCCTTTTCCTACTCCTATCCTACCTTGATTTACATGCATACTAACTGATTTGCAAGCATTATGGAGGAACCATAATGACCATTTTTAATGAAAACAAAACAATAGTTTCTATTTGTTAAGACATTTTTTTGGTTTTTGGTGGGACAGTCTTTAGTTTTTTGTAGAAAAATATCATTTATGTGTTGGTCCATTAATCTTAATAGTAAAAAGATTCAAAAATTACCATACATAGTGTATTAAATATAAGCATTCTCTCATTATATTATAAGGTTCTAGCAACATGTTAACAACTCACTAACAATAACTACTCATTAAAACCAATGCCACTTAACCTAAATAGCAATCAAAATTAATGTCAAGTAGGAATTGAGTTATAATAATAATCGATTTCTTTTATTATTGTGGTATTATCTTGTCATTTAAATTTATTATTATTAATTTTAAAAATAATAAATAGTTTTAAAAAAATGAGATTTTACTCTGATGATTAACTTATTTTCTTAAATATATAGATATAAATTTTTTTTCCTCCTTCTTCTTCTTCTTCTTCTTCTTTCTTCTTCTATTTTTTTTTTTTTTTTTTTAATAAATGTATGTAGATATCAAAACCAATAACAAAGATTTAGTTACATCGATAATCGATCTCCTTTGTCACCCCGTGCTTTACCTATTTCTATTTCTATTTTCCTTTTGTTGTAAATCTTGTTACGTTATCTAATGAGAAAGACGCGCGTGATGTAAACCCTCGAGGTCTTTCATTTTTCTTTTAAGCGATATGTATAAAAATTATGGCAACAAACACATGTATTTCCACTGTAATGTGTTTTAATACAAAAGTAATGATTAATTAAATATCGTACAAATCTAATAGAAAAATGACAAAAAAAAATGTGATGTAAATTCAATGAAATGGTAATGTGATCACATTGTAGTGGATTAATTTATGAATATTTTTTTTTTTTTTTTTTTTTTTTTTTTTTTTTTTTTTTTTAATAATTTTTTATATTTATATATTTTTTTATATTTATAATTAAAATTTTATAGTGTTTTATTTTTATAATTAAAATTTTATATGCTTTGGTTTAAGTATGTTTCAATATTGTTTTTATTTGGTTAAGTGTTTGTTTTTCTTGGATATAATGAAATCAGTTAAATGCTCAAGATTATCTAGTCTAAGTGAAAGTTTACTCTCTTATGGATTATTAGCTAGTTGTGGTTTTGAGAATAAAAGTCAATAATAGTTGTTTCTAGTGCTTATAGATCTTCTATATATATATATATATATATATATATATAAGATTGAATAGATTTTTATAATAGAATGAAGATTTTCACAGTAAAAGATTTCACGATGGAACTAACATTTTGCTCAACTTTTCCAGTGGATCCTCCATCCATCATTAAAAACTTGAGAATATTTTGAATGATGATGAGTGAAGAGTCCACTCGAAATATTAAACATTATATTAATCCTATACACAGTTTTATCCTGAAATTTTCTAAGAATAAATTTTTGTATTTAAAAATACAATTGAAATACAAAATATTATTATTTTATCATTTTTATATTAAAAAAAAAATTAAAGAAAAAAAATCAAAAGACCACCTCAAAATTATACAAGTCAAATGAGCCGAGAATACCATGTGTAACCTTTCACCTTCTTCCATTGCACGAAGTCCTTGGCACACGCAAAGTAAGCTTCATACTTGTGCTACACGGCAAGGGCGTCTTTTTTCTTCTTTGAGGATGATATACTTAGGGACGATAATGATTGAGCATCTGATCGCAAATGATAATGATGTTTTGAAATTATGATAATGATATTTTGAAACTATGATTATCTGATCACAAATGATAATGATGTTTTGAAATTATTATCCTCGGATCACAACTTTAAATGATATCGAGGTTTTTGAAATTCACGAGTATTTAATCTAAGTCCTAATGAAAATTATGCAAATGTTGCTTGGTAGGCCCAATACATAAAAGGAAGAGGCGGCTATCGTTTCCAACTCCGCCTCCTTTATGGCCATAAAAGCAAGTTAAAATGATGGTCAACTCATAAATATCACTTTTGAGGTGTCTTGCTAGAAATAATTGAAGAAATGTAGTTGTTTGTAGATTATAATACTATTATGAGATTTTGAGGTTGTAGATATTTGACAAATGTTAAAGTTTCCACGTAACTAATTAAGTTTGGCCAATAAGAATATTCAGTCACATTAATATGCATCTAATTTCCCGGATGCGGGTGGTCTCGGGGATTAATGAGGAGCAGGTGGTCAGGTGGGTTGGCGCGTGGCTCACCACCACCGCCACCCATCCTCGCATGCTCTGGCATTTAAATGATACAATCCGGCAATTCAATGCAAATTTAAGGGAGCTCTCTCCCCGAAACCAGCACATTTCTACATCAGCGATGGCGAACTCTGGTAATTTTGTGTTTGTTCATCCCCTCCGCGTCTGTTGCATCCCTGCTGCGGCTGAGCGCAGCTCACGCACCAGCACTGGGTCACGCTGTGTTTTAAATTGCTGTATGGAAATTCTGCCCGGCCTTCATATCTCCAACTGCGCCTCTTGCAATCTTCCGCGCACGTCTGTCTCCGATTCTGGTCGCCAGCAAGCTCATCCTGCTCTTACTGTTCCCTCTGACCATCAAACCATGCCCCGCTTACGCCCGAGAATGCGTTGCAGGCGTGGGGGTGTCATTGGGCGTGCTATCAACCATTCCTCTCCCTCCAACTCCGATTCCTCGTCATATTCTTCTGAATTCGGACCTGTCCGTCTTCCAGCTCCGCGAAGAGGCCGAGGAAGGGGTCGGAATCGTTTCAATCCCGCTGGGCATTTTCGTTTGTCGTCCAGGGCGCATTCTCACCATGCCCGTTTTCACTTCCCCAGCAGTATTGACAACACCCCTCTCCTTGCAACGGTGACCATAGACCTTCGGGCTGCCCCCTTTGATCAGATTTCTTCGGACCAGGTTCGCGCCACCACTGAGGCTGCTCGGGAGACCTTAACGGAGACAGAGCACAGCATTCCCCAGGCGGATATCGGGAAGAATGTTTCTTCTGGCAATGAGGCCAACTTGGGGGCTCAGGCGAATCCTTCGGCTCCAAATGATGGCGGTCCTGAGCGCAAGGATGATCCTCCTCCTGAAGATGAGGATCCTTACAAATACGCCTGCCTCATTGTCGAGGAAGATCCTCCCTCTGCTCAGTAACGTGGTTCCAGGTTCGCGCGCCTGTGTTTTGGTTTTCATTGGCCTGAAGGTGTTCATCTACAGTTTTATGCATCTTCTTAATTCTGCTACTGTTCTTTTGGTCTCTCTTCTGCTTTATGGTCGGTCTCCCCTGCGTGGGAGTTATATTCTGCATTATGTCCATGATCTTGCTCTAATCACAGGCTCTAGAATTGTCATTTTTGTTTTTGCTATGGCTCGAAATTGTAAAAATCCAGCCACTCTGGCTCACTCCACAGGAGTCATTTTGTCTAGGTCTGTTCATGTTATAGTTACAGTTACAGTTGTCAGTCACTTGATAGGAACAGACAATTGTTTTGATGATCAATTACCAGCTGGTAAAGCTAGAATGCCTCAGCATTGGGCTGGAATTCTCAAGGCTTCGGCCTCCATGTAATACTATTTTTGTATCAATATAGAAGTAGCCATATTCAGAAAATAAAAATAAAAAAATATGCATCTAATTTATTTACTTTCCAAGGATTCATAAATCTAAAAAGAATTTATATTTTTTATTAGGCTTAATGGTGTATATCAATGTATTACTAGGGTATTCTTTGCAATTTTATTGGTTCAAATTTTTTATTAGTTTTTTTTTTTTGGAATTAACCTTATGTTATGCAAGTACAAGCCCACTTAGTTTTGATTTGGACAATATACAAAATAATAATAAAAATATGGAACAGAGAACTATGTTTTTGTACATTTTGTTTGTGTGTTTAATGTTTTTTGGTATTGGAGCTTGGAAAGTAATAAGAACATGGAATGCTTAACTTTGTTAATCAACATCTTACCTGAGTTTTCAAATCATGAAAAATAGAGTTAATTTATTTTAGATAGTGGTGGATGTGGAATATAAGGGGGTTTATAGCTATTGAGGGTATACAAGCAAGTACTTGGTAAAAATAGGGCTAGAAATATGCACAAAAGGATTTTTTTGGTATTTATCAATATCTAGTGAAATTAGAGGTATTCTTTAATATCTCATGAACACATGTGCTATGTCACATGCTTACTAAATGGAAACCCCATAGTGAGTAAAAGGTGTTAGAATCAACTAGTTCCCATGCTTACTAAATGGAAACATGGCAGTGAGGAATATATACTAGAGTTGAATAGTTGGTTAATTTAAAAATAGTGTTATTGCAGATAAATTCCTCTTATTTATGTTTGTTTAGCCATGTCAAATTTAATGGATTTCTATTTAAATGAAGCAAATAAGTTAGATGGATTGAATTATATAATTGGACTTTAAGATGTGGAATTTGTAAATAGAAACAATGCATAGGTAATTGAACACAATACATGGGCAAATGTGAGTGAAACTAAAATTCGGCTAAAAACAAACCAACTTCTCCTCTTGTCATAGTTTGGGAGAAAGTCCCATGGGGCGTAGAATACACAGTGATGGGGTATAATGTTAAGTCACTCCATGATGTGAGGTCACATGTTCGAAACTCCATGGGAAAAAATCTAGTCATGTTAAGGGTTGGTGTGGCCCAGGCTGGGTACAATCCATGGGTAATTTTGATGGCTTAGACACTCCTGGGTAACAGTTTCTCAAGCCAAAGGTTAAACCTGTAGTCATCTCTGGAGGACACAAACAACTTGACAAACAAACAAACAAAAAAGGGAAAAAAGAAAAACAAAGAAAAAAAATTCGTTTAAAAATGTATGTGAAAGACATTATCATTCTTCATATAAGGAAATGCAAGACATAAGTGAAACATGAGAGACATTACAAGATTTGCACAAAAGTGGAAATACTTATCCAACGATATTTTTGAAAATAAAACTTATTTCCATTAAAATGAAAGGAAATAAAATTATTATTGAAATTAATTATGTAGAATTAAAGATTTAAAAAAATAATTTGGATGATATTAATGAGATATTATTAGATAATGATCTAATAACTATAACACCAAATGGTATGTTGCATTAATATCAAATATTTATCACAAATCACCTTCATTTGATGACTTGACATGGAGATATGTATGTAAGAAGAGGAAATGAGGAAAAATGTTGACAATAGATTTCAAAATTCAATTCAAGCATTGATGGTTAAATGAAAGAAAACATATAAAAGAAAGATATGGGAAAAGAACAAAGGAGAAAAACTTGACGTGAAATTGTATCAATGTGGGGTTCCATCAAAGACAACTACCAATGTGAAGAAGAATGGTACTTTTTTATTATTATAATAAGTTTGGAAAATATGTTTTTGAATGTAGGTGTAACACCCTCTTCCCACATCTACCCAAGTAACCGGCCAACTAGGGTAAACATGCAACGAGAGGCTAATATAATGAGATTCAACCTCCTAGGTGACCTTAATTAAGGAAGTGGAACAAGTAGAAATACAACATAAAGACCTTGTTTAGCAACAACAACACCGCCAGGAGGTAACCCAACCTTTCAGGCCTCTTACCCCTGGGTCACACTAACATTTTGACCTCTTTGAGCCATAGTCGCAGCCATTACACTGCATGCCAACGGCTAAGAGGATATATCCCTAGGAATAACACTACATGTCAACAGCCAAGGCCCAAAAAAATCAATTATGTGCCTGCATCTCTGGTATTTGAGCCACCTTTTCAGGCCCAGAACCCAGTGCTTTGCCCAAAACTTAATGAAAAATTCATAGATGATAAATAACAACATGAATTTTTTTAAGGAAGCAATCACATAATTAAGAACTCATCTAGACCTCTCCTAGCCGTGGCATGCATTTTGTCAAACGTGTCACAAACATTGAATCTACAGGTGTAAACAACAAAATAGAGAAAATGGATCTCATACTTATCTGAGAATCGCTAAGAATCATTTTTCCCCTACATCATTAGCTGCCATACACTCTATTTGACCATATATACATTGTACATTCATTTACAAGTAAAAACATGGATAGAGCCATACATCATCACTGATAAAATACATGCTTATAACAACATAATAACAACAGAAATACAATGGATACAACAACAATAGAATCCACATAATAACCAATACATTGGCATACCAAATACCAGAGGAATGAATTTCTCATTAATGAATGTAGAAACCAAGCAGAGATGGGACTTCCACGTTCCACCCGACCATAGATTAGCTGAGCCAAATCTCACTTCAGCCAATCACCGTCGTGCCATATTCCAAGCATGAATGTGTGATATCATCAAAGACATCAATCAAAACCAATCCAGGGCTTCTAGAGGCCAAACCACCTCAAGCCTCAACCAGTGACCGTTTTCCACCTCACGGTCGAACATCACAACCATCACGGATTGGTCTCTATCCAAGTTGTTCCAGGGCTCTAGAGTGTTTGTTCCAACCAGGGATTCTAGGACTAGTAACTCAACCCCAACTGTTACAAGGCTTCCATAGCGTTTTTCTAACCAGGGCTTCCAGGACTAGTAACTCAACCCACATATGGCTTCCAAAGCATTTGATCAACCAAGGCTTCCAGGACTAGTAACTCAACCCATAGTTGTCCACCGGGCTTCCAGAGCATTTGTCTAACCAAGGCTTCCAGGAACTAATAACTCAACCCACAGCTAAAGGAATCATGATAACCAACCAGAAAACAATTAATGGAAATAATCCCACAACACCATGGCTATTCGCGAAATGAAAAGGCTAGGAAAATCCACATGCATACACCATGAATTCCAAAACTAGTGAGGAAAACATACATGCAACTCGGTACTTGCAATCAAATCCCGCTGTAGATGCTAATCCCAATATCTGATTGCGCTTTACTGCTCTTACTTTGCCTTATTTCTCCAAATCACCAAGTATCCACACTCTCCAAGCGTGTTCCAAGAAAACTCTAAGTATCTAATAGTATGAGAGAGAGAGAGAGAGAGAGAGAAATGAGAGAGCTCCAAAAATGCATTGGCAAAAGGTTACCAACTGATCCTCAGAACCCTTTTTATCAATGAGGCCTCTATTTTATTCATTTTCCTCCTCACATGCAAGCTATGATCTTTCACCTCCCTTTTCTCCTATTTTCCACTATTTTCATAAATAAAATGCCAATTAATGCCTCATGCCTTTCCAAAGCCTTTTCCAATTTCCTTTAGCCATAATAATCGAAATGAACACCCACTAGGATATTTTTCCCACCATCCAGCTTGGAATACATGTCCCATCAATCGTGGTCTTATATTTTTTACATGGAATTTTAACCAGGGCTGTTACAGTAGGAAAAAAATGTTTAATGAGTCTAAATATAGAAGACAAGAAGGCAACTATGTTGAGAGAGAAGTAGAATGAAGCAAGTGATAACCTCAATACATTTAAGTTGTTTATTTTAGATGTAGATGAATTAGCAGAAATAGGTGATTGCAATACATGTTTTATAGATTCAAAAGCATCTATTCACATAACTTGTAAAAAATATTGGTTTAAAACCTATCATGAGAAAAATAATGGTGTTAAAATCTATCTAGGTGATGATAGGTTTCATAAAATAAAGGGATATGGAAATGTATCTATAAATTTACTAAATGATCGTGTGAAACAAATGAAAAAATGAAATGTATGTGCCAAGGATTAAGAAAAATATAATCTTAGTTTCAACAATCATAGATCATAGTAGAGGGAATTTGAGTGGGAAATCTAGAAACAAATTTGATGTTAATATTGAGGGCCATTAAGCTTTGTTATATACAAGTGTGTCTACAAAAGAAATATGACACTTAAGGTATGTACATTTAAATATCAAAGGTCTATTTTTTCCTCAAAGAAAAAAAATCCTAAAAGGTGTTGTAGTTTTTAGAATGAGCATGTTGAATGTGATGGTTGTGCATTAGCGAAAAAACATGGGAATGGGTTTCCAATGAGGACAAATAAATGGAAAATATATTTCTTCAATAAATGCATATTAATGTGTGTAGACCAATGAAAACTAAATCACTTTGGGGAACTTCCTTTTTTTTTATATTCATAGATGACAAAACCGGGTTCACATGGGTCTATTTCTTAAGAATACGATAGATTTTTTCAAATTCTTCAAATTTTTTATAAATTTGGTTGAAAAGAATACAGGAAAAAATATCAAGAAGCATGCTTAAAGGTGAGAATCTCCCTAATATGTTGTGCGTTGAAGCTTCAAGTACCATTTTATGTTTAAAAAAAAGAAGTTAAACTAAGCTTTTAAAGCATAAAATTACTTATGAAGCATTCAATGGATATAAACCTATTTTTAATCATTAGAGAGTTTTATGGTGTAGACCATTTTCTCACATACCAAAGGAAGATAAAAGGAAACTTGATGCAAATCTAGTTATATTTTATGAGTATGCAAATGATGATAGTCGAAATGTATGGAAACATTATGAAGAAAGAATTGAAAGTTTAAAAGTATAAGTCAAGTTCAACAAGGTGATATTGAACCTCAAAGTTATAATGAAGTTAAAAAAGATAAGTACACCAATAAAGAGAGGAGCTAATCCACTTAGCAATGAGGCACTATGAAGATCAACAAGGAAAATTAAGATAATGATCAAGGATAAAGATTATGCTTTGATGTCTCAAGTTATAAATGTTGAAGAACCTTTAAATTTTGGGAAATCTAAAAATTATAAAATAAATATGAATGATATGCAAGGGGAATATGGTTCCACAATGGAAAGTGACATTTCAGAACTAACTCAATTGTCTAAAAATAATGTACCTATAGGCTCAAACTGGGTGTACAAATATAATTTCATTTTGATGGTAGTATAGAAGAGTTAACTGCTAGATTGGTTGCAAAATTTTGTTCGCAAATGGAAGGAATAGGTTATGAGGATGCATTTACATATCTTGATAAAATGAACACCATTAGGTTTTTTATTACAATAGCTATTACACACAATTGCAACTTACAATAGATGGATGTCAATTTGGCATTTTTGAATGCTAAATTAATAGAATAAGTGTACCTTGTTCAACTAAAAGGTTTCATAAAATAAGGAAAATAACATCTTATATGAAAGTTAGTGAAAATAATATATGGTCTCGAACAAACTTCGAGAACATGGTATATAAAAATTGATATCTTCATCCAACAAGAATTCATAAAAAGTAAGATTGATCCAAATATTTACATAAAGAAAGATGAACATGGAAATATTACTTTGTTTTCATTATATGTTGATGAATTAATCATAACACGAAGTATTACAATTTTTATTAATCAAATCAAAAGATAGTTGTCATTGGAATTTGAAATAAAGGATCTTGGATAGATGCATTATTGTTTAGGAATAGAGGTATGGAAGTAAAATGGTAAAACTTTGATCACTCAAAGTATACAAAGGAACTTATTGAAATATTCAATATGGTGTAGCATTCCTATTACTAAACCTAGCAAAATTTTGATACTCGTTAAGCTCAATGCATACAACATGACAAGCATCCATGCATGCAAATAATAATAATAATAATGTTCCATGAGTGTAGTCAATTTAACATACATAATAGCATGTAAGAAATTCAAAATACAAAGTAAAATGTGAAACAATTAAACTCATCTCTTAACATGAAATAAACTCAATGAATAAGACAATTATATTTGTGAAAAAATCCAAAAACAAAGGAAATGCCACCCAATCATAGACTTGATGCTAAAATTATCTTAGAAACAGGTCACCCTTGAGCTAAGGCAATAAATCCACAAAAAAATAGTGGCTTCTAAGAATATCTATTATCCCCAATTATAACTCACAACAAGCCAATTCCTACAACCATTCCAATCCACTAGCTCTCTTTCCCCTCAACCTACGGAACCCAGGGAATGGGTTCCCCTTGTCCGCCATGCAGTCCCTTGATATATGCCACTTCCCTTAGGGCTCTTGCATGGATTAGCTAGGAAATATCTTCGCTAGGAACACTACAAATTTACAACTACAATATAAAAAACTCATAATAACAACTCACTTGTTTCTAGGTAAATTTATCAATAGGAAAATCACTTACAAGCCTAAAAACCTACTTCTTCATGCATTTTATAACTCTAATAGGATATATTTGATGCTCCCTATGACTATCTACAATTATCTAGAGCTAGAACTCCCTTTCTCTCCTTTCCTCTAGCTATAATAATTACCTTCCCCCCTAATTCGAATGTCCATTTTTCCAATGCAAGTTTGACTCTCACATTCCCTAAAGATGAATGTACTCAACCCTTAATAAGTATGAGAAGTGAATTTTCCCAAAAAACCTCCCACATGCATCCAATGATTTGGTTTTTGGGGTATTCAAAAAGGAAAAAGAAGGTCCACATAAAAAGAATTAATGTTGCTCATAAATGCACTCTTCCTTTATTTATCATAATAGTAATTTATAGAATTTGGAAAAAACACATTCATCACAAACATTTCATCATTTTTGTAACACCCTCCTCCCACATCTACTGAATTAACAGACCAACCAGGGTAAACATGTGATGAGAGGCTACTATGATCTAATTCAACTCCCCATGTATAGTTAAGGAAGTGGAACCGACACAACATAACCAATCTGACCTTCTACACATCCTATAGAACCTATAGGAGCTGACCCACCCTTCCACGTGACCAACCCTTGAGGGAACTCAACATTTCAATGAATTAAACCCTCAGTCGCTCCCTTGCCAAGGCTTCCATGTGACTAATAGTCGAAGTCGCTCCCATGAGCCTTCCTGAGTGTGCCTGTAGCCTTTTTCTTCCAGTGTTATGCCAAGGACCGCAAGATTTAAGGCTAATTTTATGGCCAGGACCGAGTCACTTCCCAGAACTCCATGAAACTTCCGAAAATGAAAAGTAATATAGAAAAAAGGATACAAATTCAAACACTTGAACAAGGACTTGATTGGACCCCCACTAGCCATGACATACATTTCATCAAACATGTCACAAATATGCATTCTACAATTCATAATAACATATATGAGCAGAGGGGTTTCATAATTATCTAAGAATCACTAAAAAGCATTGATGCCTTATCAAATTAACTACATTATACTCTATTAGGTCATATATTCATTTTCATTCATTTTTGAATTAAATCATAATGATATCCATACATCATCACTGTCACAAAACATACTCATAACCAACATATAAACAACAAAAATAATAGGGATACAATAACCATGAATACCACATATGAACCAATGCATTTTCACATAAGATACCAAGGAAATGAACTCTTATTAATGAATGCAAAATCCAACCAGGTTTGGGACTTCTACGTTCCACCCGACCATAGATTGGCTGAACCAAATATCTCTTCATCTAATCACCCCCGTGCCATATTCCATGCATGAATGTGGGACTCAAAACCAAACAAATCAACTAGGGATTCCTGAGGCTAAACCACCTCACCCTCATCAATAGAACCAAGCTTTACCACAATCCTCACCAGATCACTTGGCCATAAAAAATCATAGATGCCACCATATTTATCCACCTAGACCCTGAGGAATTTTCCTATATCCTAGTCTCTAAGCTTTACCGCAATCCACAGTTTGATCCATGAATCACTAGGCCATAATCAAGACACCACCCTCTAGTATTTACCATATATCCCACCATTCACCGTCCAAGGATTCCTATTTGTCGTATATAACACCATTCACTGGTTAAGTATTCCTAGGCCCACCGAGGCACATAATACATGTATTTATCGAAAACCACAGTCTGGTTCAGGGATTACTAGGTCAGTGGCTTTATTGCAATCCATAGTCTGGTTCATGGATCACTAAGCCATGTGTTATTTCAGTTAGATATCCACCTCACTCAGTTTCGAATCCATCCAGAAATACAGCTCAACTGAAACATGAGAACCTAATCACACCATGGCTATCCGGAAATGGAAAGGAAAGGATGAAGAACATTGTCACACCTAGAAAAACCCATTCCAATGACAACAAGAGAACCAAGAACATACATGCACAACCATGCATGCCAAATCTCGCAAGGAAATCACACATGGAAATCGATACCTACAAGTAGACTCGTTGTATTTGCTTGATCACGATATTCCTTGCTTGATCTTTACTTCATATTTTCCTTCTTTCCCTTTCTTGATCCAATGTTGAAGTGCTCCAAGAAAAATATAAGTGTCAAGGAGTGAGGGAGAGAGAGAGAGAATAAAGAGAGAGCTCCAAAACTGAACTAACCAAAGGTTACACTAACAAAAGGTATCAACTGGTCCTCAGAAGCCTTTTTATTAATGAGGCCTCTATTTTCTTCATTTTACATTTTTTTCCTTCATTTCTCTCCTCACTTGCAACCTTCGACCTTTCACCTTCCTTTTCTCCTAATTTCCATTAGTTTTCATAAATAAATGCCAATAAATGCCACTTTTCCTTTCCAAATCCTTTTCCATTGTCTTTTCCAATTTCCTTAGCCATAATAAACCAAATGAACACCCACACTAGGATGTTTTTTCCCAACATTTAGCTTGGAATAAGTGTCCTATAACCACAATTATTATTTTTCCTTTATTAACTTTTATTACATGGAATTTTCATCAGGGTTGTTACAGAACCCTCCCCCTTGGGCGAACACCGTCCTCGGTGTTTAATGACACCTACAACCAACAAGAATGCTGAAAGCAAAATATACTGCCCATGGAGCCTTATAACTTAGCTCGTTGCAGTATTTACAATGATCAACCTACTGAGAAGCAAACCACCATTACAACATAACAACATGACAACCATAAAGTCATGACACCCATACCGCTTATTGGAGCTTTATAACACATCTCATGGTGGTATTTACATCCATATATGTTAGGTCCCTATATTACTAGTATAGTCCCTTATTGTTGTTAGTGTAAACCCCTTATTGTTATTATTGTACCCCTGTAACCCCTATATTGTTATTATTGTGCCCTTAAATTATTATTGTTAGGTCGGCTAGGATTACATTATGGCCCCACTAGGATTACAATGTGGCCCCATGGACTCCTATATATAGAAAGGAGGTTTTGTAATTTGTATCATCCAAGAATTGTTCATTCATGTAATGTATTGGAGGTTTCCCTCTCAAAGTGGCTTATTTCTAAGGCGTTGATATCTCTTTTCTTCTCTTTTTGGAGTTGGTTTCACAACATTTGGTATCAGAGCTTTGAGATTCTAGGGTTTCGCTGCTCCAAATAGGTTATCGTGGAATTTTCACTATAACTTTTTTTTCTGTGAAGGTTCAGAATTTGAAATTTTTAGAGTGAGAAGCCAAAATCCTGAGGAACATCTTCGCAAAATTTCAGATCTTGGTTCGCAATATTTTTAGAGATATGATCTGTGCAAGTTAGGTCATTTTGCAGGCTCGTGAATTTAACCTAAACAAGTCATCGTGGTATTTTCGTAATAAATTTTTTTCTACGAAGGTTCAGAAGCTGAAATTTTTAGAGTGAGAAGCTGCACTCCTGAGGAACATCATCGCAAAATTTTAGATATTAGTTCACAATATTTTCGAATATATGATCTGTGGAAGTTAGGGTTGTTTGAGGCTTTTGAATTTCATCTCAAAGAGGTAATCGTGGCAAAATCTTCATAGCTCTCTCTTTGAGCATCAGATTTGAATGATGTAAAAAGTGGCCGCAAGTACATGAACTGTAGTTTTTTTTCTATCAATTTCAGAGCCAAAGGAGGAAAAAGTGACACGTGGCAAGTCGTACAATTTCGCTCTATTGAACCAGTCCAAAATTGGGTCATTGTGGAAGATCTGATATAACTTTGTCTTGAAGAATCCAAATCAGATCAGACCTGTGGCATTTGAAAGAAGCTTCAGAGGGCTACTACAAGGCCGAATTTCAGATATCGAGGATTTTTAATTATACAGATAATTCGATTTCAATATCGAGCTCCTCAAAAGCAAGTAAAAGGTGTGTATTTGTTTTTTCCGAATTGCATAAGTCTTGTTTGAAGGATCAAGTTTGAAGTGATTCCAAGGGCATATTTTAGAGTTTTTATTAGTATTGGGTTCTATAATTCCTCCAAAAAATAATTCTATACCCATTAAGCCCTCAAAAATCTATACTATGATGCATGAAGAGGAAGAATTGCAGTATGAGATATCAAAATTACGGTACCAAGTGCAACAAATTTCGCTCTCGCAAAGAGCAACAAAAAATGACATGGAAGTTTTGAAGAAAGGCGTGGAAACTAAGATGGATGGTTTGAAGAAGGGCATGGAATCTAATATGGATGGTTTGAAGAATGGAATGGAATCTAAGATAGATGGTGTTGAATCTAAGATAGATGGTATGGAAGCTGGCATGTAATCTAAGATGGATGACATGGAAGCTAAGATCGATGAGAAAATGGAAAACATGAAGAATGATCTAAAAGTAGACATGGAAGGTTTGAAAAAGTTGATACAAAAAATGTTTCCTAATGGTGAAAAGATAGTAGAGGAAACTTATGATGAGAACAAAATAAATGTTAATCGTGATTTCATAAAATCTAATGTTGGTAGGAAGAACCACCATATTCCAAAAATGGATATGAGGAAGTTTGATGGAAAGGATCCTGTAACATGGATACTACAGATGGAGCAATATTTTGATCTCCATAATGTGCAAAACACACAAAAGGTACACATTGCAATTTTACATTTAGAACAAAATACATTTGTATGGTATCGATGGCTTTGCTCCCGTAAAAAAATTGTCACTTGGTCAATTTTTACGGAGGAAATGATAGCACATTATGAGGATACAAAGAGCAACACCTTCTTTAGCCAATTGATAAGTCTCAAACAAAAGGGTTTAATGGGGGAGCACATTGAGGACTTCCAAAAATTGAATATAAGGGTAACTGATATTCCAGAGGATCACAGGATTGATCTCTTCATAGGTACTTTAAAGGATAACATCCAACATGAAGTTCGCGTTTTGGAACCTGATTTATTGGAGAAGGTATTCAGGTTGGCAAGAAAAATTGAATGTAAAAGTATGGCAACAAGGAAGCTTTTTGAGGCTTCTGAATTTCATCTCAAAGAGGTGATCATGGGAAAATCTTCATAGCTCTCTCTTTGAGCATCATATTGGAATTCTGTAAAAAGTGGCCGCAAGTACACAGACTTTAGTTTTCGTTCTATCAATTTCAGAGCCAAAGGAGGAAACAATGACACGTGGCAAGTCATACAAGTTCGCTCTACTGAACCAATCCAAAATTGGGTCATTATGGGAGATTGGACATAACTTTGCCTTGAAGAATCCAAATCAGATAAGACCTATGGCATTTGAAAGAAGCTTTAGAGGGCTACTACAGGGCTGAATTTCAGATATTGAGGATCCGCAATTATAGAGATAATTCAATTTCAATATCGAGCTCCTCAAAAGAAAGTAAAAGGTGTTTATTTTTATTTATTTTTAATTTTTTAATTTTTAATTTATTTTTATTTTTATTTTTATTTTTATTATTATTATTATTATTAATTTCCGAATTGCATAAGCCTTGTGTAAAAAAAAAATCAGTTTGAAGTGATTCCAAGGGCCTATTGAGCATATATTTCAGTATTAGGTTCTGAAATTCCTCCTAAAAAGAATTCCATACCCATTAAGCCCTCAAAAAGCTATACTATGACGCATGAAGAGGAAGAATTGTAGTATGAGATATCAATATTACGGTACCAAGTGCAACGAATTTCGATCTTACGAAGAGCAATCGAAGATGACATAGATGGTTTAAAAGCAGAAATGGAGGCTAAGTTGGATGGTTTTAAGGATCAAATAATAGCTAATATGGATGATAAATTAGTGGAATATCACATTGAGCATCAACAACAAGTTCTCCAACTCTCAAAGGATAACCTAACTTTGGTGCAGAATCTAATGAAACAACAAGAAGATCAACATCACATTGAAAGAAGTTCTGAAGCAGTTACAGAAACAAGAACTTGACAAGTACGATAAATTTCAGAGTATCTCAGCAAGTGGAAGAACTTTCCTGTATAAATTTCCACATGGGAGGATGAGAATTTTATACAAAAGCATCAAGAAATAATCAAGCATTGAGGACAACACTTGTTTGAAGGAGAGGGGCATGTTATGTCCCTATATTAATAGTGTAGTCCCTTATTATGTTAGTGTAGCCCCCCTTATTTTTATTGTTTTACCCTTGTAACCCCCATATTGTTTTTCACAAAGGAAAAATTCGTAATTTTATTAATGGAAACAAAATTACATGTTACACTTTGCTGTGATTTTCAGAGACAGGCAAATAAATTGCAACTAGATGCTAATACAAGAGGAGAGAAAATTAAATTTTCCTCCCTTTTTTCTTTTCAACCTTTGACCATGGACCAGGTGATGGCGAGGTTGTGATAAGTGCGAGCTGATTTTCAGCTATGGTTGCTCCATTGTCCTTATCTGAATCAGATGTGTTTGAGTTGTGCTGTCTTTTGAGTCCTCCACTTTCTGGTTCCTCTTGGTCCATAGATGCCTGAGCCGTGTTAGTAGGCTCTTGCATCTCCTGTTCTTGTGTCTCTACTTCGGTTGTTGTCTGGTTGTTTTCTTTTGGGATGGGTTCCGTCTCATTCTCTTCCATCTCCTGTTCTGGTTCATCAGAGGGAAATTGTCAGCCCTTTGTAGCTTTTCCAGTCTTTTTATTTTTCCTGTTATCTCTTTTAGCTTCTGGACAAGTGTTCTGCAAGTGCCCTGTATTCCTGCATGTTCTGCACCTGAAAGCAATGTTCTCATAATCGAGATGCTGCGTCCATTTTTGTTGTTTGTGAGTCAGTAGGATGCATTCTGGAAGCCCCTTGCTGAGGTCCACTTCCACGCATATGCGTGCAAAAGTGAAGACCCTCTCTTCCATGCGTTGTGTATCGGTTTTGATGTAACTCCCAATCATGTCTCCAATGCTGCCAAGAACATCTTCATTCCAGAAATGAAGTGGGAGGTTGTAAAGCCTCACCCAGACCGGCATTTTGGAGACAGCCATGGTATTTGCGTCAAAATCAGGAAACCAGGGTGTGGTGAATAGACCCGTGGATCCCCAAAACCATGGTCTAGCCTTTTGGATGTGTTCTCTGGCTTCCGGGGATAAGAATTTAACAATAAAAAAACCCTTTGAACAGAGGTGTATTTCACAGTCTGTTGTCCAGTTAGTGAAAATCCAATGAAATAGCTCCATTGGTTTAGGCCAGAAGCAATTAAATCTGCATATGAGCGCTTGTGATTCAAAGACGGATCTATGGTCATCTATCTCAGGTAATTCGATCTGCAGTTCTGGAATCTGGTTGAGTTGTTCCACAATGTACGGTTTTGGGGCATTGGCTGCCTGTGTAGTAGGAGCAGCAACTGTTTTTTTTCCCTTTAGAATATTCTTATAGGTCATTCCCCTGAATCCCTGAGCACTGTGCTGCCCAACAACACCACCTCTTAGTCGCAAATTGAGAAAAATGGTGTCTGCAGGGCAGATGTTATAATTGCAAAGGAAGCTCGATTCCTCGAGCGATCTCCCTCTGTGGATGAGGGACTGATAGTGACTTGGGTAGCCAGTGATTTTCCAAATGGATTTCTTCAGGTCTGTAACCTGTTCAGATTCCTTTATCCATAAACATAAACTATTACCCTTAGGGGTTTTAAGAAAAATCTAAAAACAGTTTGTGTTTACCCTGTTTTCATGAGCAATGTTGTTGGTTTCGGCCACTGGCACCACCAGATTCGTCTGCTTCAGTGTTGGCATTTCAGGTTCTGATATCCCTGCATATACGGAGATGGCCGGTGTTCCAGGCGCAGCCCACCCGCGAGGACCAAAACAAAGAGAAGAAAGCCATTAAGAAAAAGCGCAGAGTGTGCGCAGGAACCGAGCAAGATGGCCAATGGATACAGTGATCCCAGCACAGCCCACCAGAGTGAAAACCCGAGCGACAAGCCCACCACCGCCAAATGGTAACAAATAAGGAAGATGGGTGAGTGGGGTATCGCACAGCACAGTCGCCGGCGTGAGGAAACCACGCACACCAGACCACCCAAGGCGCACCCCAGCATTGAGGTCTCGGACAATCAGTGACGAAGGAGCTTCGTTCAAGTGGGCAAACCAGAGCGAGCGCTCAGTCCGCCAGTAAGGTCTGCAGGGGACCCAAGTACCAGCCGCCATGGGAAAGCACCTCCAAGCCCCAAAAATCGACCCTTCCATCGCCAGGCCATGCAAAGAAATAAACAGGTTCCCACACCCCACAGAGATATCACCGCGAAGGACGACAGTGGAAACCCTGAGCTCAGATCCATGGAAGCTCCCACAGAAAGTCGAGTGCCGGCCTGCGGCAGCAGCGATGGTAGCTAGAAACCCTAGGTCGAAGGAAAAATCGCCCGCGCTCTCCATTCTCTCTTGCCGCCCCTCCAAGTTTCAGAATTACATTAATTTCAATAATCGTAACCCCCATATTGTTATTATTGTGCCCTTACATTATTATTGTTAGGTCGGCTAGGATTACATTGTGGCCCCACTAGGATTATATTGTGGCCCCATGGACTCCTATATATAGAAGGAGGTTTTGGTCATTTGTATCATCCAAGAATTGTTCATTCATGTAATGTATTGGAGGTTGCCCCCTCGAAGTGGCTTATTTATTAGGCGTTGATATCTCTTTTCTTCTCTTTTTGGAGCTAGTTTCACAACAATATACATATGTACACATACCAAACATCACACCAAAACATATATCAAGGACACTTTCTCAACCAACGAATAGAGAAGGATACATATTCCAAATTTGATCCACCATCTCCCATGTAGCTTCATCGGGCCCAAAGTGCTTCCACTGCACTTTAACCTTCTCGATTACTCGGTTCCGGATCATGAGCACCTTTATCTGAAATATACACTGAGGTTTCGGTTGCAATTCTCCATCTGGATCCACCTACAATACATATCATTCAATCACATGATCGACATATTTAACACACCTCTTAACCAATGACACATGGAAAACATCATGTAATTTCACTGTTGGAGGTTGTGCAAGTCAATAGGATACTGGTATGATCCTCTCAAGAATCTTGAAAGGTCCACAAAATCAAGGTTCCATACTGGCACATGATCCAATACGAAACGAAATCTTGTTTAGCTTTATGTGAAAGTACACTTGTTCCCCAACCTGAAACTCTTTAGACAACATGTTCTAATCTGCATAAATTTTCTGCATGTCCTGTGTTGCCTTTAGATTCTTCTTAATTACCTACATTTCCTATTTCATTTTTGATAACATGTCTGGTCCAATCAATACGTTGTTCACTGAATCACTCCAACTGTTGTGAGTATTACAACTCCACCCATACAATGCCTCAAATAGACTCATCCTTAGTGACTCATCATAACCATTGTTGTAAGAAAATTCTACCAATGGAAGGCACTCCTCCCATCTCCTATGATGATGCATCACATATTTTGTATCTCAAAAAACAATCCCTTGGTTGTGGTAAGGAATCAGTGCTCACGACACACACACACACACACACACACACACACACACACACATATATATATATATCTGTGTGTGTGTGTCACAGAAATATTATATCAAATGGTCTTTGCTTAATCACCTTCAGAAATTAATTATTAAAACCCTCAAGAATCTGATACAACAAATGCTTCACGATGCCATTATCTGCTGATATTAAATGGAATGATAAGAAGGACATAAAGGAAGCCCAAACTGATATGCTGAGGAACAGAATTTATCACTTCAAACTTCAGAATTTTTTTTATGAAAGTAGATTAGTTAAAATGAAGGAGCGCCTATTAAGTATATTTAACTCTTATTCACATATGTAAAAAAAGACCTGCAACTAAATTACTTCATTTTATTCATAAAAGGAAATAGAGAGAATGGAAAATGGAAAACTATCAACACCAATAGATGCAAGAATCTTGATCTTCATTCATTAGTCATCAGAAAATTGAGTACAAAATTTGCAGTAGTCTAAAGGTCCAAAACTCAGAACCTTTTCCTTTCTTCTCTATCTCTTTAAATACAATGTAAAGCAGTTTGTAACTACTGAAACTACTCATAACTGCTCAAACTACTTGAAACTTCTTAAACTACCTATTACATATCATCGAAATGTCTTATTACAATTACACTCTCTTAACAGAGATAAAATAAAACTTAAATCCTAATCTATTTGCTGAATATGAATTGGTCCCACTGTTGTTGTATTCTCCTGATTTGTTGACTTGTCTTTCTTTGAAGTTGAAGGATATTTAGGTAGAACAGTCATCCAGGCTATGCATTTCTTCCACACTTCAATGTTTGTCTTAGGAGAATTAATCAGTCCGTCATACTCCAGCCTAAAGGTAGTGATCCTGCTGAATGTCAGTTGCTCTGTAAATAAGGTCTTCACCAACCATAATAGCTGAAAATGCCTTTGAAGAAAGTTAATAATTGTTGCTCCTTTCAAAATCCGAGTCTTCTCACGAGTGTTATCCACATTTCTTTTTGCCAATACCGGTAGTGGTTCATAAGAATCCCATGATAAAAGACTGCCTCCAAGGCCCCAGCACAATGGCAATCCTGCCCTGGCTCTTTTGTCATACAAATTGCCAAACTTTTTTGCTGTGTCCTTAAGCTCTGTCAACTTCTTCTCAGTGATCTTCCTGCAATCATTTTTAACAATTAATTTGTTAATCTCTATAGCATATAGAATTCTATCTTTAATCTAATTTTCCTCTAACTCTTTATCAGTCTTTGAACCAATGAAATCAATAAATTTCTTTGCCCCAATAGCTCTGTTAATAGTCTTCTGTTTGTCTGCCATAACCTGCTCCTCGAAATCTCCGATAATGCTTCTTTCTTCTGATACAATAGTCAAAGATCCCCAAGCTACTTTCATCTCTTTAATGATATCATACCAGATTATGTCCTTAGCCTGTATCAAAGCTATATTTCCCTTCAATTTTTCCTTTATACTTTTAATCACAACATCAGTTGTTTGGTAATTTGTCCTGTATTTATTAATTTCCCCATCTTTGGCCTGCATTATTTTTGTTACTGTCTCCAAATCATTTTGTGCCCTCTTGCTATCTCTCTCTGCCATCTTCAATTCAGTGTTCAATTGAGATATATGTGCTGCTGGATCATCATTGCCAGATGGAAAAATGATAGTGCAAGAATGAGAATCAATTTGATTCCGTAATGACAACACAGTTTCCTTCAACTTGGTAATTTATTCTTATTTCTGTAAGAGCTGCTGAAGAAGGCTCTCTTTCTCACTTTCCACTTCTGCCACCTCTGCAGCCATAGAAAACTCCCCTGTAGGTAAATTCAACTTTTTCTTCAACACAAAAATCTTTGATTCTTCTCTTTGTAGCAACTTCTACACAGCAGACCGATCATTTGGTTCTACTCCAATCTCCACAATTATCTTCTTAAGTTCTTCATTCTGTGTTGTCAGAGCCCTGGAGTTTGCTTTCTCCAATTTTAGTTGCTTGATGACCTTCCCTAGAATTTTCTGAGACTTAAGAGCCATTGCATTAGTTTTGGTCAAATCAATTACTATTAGTTAACCTGTTTGCATATGTAAATTTACTTTATCAAGCAAAGGAATCTTTCTCACATCAACAGTCAAATTTACAGTATTGAAATTATTGGATGACCCTATAGTCATATCAGAGGGATGAGAAAGAGAAATCATATACTGATCTTTTTCAAGATCCATGACAGTCAACAATCTTGTTTGATTTGGAGTTATTTGATACTCAGCCTGTGTCTCCATGCTAGCCTTCATCTTTTGATTTCTTTCATCAATCTGAACAAATACTTGTTTAATCCAATGTACTTTCTCCTGAGCATCTCCATGTCTTGTTGATGAGGCTGGTACATTTTTCTCATCTCCTAGTTGAAGTGAGAAACCAGGTTGAGAACCTGCTAAGTCTTCATTGAATTTTGTTCTCTTTTCGGCTCTCTACTCTTCATCTTCTGAATCAACAATTGCTTCTTTACTCCTATTGCTAGATTTCTCAGATATGATAGGAGTTTGTATATTTGAGCCAACAGAACCTGCAAAACCCTTATTTTCTAGCTTCTCTATGTCAGGTCCGCTTTCATGAACAAATGTTGAATAACCATTTTCAATTATCCTATTTGAAATTACTTTATGGGGGTCATAAGCCCACTTATCTCCTAGCAGCAAGTGCATTCCATCTAACATCATATTGACTTCATCAGCTGCTTGTCTCATGTTGACTATAAACAGACCCACAGACATAGGTAGCTTAAACATATGACCCTTTTTCATAGGTACAAAATGTATTTGGTCAACATTTAAACTTTTCCTAATGAACTCTAAAGCAAATAATCTCATAGGCACAAATATAGGAAGCCTATATGGTTCTACCTCAACCCCATAAATTCTAATCTCTGAATAGTATTCATAAACATACCAATATCCAAACTTACAATTTGTTCCCAACTGCAGGAACTCTTAAGCCTTTGGCAGAAAACATGGGGGAGAAACCCCATTTAGAATTTTATATTCATTAGACATAAAATGATTTGCAAAATCAAACATACCCTCCTCATTCTGTTCCTCTCTTACTACGTCAGTCCAAAACACTACTGACTGCCTCTTTTTATTTACATCCATGATATTTAACGCCAAATGCAAGAATTCTTCCACATTTTGATATAAAAAGAGGTAAATAATAAGAGAAGGGAACTTGAATGACCCAGTGAGTGATAAATTCATGAGTTGAGTATTGACAACTTCTTGCCAATATGAAGGAATATCCAACACTACCCCTGGTTTCATCATCAATGCAAACATTCCCAGAACTAATTTGTCAATTATGTTGTCGTCTTCCTTCCCAAATATCTTTTAAATACACCTCAGCACCGGCCAAAATTCTCCGTCGAAAAATTCCATGGAGAATTCTTTGCTGTCAGGTACAAACCACTTCGTATCTGGCTTCAGGAAAAAGACAAACTAATTGAATTCTTGACCTGCAAGACTATCATATTGTGCTATCAATGAATCGTCAGTGAATTGAATATAAGATTCTAACTCAGGGTAACACAGGGCTTGATGAATTAACAGGGCTAAGACTTGTAAGACATTCTCTCCTTGACAATTCATTACAAAACACTTGCCAGGGTACATGACAAACACTAGCCAGTGCACAAATTCAGAAAAAGGTGCGTTCTTGGAATACATGTAGACAGTACACCTGTTTTGGCCGTGGCGGAGAAAATTGGAGATGTTTTGTCATTCAAAAAGACCTATTGATAGAATTGGAGGTGATCTAAAGAGCATACAGATTCTCGGATATCCCTCTCAATGTCCATGAGAGGAATATGGTTGGATGAGCCGGAAAGGGATGAATGCTTAGCCATAATTTTTCTCAGGGTGGAAAACAACGACAGGGTGGCAGACAACAATGGAAGACACAAGTGAAAAACAAATTGAAAAATACAGAGAAACAACAATAACCTTGTGAAAAGAGGAACCAATTTTAACTAGGTGGTGCGGGGCTTATGAATTAAATGCTAAGTTGACGCGCCAAAAGACCTTTAAACGATACCATGAGGTGGCTAGTAGCTGTCTCCAACTAACGGCTTACGTCACTGCAGGAGGCCTCAAAGGTATAGAGAGCTCATTGGGGTCATGCCCCCATAGTTAATCCTGACCGCAGATTTTGATCAGCCCCACAATCAACAGGGTCAACTGCGGAGGCACCCTCCTCGTTAACCCGTGTGTTGAATGTGTTGACGGGTTGTCGCTTTTATCTTCTGCCAAACAAATCTTCGAATCCCGCTCACAAACTTTCTCGTTTATTAATTGAGCGGTGGGACCCACCTTCATGAATATTTTAAAGTTTTGAACTTTAAACTTATACAAAATATTACATATTTATGTTAAAGTATGAGAAACTTGTACTTTAACATACATTTTTATATTTTCCATTTTTTTTGTATTTTTGAAAAATTAAAATAAAGGATATTGCAAATGAGCCACAACATCTGGCTCCACCTTGGGATAACATTTTTTGCCACAAAACACTAAGAACTGCAGATTAGTGCCTTCACTTCGAGCGGAGTCAAATGTTGTTTGATGAAATATGAGCAATGAGAAAACCGAATATGTACAATGGTGGACCATAAAATCTCAATGCTGGAAATAATGTTTTAGATACTGCCCCTTCATAGGCAGCTCCACTTTTTCTCCATCAAGATTCTCCAACATGAATGTGTTATTTGATCTAACCTCAACAATCCTGTATGGGCCATACCAGAGTGGATCAAACTTACCATGCTTTCCCTTCTCTTCTCTTCTGGTATCCCATATTAATACGAAATATCCAGTTTGAAAAAGAATCTCTTTTGCTTTTCTATCAAAAATGGACTTCATCTTTTCCTGATAGGTGATCAAGTTTTCCCTAACTTTGTTCATGCTCTCACTTGATTCTATGACCTTGTTCAACCTTCTCACCAACGCATTAGGTTCTTCTTGTGCTTCTTGAAGAAAAGAAATCACTGGTCTAGCTAACTTAGTAGGAAATAAAGCTTGAGTACCATAAACCAGTTCATAAGGAGACTTACCTGTAGATCTTCTAGTAGTCATTCTTACTGCCCAAAGAGCAAATGTCAACTTTGAATCCCAATTTTTCTGATTTTCATTAATTGTCTTCTTTAATATCTTAACCAATGTCTTGTTGGAAGATTCAACTAGCCCATTCCCTTGAGGATGATATGCTGTAGAATGAGATAGAATGACATTATATGTTTGGAAAAAATTAATGAATCTGACTGAATTGAATACCTGGGCATTGTCAGTTACAATCTTGATTGGACACCCAAACTTGCTAAAGATATTTTCTTCTAGAAAATTCATTACTACTTGATCATTTGCGTTTCTGATAGGTATTACCTCCACCCACTTTGTGAAATATTCAGTGGCAGTCAGAATCCATTTGAACTACCCACTTGATGGTGGATTGATTTCCCCAATAAAATCTAATCCCCATTGCCTAAAGGGTTCTTCAACAAACACTGGGAGAAGAGGCAGAGGAGCTAACCTTTTCTTTTCTGCAAATAATTGACATTTCTGGTAGCTTCTAACCAGTCTGTATACATCAGCAAACAAGGAGGGCCAGTAAAAACCTGATTTGAGGATTTTATGAGCAGTAGCCTTCCAACTATAATGACGTCCACATAGATTCACATGATACTATTTTATAACCTCCATTGATTCACCTTGTGTCAAACACAACAAAAAAATTCCAGTAGGATCCTTCCAATATAACTTAGCATTAATTATAACATATGGTTGGGATTTGATTTTAAGGGCTCTGTACTTTGTTCTATTTATTGAGGGTGGGCAAGAGAAAAAACACAAGTAATGAACAATATCGTTATACCAATCAGAGCACAAAAATTTGTATTTAATTGTTGTCTTTGTGCTGCTTTGACTCCTTTCATCAACAACTTCATCCAAGGGTGCTAGCAAAGTAATCCCCAAAGCTTGAAAATTTGATTTTGTCAGAAATTTTACCAAACCCTGACCCTTCACCAATTTTGTGGGTTTGATATCTAAATCATACTCTTGGATTTTAGCTATCCACTTTCCTCTTTTACCTTCAACATCACTTTGAACTAACACATCCTTTACAACAGAGTTAGGCACATAAGCAACTATCTGAGACTGCAACACATAAATCCTAAATGCTTTTAATGCTTTAACTAAAGCATATACCTGTTTTTCCAAAATATTATATTTAAGTTCAGCATCCTTGAGAACTTTACTGAAAAACGCCAGAGGTTGTTCTTTTCCCTCTTCATTTTTCTGCAACAATACAACAGCAATGGTGATAGGTGATGCAAATGAAAATATTTGGAACGTCTTTTGACAATCCGAACTAATCAAAATAGGAGCTTCCTGAAGGGCTTATTTAATCCTAGCAAAGGATTCTCTAGAATCCTTGTCCCACTTTACTTCTGCATTATTCTTCAGCATATCTGTTATGTGTCTGACAATTTCAGCATAATTTGGGACAAATCTTCTCAGGAAATTTATTTTTCCTAGAAACCTCTGAATATCCTTTTTACTCCTGGGCAAGGTAATTGTCTGAATAGCTTCTACTCTTGCTGGATCGATTTTTACTACTTGATTCGAAACTATATGTCCTAACAAATTTCCTTCCTCCAAAGCAAATAAATATTTTTTGGGATTCAATGACAACCCAAATTTTCTACATTTCTGGAAAACCTTCTGCAAGTGCTCCAAGTGCTCATTGTCTAAACCTGAAAAAATGGTCACATCATCCAAATATATAACGACAAACTTATCACCCACAAATTCTATGTCCATTTCCCTTTGAAAAGTGGCACCTGCATTCATAAGACCAAATGGCATTCTTGCATACATGAACGTCCCCCAGGGTGTGGTAAAAGTTGTCTTCTTTTGATCTTCTTTGTCAACTTCTACCTGGTTGTATCCAGAGAAACCATCAACCATAGACAATCTTAATGCTCCTGTTACTTTCTGTAATACATTTTCCATCTTAGGAAAAGGATAATTATCTTTAAGTGATGCCCTGTTTAAATTCCCGAAGTCAACACATAACCTTATCTCTCCATTCTTTTTCCTCACAGGAACTGTTAGAAACCCAGTCTGAATATCTGAGTGGGACTATAATTTTTGCCTGCAACAATTTCTTCACTTCCTTTTCAATTGGAGCAAGGAGCAATGGATTGATCTGCCTAAGTTTTTGTCTGTGAGGCTTGACCCCATCCTTCAATGCTATCTTGTGCAGAATAATATCTAGATCATATGTTTTCAAATCCTCATAGGACCATGCAAATACATCCATATATTTTTTGAAAAGATCCATATACCTTTCTTTATAATTCTTAGGGACACCTTTGAATAACTTGGCAACCTTGGGCTCCTGTTGAGTTCCCAGATTGCAATCCTCCATCTCACCCTCTTGAGGTACCTTCTTTTGATCCAATTCTACATCATTTGAATCAAACAATTTTTCAAGAGGAACTAATCCTCTAGGCAATACGTTATCTTTCAAATGGATTATTTTCTGATCACCTATTGATTTTTTAAGATTTTTCAATTCTTCATTTTGATCAGTTTGTTCACTTTCTTGATCTATTTCGCTATCTTCAAAATTTTCAGTCATTGTCAGGAAATGATTAATCTTCTCATCATCTTCAAAAACCTGCCAATGCTTAACATTGTCAAGAATGGAGGGTCTATGCCTCAACTCAATCTCGTACCTTAGTTTCGGATTTATGGGTGGCTTGAAAGTACTAGCTGCAACTGCTAGTGAATTTTCCATTCAATTTTCTTCTCTTGGGATGAATTGAAGATTCAAAGACTCAAAATAATTCTCAATCAAGTCCCATACTTCATTCCTATATGATCTCAACCTTGGATGTTTGGTTTGACAAATATTTTTCATCTGTCTTATAATCAACTCGAAATCACCAAAAATGGAAATACATTGGATTCCCATTTGTTTAGCAGTTTGAAGACTCAAAATTAATGCCTCATACTCAGCTACATTATTTGTTGATTCAAATTCAAGTTTAAAATAAAAAGGCAAAATATTACCTTCTAGAGATATTAGTAAAAATCCAGCGCCTGTGCCATCCTTTGAATAAGCACCATCAAAATAACACTTCCAAATTTTGTTTGAAGCCAGCTCATTATGTACAATTTCTGAAGAGAGATGCTTCTCTGAGTCTTTAGCAAATTCTACGTCTTCATGCAGCATAAAACAAAAAAGGTCTTCCTTCTCTTGACCATAGATAGGGGAATTTTCTGCATCTTTCTTTGTGGTAGTTTTAACAAATCTTGTTTCTCTGTATAGCCTTCTTTATTTCCCATTAAACACAGGAATAATAGCATATGTGAAGTCGAGTTTTAAAACACCTCCAAGTTTCGCTCCCCAAGATATGGACAAAACCATACCAAATCTAGCCGGAATATCTGCAACCACTACATCCATCATGATACTTTTGGCTGGAATTTGGGCCAGGGATACCACCATGTCTTTGATAAGCCCAACACACTTCACCCTTTTGGAATCAAATGAATATAGGTCTCTGTAGGGTTTAGTAATTTTTAAATTCAATTCTTTCATTACAGATAATGGCATGAGATTATGTGAAGCACCAGAGTCCAACATACAATTATGAAGAATGAAATCATGAAGAAGCAATGATATATAAAATGGGGGAATAGAAGAATCTACCTCCTCCACATGTGGACCAAAAGTGACCACTGGTTTTTCTTCTTTCAAATTCACAGTAACAACAATGTCATCAGTTTGAGAAAGATTAATGAATTCTGCAATCTCTTTCTTGTAACCTGGTGTCTTAACTAGTTCAAGAAGGGGTACTTGGATTTTGACCTTTTATAGCTCTTTGGATAGACTAAAAGCTTGATTTTGTTTGACAATCTTCTCAGATTCTTCTTGATTTCTGATAGGATTAGAAATTTGTTCAGGCACAGTAACAACCTTCTCCAAATTATTAGTATCAATAGGCTTATTTTGGGAAGTCTCAGCCTATTGTTTTTCAGTTCCACTTACTGGATTCATAGGCTATTTCCCCTTTTATGATTTTTTTACCGAGTTCTTTGATTGTGGATTTTCCACTGGAGAAGGGACTGAATATTTCTCTTTCTCTTCATCATCCTGCATCCTTGATCTCTTTCTTGATCTTAAATCATACTTCTTATGCAGCTCTGCTTGTATAAAATCTATGAATTTCTTACAATACTCATCCTTATCTTCTTGGTCAAATGACACCTCAGCTTCTGTGCATTCTTCTTCACATTCTTCCTCTTCTTCATCTTCTTTCATGTACATGGCAGATATATGATCTTCAACTTACCTTTGATCATCTTCAGTAGATTGTGAAGGTGCTGCTTCTATATATAGTGGTGCCTGAACTTGGTCTTGATCTCTTCTCTCCCTCTGCAAGATTTGCAGGGGCTGCTTTCTAAACTGAGGATTGAAAACTCCTCTGTTTTGTTGTGCAGGAGTCTGGGAGTTTTTACTATCTAGCTCCATCTTCACTAATTTGTTTGAAAAAATTTTGATAACCTTTGTCACGTCATCAATCCTATGATCCTGTGGTGATTCCTCGTTGGCCTTGCCTTTCTCTTGAACTGACTACTTTTCTTGTGTTTTCCCAGCAGCAGTCATGTTTGCTTCAATTTCCAAAGCATCAGTTTGGATTTTCTCAAGAGTAAGAGATCTCCTCTCTCTTAAAGTGAAACTAAAATCTGACTCAAAATCTCTAGAAAAAACTACCCTTGCTCCAATAGGAGGAGGTTTCATTTATGTGGGTAAACTATTATACAATTTATTGAATCTTTTAATAAAATCAGTCATGTTTTCGTCTGACTTTTTCTTGATTGCATTAAACCCCATCAACGAGTAACCATGACCTCTTTTTTCACCCCATCTTCGAGTGAAATGTTTTTCTAATTCTTCCCAATTATTAATTGAGCCATTTGGAAAACCTTTAAACCATTTTCTTGCCTCTCCATTCAGAGACTGTACAAAAAGTCTCATTACTACATCTAGATGTTCTACATTTAGATTCTCAGCAAAAGTGCAAAACAATGGCAAGTGTTGTTCTGCAGTTACTTCATATTCACCGGAAAAACGAGGAAGTAAATTAAAGTATTCGTGCGGCATGGAATTCATAGGTTGCGGAAGATTTAACGGTGCATACCTATTTAATAAGAAAGCAGGGGCTGCCATGTTTACAGCTTGATTAACCACACCTTTAGTAGGTGGGTTTAATGAACCAGTTGTGGATGTGGATGAAGGGGGTTAAACAAATGATATGGGAAGGGGTTGATGAACAATAGCAGAAGAACCAAAAACTATATTTGGTTGAGCTTGTGTGAATGTAAATGAAACAGACTCAAAAGATTTTTCTTCTAACTCTGGTTCTTGAAAATGGATTGGTGGGGAAAAGGATTCTTGTTCCTAGAAAGTGAGTTTCTGGGAAATATCCTTAGATGAACGATTATGTGAAGTGCTGCCAGGTGCAGGCAATGTAGCATCAGGTGTAGAATTTTTTTTTTGGTTTATGAGATTTTTTAGAAACCAATTTATTAGGATCTAATAGAATAGGATATTTCAGTTGCGAGGTATCTGACCTTGTATGTGGCCTTTTATATGCTAGAATTATGAAATAAAAACACAGCCTGATATTTCCTCCTCTCTGAACAACCAGAGGAAATATGACAAAAACCCAATGAATGAACTTCACTTCTTCGTCCCTGGCAACGACACCAAAAAATGTTGTATCTCAAGAAACAAAACCCTTGGCTGTGGTAAGGAATCAATGCTCAAGACATTTATATTTATATATGTCACAAAAATATTATATCAAATGGCCTTTTCTTAGTCACCTTCAAAAATTAATTATTAAAACCCTCAAGAATCTGATGCAACAAATGCTTCACAATGTCATTATCTGCTGATATTAAATGGAATGATAAGAAGAACATAAAGGAAGCCCAAACTGATATGCTAAGGAACATAATCTATCACTTCAAACTTCGGAGGAAATTTTATGAAAGTAGATTAATTAAAATGAAGGAGTGCCTATTAAGGATATTTAACTCTTATTCACATATGTAAAAAGAGACCTGCAGCTACATTACTTCATTTTATTCATAGAAGGAGATAGAAAGAATGGAAACTGGAAAACATATCAACACCAATAGATACAAGAATCTTGATCTTCATTCATTAGTCATCAAAAAATTGAGTACAAAATTTATAGTAGTCTAAAGGTCCAAAACTCAGAACCTTTTCCTTTCTTCTCTATCTCTTTAAATACAATGTAAAGAAGTTTGTAACTGTTGAAACTACTCCTAACTGCTCAAACTAATTGAAACTTCTTAAACTACCTATTACATATCATCGAAATGTATTATTACAATTACACTCTCTTAACAGAGATAAAATAAAACTTAAATCCTAATCTATTTGCTGAATATGAATTGGTCCCACTGCTGTTGTATTCTCCTGATTTGCTGACTTGTCTTTCTTTGACGTTGAAGGATCTTTAGGTAGAACAGTCATCCAGGTTCTGCATTTCTTCCACACTTCAATGTTTGTCTTAGGAGAATTAATCAGTCTATCATACTCCAGCTTAAAGGTAGTGATCCTGTTGAATGTTGGTTGTTCTGTAAATAGGGTCTTCACCAACCATAATAGCTGAAAATGTCTTTGAAGAAAGTTAGTAACTGTTGCTCCTTTCAAAATCTGAGTCTTCTCACGAGTGTTATCCACATTTATTTTTTCCAATACCGGTAGTGGTTCATAAGAATCCCATGATAAAAGACTACCTCCAAGGCCCCAGCATGATGGCAATCCTGCCCTGGCTCTTTTGTAATAAAAATTGCCAAACTTGTTTACTACTTCCTTAAGCTCTGTCAACTTCTTCTCAGTGATCTTCCTGCAATCATTTTTAACAATTAATTTGTTAATCTCTACAACATATAGAATTCTATCTTTAATTTCATTTTCCTCTAACTCTTGATCAGTCTTTGAATCAATGAAATCAATAAATTTCTTTGCCCAAATAGCTCTGTTAATAGTCTTATGTTTGTCTACCATAACTTGCTCCTCAAAATCTCTGATAATGCTTCTTTCTTCTGATACAATAATCAGAGATCCCCAAGATGCTTTCATCTCTTCATTGATATCATTCCAGATGATGTCGTTAGCCTGTATCAGAGCTATATTTCCCTTCGATTTTTCCTTTAGAATTTTAATCTCAACATCAGCTGTTTGGTAATCTGTCCTATATTTATTAATTTCCCCATCTTTGAATTGCATTATTTTTGTTGTTGTCTCTAGTTCATTTTGTGCCTCTTTTGATCTCTCTCTGTCATCTTCAGTTCAGTGTTCAATTGAGATATTAGTGTTGCTCAATCATCATTTCCATATGGAAAAATGATAGTGCAAGAATGAGAATCAATATGATTATGTAATGAAAACACAGTTTCCTTCAACTTGGTAATTTCTTCTTCTTTCTGTAAGAGCTGTTGAAGAAGGCTCTCTTTCTCACTTTCCACTTCTGCCACCTCTACTGCCATAGAATGCTCCCCTGTAGGTAATTCAACTTTTTCTTCAACACAAGAATCTCTAATTCTGCACTTTGTAGCAACTTTTGCACAACAGACCTGTCATTTGGATCTACTCCAATCTTTACACCTATCTTCTTAAGTTATGCATTATGTGTTATCAGAGCCCTGGAGTTTTCTTTCTCCAATTCAGTTGCTTGATGACCTTCCCTAGCATGTTCTCAGAATTAAGAGCCATTTCATTAGTTTTGGTCAAATCATTTACTATCAGTTGACCTGTTTGCATATGTAAATTTACTTTATCAAGCAAAGGAATCTTTCTCACATCAACAGTTAAATTTACAGTATTGAAATTATTAGATGACCCTATAGTCATATCAGAGGGATAAGAAAGAGAAACATTAAACTGATCTTTTTCAAGATCCATGGAAATCAACAATCTTGTTTGATCTGGAGTTATTTGATACTCAGCCCGTGCGTCCATGCTAGCCTTCATCTTTTGATTTCTTTTAGCAATCTAAGCAAATACTTGTTTAATCAAAGGCACTTTCTCCTGAGCATCTCCATGTCTTCTTGGTGAGTGTTAGGTCCCTATATTATTAGTATAGTCCCTTATTGTTGTTAAGTGTAACTCCCTTATTGTTATTATTGTACCCCTGTAACCCCCATATTGTTATTATTGTGCCCTTAAATTATTATTGTTAGGTCGGCTAGGATTACATTGTGGCGCCACTAATATTATATTGTGGCCCCATGGACTCCTATATATAGAAAGGAGGTTTTTTAATTTCTATCATCCAAGAATTGTTCATTCATGTAATGTATTGGAGTTTTCCCCCTCGAAGAGGCTTATTTCTAAGGCGTTGATACCTCTTTTCTTCTATTTTTGGAGCTAGTTTCACAACATTTGGTATCAGAGCTTTGGATTCTAGGGTTTCGCTGCACCAAACAGGTCATCATTGCATTTTCGCTATAAATTTTTTTCTACGTAGGTTCAGAAGCTGAAATTTTTAGAATCCTGAGGAACATCTTCGCAAAATTTCATAGCTTGGTTCGCAATATTTTCGGAGATATGATCTGTGGAAGTTAGTGCTTTTTGTAGGCTCCTGAATTTAACCTAAACAAGTCTTCGCAGAATTTGCGCTATAACTTTTTGTATACGAAGATTCATAAGCTGAAAGTTGTATAGAGCGAAGCCGAAATCCTGAGGAACATCTTCGCAAAATTTTAGAGCTTGGTTCGCAATATTTTCAGAGATATGATCTGTGGAAGTTAGGTCTTTTTCAGGCTCCCGAATTTCATCACAAAGAGGTTATCGTGGGAAAATATTCATAACTCTATCTCTGAGCATCGGATTGGAATGCAGTAAAAAGCGATCGCAAGTACACGAACTGTAGTTTCCTTTCTATCAATTTTAGAGCCAAAGGAGGAAACACGAACACGTGGCAAGTCGTACAAGTTCACTCTACTGAACCATTCCATAATTGGGTCATTGTGGGAGATTGGACATAACTTTGCCTTGAAGAATCCAAATCAGGTCAGACCTGTGACATTTGAAAGAAGTTTCAGAGAGATACTACAAGGCCAAATTTCAGATATTGGGGATTTGCAATTATAGAGATAATTCAATTTCAATATAGAGCTCCTCAAAAGAAAGTAAAAGGTGTTTATTTTTTTCCCCGAATTGCATAAGTCTTGTTTGAACAATCAAGTTGAATTGATTCCAAGGGCATATTGTAGAATAGATATCAGTATTGGATTCTAAAATGGCCCCTAAAAAGGATTCAACACCCATTAAGTTTTTAGAAGGCTCTACTATGACTCATGAAGACAAAGAATGGCAACATGACATATCAAATTTACAAGAGCAAGTGCAACAAATTTCAGTCTCACAAAGAGAAACAAAAAATGACATGGAAATTTTGAAGGAAGGCATGGAAAATAAGATGGATGGTTTGAAGAAAGGCATAGAATCTAAGATGGATAGTTTGAAGAATGGCATGGAAGCTGGCATGGAATCTAAGATGGATGACATGGAAGCTAAGATCGATGAAAAAAAGGAAAACATGAAGAATGATATAAAAGAAGACATGGAAGGTTTGAGAAAGTTGATACAACAAATGTTTCCTAATGGTGAAAAGATAGTAGAGGAAACTCATGATGAGAACAAAATAAATGTTAATCGTGATTTCATAAACTCTAATGTTGGCGGGAAGAACCACCATATTCCAAAAATGGATATGAGGAAGTTTGATGGAAATGATCCTGTAACATGGATACTACAGATGGAGCAATATTTTGATCTCCATAATGTGAAAAACACACAAAAGGTACGCATTGCAACTTTACATTTAGAACAAAATACATTTGTATGGTATTGATGGCTTTGCTCCCGTAAAGAAATTGTCACTTGGTCAATTTTTACGGAGGAAATGATAGCACATTATGAGGATACAAAGAGCAACACCTTCTTTAGCCAATTGATAAATCTTAAACAAAAGGGTTTAGTGGGGGAGCACATTGATGACTTTCAAAAATTGAATATAAGGGTAACTGATATTCCAGAGGAACACAGGATTGATCTCTTCATAGGTACTTTAAAGGATAACATCCAACATGAAGTTCGCATTTTGGAACCTGATTCATTGGAGAAGGCATTCAGGTTGGCAAGAAAAATTGAATGTAAAATTATGGTGACAAGGAAGCCTACCACTCACTTTTATAAAGAGGAAAGTGTTGCTACTCCTAGATTTCCACAACCTACAAGGTTGACACCACAACAATTGGAAGAGAAAAGAGCAAATGGGATTTACTACAGTTGTGATAGCAAATACACTAAAGGTCATAAGTGTGCTGAGAAGAAATTATTTTACATAGCTTGTGAAGAGGAAGAAGAAAATGAACAAGAAGAGGATATACACTAGGAACCAACCCTAGAAGAGGAATAAATGAGTCCGACCATATCGTGTAATGCATTGGCAGGAATTACCACTCCTCAAACTCTCAAGATAGAAGGACATATCAAGAAGAAAAAGGTAACAGTGCTGATTGATTCAGGTAGTATCCATAATTTTATTCATTGTAAGGTAGCCAAGGAATTGAATTGTTTCCTATACCCAGCACCAGAATTCAAGTGATGGTTGCAAATGGAGGAACTATAAGTTGCTCTAGAAAATGCCATAATATCAAGCTAACCATGGGGGAATATGTATTTAATAGTCCAATGCTTTCCATTCCTACGCGAGGTGTTGATGTTGTACTAGGAGTACAATGGTTACAATCTTTGGGGACGGTAGCTTTTAATTTTCAAGAATTTTTCTTGAAATTTTTTCAGAAGGAAAGGAAGTCGAATTACGGGGTATTGCAGGGAATATAGGAAAGATAATAAGCTCTAATTTCATGGCAAAGCTTCTAAAGAAATAACAACGAGGCGTAATTGCACAATTATGCTCACTAGAAGTTCCAACATCAAAATCATCTATTTATGCAGATCTCCAAAAACTCTTGGACAATCATTCCAAGGTTTTTGAAACTCCCAAAGGACTCCCACCTATTCGTGACCATGATCATGCTATTCATTTGATTCCAGGAAGTGTTCCTCCAAATATCAGGCCTTATAGATATCCTTATGTCCAAAAGAGAGAAATTGAACATATGATGCAGAAATGTTAGAGGCTGGTATAATTCAACCTAGTCAAAGTTCTTTCTCTGCTCCTGTAGTATTGGTACACAAGAAGGATGGATCATGGTGCATGTGTTCGGATTATAGGGAGCTCGATAAGCTCACCATGAAAGATAAATTTCCCATTCCTGTGATTAATGAATTATTGGATGAATTACATGGAGCAATTTATTTTACCAAGTTGGATCTTCGTTCAGGATATCATCAAATTAGAATGAAGACTGAAGATATTCCGAAAACAACATTTCAAACTCATGAGGGTCATTATGAATTTTTGGTCATGCCTTTTAGCCTTACCAATGCACCTTCTACATTTCAAGGCTTGATGAATTCCATTTTCAAACCTTTCCTTAGAAAATTTGTGCTAGTATTTTTTGATGATATACTAATCTACAATAGGTCTTGGAAGGATCATGTTCAACATGTTGAGAGGGTGCTCAAACTATTGCACAAGAAAATATTATATGCAAAAACATCCAAATGTTTCTTTGGAGTACAAGAGGTGGAATATATGGGTCATATTGTATCTCACGAGAGTGTTAAGGTAGACCCTAACAAAATTAAAGCCATTAAAGAATGGAAAGTCCCCACAACTATAAAGCAGTTGCGAGGATTTCTCGGGTTAACAGGGTATTATCACAAGTTTGTTAAAAATTATGGGAGAATAGCAGCACCTCTAACAACATTATTGAAGAAAGATGCATTTTCATGGACTCCTGAAGCAACTAAGGCCTTTGAACATCTTAAAGAGGCAATGTGCCTAGCACCGGTCTTAGCTACGCCATAATTCACAAAAACCTTTATTGTGGAATGTGATGCCTCAGGAAATGGAATTGGTGTTGTTTTAATGCAGGAAGGAAGACCCATTGCTTTTGAAAGTCGTCCAATCAAAGGAAAGTATTTACAGAAACCTATTTATGAGAAGGAAATGTTAGCAATACTGCATGCACTTAAGAAATGGCGAACTTACCTAATGGGAAGACACTTCAAGGTAAAAACTGATCATGATAGTCTTAAACACTTTTTGGAACAAAGACTATCTTCGGAAGAGCAGCAAAAATGGGTCACAAAGATGTTGGGTTATGACTTTGAAATAATCTACAAAAAAGGGAAGCTAAATGTTGTTGCAGATGCACTCTCAAGAAAGAATGAAGAGGTGGAAGCATTGCTTTGTGCCATTTCTATTATCCAACTAGATTAGATAACCGAAGCAAGGGATGAATGGAAGAAGGACGAAGAAGTGTGGACACTCATTCAAAAGTTGCAGCAAGATCCTAGTACATCTGATACATTTAGTTGGAAAAATGATTCCTTATGGTACAAAGATCGCTTATATCTTTGTAAGAATTCCCAATTAAAACAAAAGATTCTTTTGGAATTGCACACTTCTCCTTTAGGAGGAGTCAATTCTTTGTGATTTCTAAAAACTTACCACAAGGTGAAGAAATAATTTTTTTGGGATAATCGGTCCATATTCAAGTTTGTGGTAAAATGTTTGATTTTCCAAACAGTAGCCAAATTTGAGACAATTTAGACCCCTAGTCTTCTACAACCTTTATCCATTCCAAGTCAATGTTGGGAGGATATTTCAATGGATTTTATCAGCCAGTTTACCTAAGTTCAAGGAAGAGTGTCATCAAGGTAGTAAGTCAGATGATTCTTACTACATGCACACTTTGTGCATTATCTCATCCATTTAAAGCAAGTACAGTTGCTACTTACATTTATGGACACAATTCAAAGCTACATGGAAACCCAAGGGTTATTGTGAGTGATGTGAGATCCTTAGTTTTTAATAGAAAATTTTGACGGAGTTATTTTCTTGTTTGGGTACTCAATTAGCTCATAGCTTATCTTATCATCCTCAATCCGATGGTCAAACTGAGATAGTAAATAAATGTTTGGAAGGATATCTTCGTTGTTTTGTATATGATAAACAAACACAATGGGTTAAGTGGTTACCTCTTGCTGAATGGTGATAGAACACTTCCTTCCATACTGCAGCAAAAATGACCCCATTTATGGCACTTTATCGATATCATCCACCATCCATCACATCATCTTTAAGAGAAAATTCGAAGGTTCAAGCAGTGGATGATCACATCGAGCATCAACCAGAAGTTCTCCAGCTCTTAAAGGATAACCTGAATTTGGCACAAAATCGAATGAAACAACAGGCAGATCAACATCGCAGCGAGAGAAGTTTTGATGTAGGAGACTGGGTAGTTTTACGGCTACAACCATACAAACAAATGTCCCTCAAGCAAGTTAAGAAGGATAATAAATTATCCCCAAATTACTATGGTCCTTACAAGGTTTTGCAAAGTATTGGTACTATGGCAGACAAATTGGAGCTTCCTGCTTCTTCACGAGTGCATCCAGTTTTCCATGTTTCATGCTCAAAGAAGGTTATAGGTGAAAATATTCCAGTTCAAACAATATTTCCATAACTTGACAAGGAAGGAAAAATCATATTGGAACCTGAAGCGGTCACAGAAACAAGAACTCGACAGCTACGAAATCGATCAATTTCATAGTATCTCATCAAGTGGAAGAACTTACCCACCGAAGCTTCTACATGGGAGGATGAGAATTTTATATAGAAGCACCCAGAGTTACTCAAGCGTTGAGGACAACACTTTTTTGAAGGAGAGGGGCATGTTAGGTCCCTATATTACTAGTATAGTCCCTTTTTGTTGTTAATTGTAACCCCCTTATTGTTATTATTGTTCCCCTGTAACCCCCATATTGTTATTATTGTGCCCTTAAATTATTATTATTAGGTCGGCTAGGATTACATTGTGGCCCCATGGACTCCTATATATAGAAAGGAGTTTTTGTAATTTGTATCATCCAAGAATTGTTCATTCATGTAATGTATTGGAGGTTGCCCCTCGAAGTGTCTTATTTCCAAGGCGTTGATATCCATTTTCTTCTATTTTTGGAGCTGGTTTCACAACAGTGAGGCTGGGACATTTTTCTCATCTCCTAGTTGAAGTGAGAAACCAGATTGAGAACCTGCTAAGTCTTCATTGAATTTTGTTCTCTTTTCGGCTCTCTACTCTTCATCTTCTGAATCAACAATTGCTTCTTTACTCCTCTTGCTATATTTCTCAAATATGACATGAGTTTGTATATTTGAGCCAACAAAACCTGCAAAACCCTTATTTGCTAGCTTCTCTATGTTAGGTCTGCTTTCATGAACAAATGATGAATAACCATTTTTAATTCTCCTATTTGAAATTACTTTATGGGGGTCATAAGCCCACTTATATCCTAGCAGCAAGTGCATTCTATCTAACATCATATTGACTTCATCCGCTACTTGTCTCATGTTGACTATAAACGGACCCACAGACATAGGTAGCTTAAACACATGACCCTTTTTCATAGGTACAAAATGTATTTGGTCAACATTTAAACTCCGCCTAATGAAATCTAAAGCAAATTATCTCATAGGAAAAAATATAGGAAGCCTATATGGTTCTACCTCAGCCCTATAAATTCTAATCTCTGAATAGTCTTCATAAACATACCAATCTTCAAACTTACAATTTGTTCCCAACTGCAGGAAATCTTGAGCCTTTGGTAGGAAACATGGGGGAGAAACCCCATTCAGAATTTTATATGCAGTAGACATAAAATGATTTTCAAAATCAAACAAACCCTCCTCATTCTGTTCCTCTCTTACTACATCAGTCCAAAACACTATCGACTGCCTCTTTTTATTTACATCCATGATATTTAACCCAAAATGCAAGAATTCTTCCACATTTTGATATAAAGAGAGGTAAATGATAAGAGAAGGGAACCTGAATGACCCAGTGAGTGATAAACTCATGAGTTGAGTATTGACAACTTCTTGCCAATATGAAGGAATATCGAGCACTGCCCCTAGTTTCATCATCAATGCAAACATTCCCAGATCTGATTTGTCAATTATGTTGTTGTCTTCCTTCCTCAATATCTTTAAAATACACCTCAGCACCGGCCAAATTTCCGCGTCAAAAAATTCCATGTAGAATACTTTGCTGTCAGGTACAAACCGCTTCGTATTTGGTTCAGGAAAAAGACAAATTGATTGAATTCTTGACCTGCAATACTATCATATTGTGCTATCAATGACTTGTCAGTGAATTGAACATAAGATTCTAACTCAGGGTAACATAAGGCTTGAAGAATTAACAGGGCTAAGACTTGTAAGACATTCTCTCCTTGACAATTCATTACAAAACACTTTCCAGGGTACATGACAGACACTAGCCAGTGCACAAACTCAGGAAAAAGGTGTGTTCTTGGAATACACGCAAACAATACACCTCTTTTGGACATGGCAGAGAAAATTGGAGATGTTTTGTCATTCAGACAGACCTTTTGATAGAATTGGAGGTGATCTAAAGAGCACACAGATCCCTCTTAGTGTCCATGAGAGGAATATGGTTGGATGAGTCGGAAAGGGATGAACGCTTAGCCATAATTTTGCTTGGGGTGGTGAACAACGACAGGGTGGCGGAAAAAAATGGAAGATACAAGTGCAAAACAAATTGAAAAGTACAGGGAAACAACAATAACCTTGCGAAAAGAGGAACCAATTTTAAATAGGTGGCGCGAGGCTTATGAATTAAATGTCTAGTTGACGTGCCAAAAGACCATTAAACGGTACCATGACGTGGTTGATAGTTGTCTCCAACCAGCGGCTTACATCACTGCGGGAGGCATCAAAGGTATGGAGAGCTCATCAGGGTCATGCCCCCGCAGTTAATCCTGACCGTAGATCTTGATCGGCCCCGCAGTCAATAGGGTCAACTGTGGAGGCACCCTCCTCATTAACCCGTGTGTTGAATGTGCCCGCGGGTTACCGCTTTTCTTCTGCCAAAAAAATCTTCTGATCCCGCTCACAAACTTTCTTGTTTATTAACTGAGCATTGGGACCCACCTTCATGAATCTTTTAAAGTTTTGAACTTTAAACTTATACAAAGTATTACATCTTTATGTTAAAGTATGAGAAACTTGTACTTTAACATACATTTTTATATTTTTCCATTTTTTTGTATTTTGAAAAATTAAAATAAAGGATATTGCCAATGAGCCATAACAACATACATCCTCAATATTTCCTCCATATCTTATTGAACCTCTCTGTTTGATTATCTTTCCGCAGATGGTAAGTTGTACTGAAGTCCAACTCTATACCTAAACCTGCATACAACTCCTTCCAAAACTTGGAAGTGAACTTTGCATCCCTGTCTGATACAATATTATTTGGAACACCATGCAATCTGACCACATCTATGATGAATACCTGTGCCAAATCACTAGCTGAATACATATTCTTCGCTGGAATGAAGTGTGCTACCTCATTCAACCTTTCCACCATAACCATGATGGAATGATGATGTCTAGATGTCCTCAACAAACCCGTAATGAAATCCATGGAAATGACCTCCCATTTCCACTCTGGAATTGGAATCGGTTGTAGTATTCCACTTGGATGCTTACACTCTTCCTTTACCTACGGATAGTCCAAACATCTAGCCACAAACTCTGCCACATTCTTCTTCAGATTCAACCGATAATAAAACTTCTCAACGTATGTCAATGTCTTTTGGTATCTTGGTTTACCTGAATATGTTTTCGCATGAAACTCTCTCAAAAAAATATTCTTAAGCTCATTATTATCTAGAACATATATCTTGTTCCTAAATATGATCAAGCCATATGCTGAGAGATGATAGTCCACATCCTGTGCACCTGAACCTGCACCTGTACCACTACCTGTACCTGTACTCTATAGTAACCAATGCCTAATATCCATGTACCTGCCATCTTGTTGTTTTGATTGTAAGATTTGATCATGTAATTATGTCCCATAAGAACTCATAACTTCTATATGATTCACTTGTATCCACCTGCTAAGAGCCTCTGCAATCCGGTTCCCTTTACCCTTGATGTACCTGATCTCAAAGTCAAACTCACTGATTGTGGCCAACCATTTATCTTTCTCGACATTTAGATTCGATTGGTCAAACAAATATCTCAACCCACTATGATCACTCATCATTAGAAAACACCTGCCAAGAAGGTGGTGCTAACACATATTCAATGCATGAATGATCGCTTCCAACTCAAGATCATGTGTTAGATATGTTTGCCCGTGCTCATTTAGCTTCTATGGCTCATAGAATATTACCTATCCCTCTTGCATAAGAACTCCACCAAGCCCTCTCTTGTAAACATTTGTCCACAATACAAAATATTTGTTCAGATCTGCAATCTTTAACACTAGAGAATTCATCAACAACTGCTTCAAATGTTCAAAACTTGTTGCACATTCCTCTGTCCATTCAAATTTCTTACCTTTACTCTGCATTTATGTAATAGGATATGAAATCTAGGAGAAGATCCCCATTAACCTCTTATAATAGCCTGCTAACCCCATAAATTATCTTACCTCATCCATGTTTCTAAGAGCTTCCCACTCCATGATAAATCTTATCTTCTCTAGATCCACTATCATTCCATCCTTGGAGACCACATGCCCCAAGTAATGTAATTTTGTCTAAAAGAAACTGCATTTACTAAGCTTAGCATATAAATGATGCTCTCTCAACAATATCAACACTATTTCTAGATGCTTGGCATGCTCTTCCTCATTCTCATAATATATCAAGATGTCATCAATGAATACAATAAAAAACTTGTCTAGATACGGACACAACACACTATTCATCAATCACATAAAGTTAGTTGAGCATTAGTAAAACCAAATGGAACTACAAAAAACTCATAATGCTCATACCTAGTCCAGAAATTTTCCTTGTAGATGTCCTCTTCTTTAATGCATACCTGATGATATCTAAATTTAAAATAACTCTTCGAGAGAACTGCTTCTCCCTTTAACTGATCAAATAAGTCATCAATCCTCGAAAACAGATACTTGTTCTTGATGGTCACCTTATTCAACTGTCTGTAATCAATACAAAACCTAAGAGTACCATCCTTCTTCTTTAAAAACAACACTGGTGCACCCCACGGTGATACACTTGGCCTAATGTATCCCTTGTCAAGCATTTCCTTCAACTGCAACTTCATCTCTGCTAACTATGGAGTGCTCATTTTGTACGGTGACTTTGATGTTAGTGCTACCCCTGGTACCAACTCAATGGAGAAGTCCACTTCTCTATTAGGTGGAAACATCCTAAAACTATTGTAAGAACGGATACTTGATCAATATATCTGCACCCTCGTCCTCCTTACCATTATCACTAGAAATGTGCACTACAAATAACACACATCCTTTTCTACAACTACGCTTCTCGTGCATAGTTGTCACCATCCTAAATAATGTTGATTTATTCTTACCCTGTAATATTCTTTGTTCTCCATTGTCATCCAAACATTCAATGGATTTTTCATAAAAATCCACTTTGGTCCTATGAAGATATAACTAGTCCATACCCAAAATCATATTGTATGATCCCAATGGAAATATATTCAAATGTGTTGAAGTAGGCATACCATTCAACTCGAATGTACAAGCTCTTACCTAATGATGAACTCTCTTCTTTGTACCTATAGTCAAATGCACTAACCAATATTCTGCATGCACTTCTTTATTCAAACCACACTTATCCACCAAGTCAGGCTTAACATAACTATAATTAGATCCAGGTTTAATCAAAAAAAAAAAAAAAAACTTTATCACAAATATTAATGTCCATCTCAATGATAGATGCCTGATGATCTTCCTTCCTGTTATCCAACATTGCATAGATACGAGGAATGCTCTTCCAAACATCCCCAACAGTCCGTGCCTTCTGTGCACTATAAATTTGAGGCCTACCACCCTGATTCTATGAACAATCCCTTTTCAGATGCTCCTTAGCACATTTCCAACACTCAAACTATCTTGTACCATCACCTCTATTCTGTTGTTGTGACCCATGTCCCTATCTAGCTGCATTGAACTTCTTATGTAGTGCAACATTGTATTTCTCTCATGCATTCTAAGGCCTTGTTCTTTTCAGCTACCATTTACCTTTACCTTTATCTTTCCCTTTCTATCCTCTCTGAGATTCATTCTTACGCTTTGACTGCTCACAACAATGCTTTAGTTTCCCAATAACTTCCTCAAGTGACCATAGGAAGACCCGTCACCATATTTTCCTTACATAGAGTTTGAAGAGAGTGATAGTTTAAGTGACCAAATCACTCATGCCAAAGTTTGCTCACATCATCATTATGAGCAACAAAAACAGAGGGAAGAGAGGATGACCCAAAGTTGTCAAACTTATACAACCTTGTGGAATCATTAGTAATGCCAGTAGCTAAAATATGTTCAGGATCTTTGAGGTCCTTGATTACAACATCATGAGGTGAGAATTCTACTATTTTCCCTTCACCTGAATGAGTTATCTGATAAACAAATAGAAGGTTGCATGACAAGGTAGGAACACATAGTACATCATTAAACTGACCATTATCTAGATGAATGGTTCCAGATCCTACAACACTAAAAGATCTATCATCACCAACATAAATATGTTTGGTGTTACAATCATTTAAAGAAGAAAACATGGATTTATTTTTAGCCATGTGGTAAGAAGCTCCAGAATCAATGAGCCACTCATGAGAAGGAGAAGAAGAAGATACATTTAATGCATAACCAAATCTTGATGCTTGATAGCCACAAGCAGAAAGTGCCATGCATGAAGATGAAGGTGAAGAGTGCTCCAAATTGATGTTGTGGTTCTTCATTGCTGCTTCTCAGGCTTCCATCTTCTTAAAACATTTGGACTCTATATGGCCATCCCGATTGCAAAAGTTGCAATGTCTATCTGTCTTCTTCCCTTTGTTTTGATTTGCCTTATTTTTTTGGTGATTTGATTTTTCAGTTTGCGGCTGAAATTGCTTAGGGCCCTTGTTTGGTTTAGGACCATATTTTTTAGGATACTGCTTCTTGGGATTCTTTTGATATGGTTGTTGTTGGGCTGCTAAGGCTTTCTTAGAAGCGTTTCCAGCAGTGATAAGACCAAAGTGTAAGTTTTTCTTGTTCTCTTATCAAAGAATCACAAAAGGCATCAAAAGAGGGATTCTTGTAGGTGGTTCCTAAAGAAATGATGGCTTCTCTGGTGGAATGGAAGGTGGAAACAAAAACAGAGTATGCAGGGCCAAGCTTAGCAGGAATGCAATAGATGAGGCTACTATCGTCCTTTTTGATCTTACAACCTTCTAAAAGAATTCTGAGGGTCTTGAATTTGGACAAAAAATCTTCAATGGAGGAGAAGTTGTTGGGGTCCAAAGTAAGAAACTCATTTTCAAGCTTGTGGGCCCTGATTTGATTTTGAATGCCAAAAACAATTTTTAGCTTTTCCAGTGCTTCATCAGGGGTGTCAATGTCAAGGATATGAAATCGAAGATCTTGAGAAATGGACATTCCGATCAACCCTCGTGCTTGATCTTGTTTATTTTTCCATTTAGCGGCTTTTTCATCATCATAAGGTTTAGTTTCTTGTCATGTGGCTATTCTATAAAGCCTTTTACTTCTAAGTATATCTACCATGTGAGGTAGCCATTGGAAATAATTGGTGCTGTTAAGAATAACCGGGCATGCACTTTCCATTTTTTTTTTTTTTAAACATGAAGTTGAGAAAAGCTAAAAATAACTGCTCCAATGGAAATATCTCGAAAAATTAGGTTGTTTAAAAAAAAACGGCTCGAAAAACGGCTTCCGGATGAAGAAGTTATGTCTTTTGAAAAATCTAAGTTGTAGATGCCGAATAGTTACGGGAATGGGATGAAGTGCGGCTTTTAAAAAATAATTCCGCCCCTTTGAACAAAATTTTTTTACAAAAGAAGTTTGAGAAGGAGACTTGAACCCAAGACCTCTATTCTCATAAACTAACCCCTCACCAAGTGAGATAGTAAAAGGATCACATTATTGTATGAAAGGAGGAAGGGGGGTTTCGGTGTGCCTTTTCCTGCACAAAAAAACACAAAAACCGAGCAAAAAAAATAAATGCAAAGCCTTACGGCAGAATGTTAGAGTTTCAGTTAGCCTAACCAGCAACTATCACTTTTTTCACTCTTTCTGATTTCCCGAGATCGCACAAAGACGTGGGGAAAGAGCATACATAGCAAAAAAAATCTCTTTTTCTTGTTTCTGATTTGCCGAGATCGCACGTAGCGCACATAAAAGAGCATAAATAGACAAGAGGGTATAGATCTGGCAAATAAATAAAATCTTAATACCGAAAATAAACAGAAAAAAATAAAAAAAAGCAGAATTATTAACAAATATAACTGCAAAATAGATGCTTTATACCTCCAAATCTAAACTGTCATAACTTGGGCAACCAGAAACCTTTTTCCATGAAACGAAAGGCGTTACTCACTATAACAGATGCTCCAGACACAACCGAGCAATTCTCCAAGCCCAAAAATGTTCATAAATAGTATTTCTACAAAACGGCATTCGCATGCAGTCAAACCGACTTTGGATTTTGATCAACAACGGACGCGGCCCTAAAAATAGCTATGATACCATGTAGGAATTTACAGAATAAGTTCCTTAGATCAAAAACCAAAGGTCACCAGTCACAAACATATCACAAATCAGTACACCAGTATAATCATGTGGTTAAAACCCTCAAAGAGGGAAACAGTCCATGGCCTGAGCCAACGCGGCCACTTCAAGAAATTTATTAATATAAAAAGAAAAGTTACATATGTTTCTCTCATAAACAGTTACCGAACAAATGACCCTCCATGCTCTTTAAATAGAGATCATGGACCAATCGGGTGTTAAGCCACAGATCAAGTGTCGTTAATACTGAGGTGAGAGATAACCGTCGGATCACTAAAAATCGCGGCCGTCGGATTATAAGTTACAAATGTACATGGTAAAGAAACACACTTTACCTAACTCTACACTAGACTAAGTTATTCTTAACTATTTCCTATGTGTCGGAATATCCTAACAAGGCTCGTCATACTCAATCTGATCTCTAAATGCTAATGGAAATCCACTAAAAAATCTCTGAACTTTAGCCTTTTCATCTTTAAGATATGGTACATACCTCAAAAGCTCCAAGAACTTGGTCGTATACTCCTCATATGTCATCAATCCCATTTTAAGCTCATATAATTCCTTGGCTTTGTTGTCGTAGTATCTTTTTGACAAGTACTTCTTTCTGAAGAGTCTTTTGAATTCATGCCAACTCAACTCCTTTGTTCTGATGTCTCTGACCTATTTTACATCTTCCCACCAGATATTTGATTTCCTTTTGAGGCTGAAGATATCTATTTTGGCCTATTTTTTGTATATTCATTCAATTCAAATAACCTCTTCATGCCAAGTAACCAAGCCTCTACATCCTCTGGATTCTTCAAATATCCATCAAAGGTAGGTGGCTTAGCTATCTTAAACTCATCTAGAAATTATCCCCTGTCACTCCTCCTATAAGGGTGATAACGATGATGATCATAGTGCCTGTCAAAACCCGAACTAGAATAGTACCTGTGTCCATCACCTCTCCTATCCGGAGTATCAAAAATCCTACCTGTTAATCAAGGTTTTCATTGATGTCAATGTGGCATTGACCGAGATGTCAATATTATTGAGATGCCTGGTTCCAGATGATGATTCCATGACTCTTGGTTGACTAGGACACTATCAATGAAGATGTCAAGTCACGAAGAAGTCAAACCACTAATGAAGGAAGCCCTAAGTACTTGATCTAATGTTGCATGCACTTGATGATGTAGATCTTAACCAATGATGTCATACACTTGTATGATACTTGATGATGACATATGATGATTTCATACACATGGATGATACTTGATGAAGTCATACACTTGATGAAGGTACTTGATGAAGGTTGGAAGACTAGATGATGATGTGGAAGATCTCATTCGATGGCTGGAAGACTAATTTGAAGTTCTCCTAATTATGCTGCACTATAACATATCACTATACAATTATGTGATGACATGGATGATACACTCATTGCTGGAAACTATCATGATGACATGGATGTCCTACGTGTTCCTATGATGATGAAGAAGCCAAATAATGGAGAAGACAAACAATGGAGAACCCAAACAAAGAAGCCATACTATCCTAATAATTTTCTCCACTAAATAATTCAAGGGCAGTCACAAAGAAAAATGTTTTTCACCACCTTAGAGGTAACCTTTCAAAATGGATCCTATACCATCTTGTAGAGTATATTTTTCCCTTTCTAATGAGCCCTTACTTGCCCCCAAACTCTCGATGGTTGATGAGATAATGAATTTTTAAGTTTAGAATTTTTTTATTTTTTTATTTTTTTATTATTATTATTTTTTTTTAATTTTTATTTTTTATCTAGCCGACCTAAGTTAACATACATATGTTGGCTCTCATCTCCAACAGTCACGTCTTCTCTTTAAAGGGCGAAATCACTATAAATATAAGTCAAAACCTTCATTTTTCACCATCAATTTCGGTGAAGAATATCATAGGAGTTTAGACAGGACCAAAAACATAGTAAGGAGGGCGAGAAGGGCAATTAAGGATAATTTATGTTTGGGATACGATACAAAGAAGTCGGATTGCAGTAGTGTGGTGGAATGTCACCTCTAAAACCTTCAAAACAGATATATTATATTGCAGACTCCTTATTGTAGACTTACGCAGAAAAAATGGATTTGTTGTAGCATTGTTTGCGGAAATGTGGAGGCACACTTTTGGAATTGTTGTAACACTTCCTTGCAGATTTGTGGCAGCATATTCTCGATCCTGTAGCAGCATTTTTTCTGACCTTTTTTTCACACCTGTAATAACACTTGTTGCAGATCTGTGGTGATCATTTAGCTTCAGGCCTGAACTAATATAATTCAGATTTGTGCACAGAAGGAACAATGTTGCTACTTGTGGAGACAGCCTGTGGAGGTAGCTCGTTGCTTGAAAAACAATCTCAGTTTGAAGAGACACAACTACAATTACACTTGTACAATCCTCAAATCTTCAAGCTTGGAAAATGTGAGGCTAGAACTTAACATCTGAAGGATCTTAAGGTTTATATTGGCAAAGATTGTGAAGACTTGAAGTGCAGACCTTGATCTAAGAGAGGCTTGAACTATTTTAGAAGGTACCTTGGGGCAGAATCAAAGGCGCTCTTAAAAATATTGAAGACATTCTTGAAGAAGAAATTATTGAGCACAATATTTTGGGATCAACAGAGATTAGTGAAGCAAAAAAAAAAAAAAAAAAAAAAAAAAAAAGAAGTGAAGAAGACTTGAAGATAAGATTAAGAAGACTTTGTGAAGTGACCTTGAAGAAGATTGAAGATATTTTGTTAAGAAGCCTTAAGTGATATTGGAAATAACATTGAAGATCATGATGCATTGTTGATGTCATCATGAGGTAACTTAGAGAAATTGTTTGGGTACGATGAAGAGTAGTGGTGACACCTTCTAAGAAGAAAAGGTTGTCATTGATGATGTGACGTGGAGACTAAGTGTGGCAGGGCTCGTTGAAGAAGACTTTGGGAGCTGTGAATAATAACCAAGCATATTTTGACGAAGTGAAGTTGAGAGTTGGAGCCTCATTGAGACAAGGTCGGTGCCTTGGAAGATAGGGTTGGAGCCATAGAGGATCGGTGTCCTCAAGAATCCATGTTGGAGCCTAAACCAAAGAAGGTTTGGTGCCCTTGGGGTTGGAGCCTCCAAACACAAGGTTGGTGCCTTGGATAGATAGGGTCGAATCCCTAGAGGTCGGAGACTCACAATAGTCCAAGTTGGTGCTTGGAAATAGGTTGGAGCCTGGAATATTTTAGATCGGTGTCTTCGTCTAAGGTTGGAATCCTACACCTATTGTACATGTTTTATTGAAGAATATAATAAACGAATTTATTCTTATTATTCATTTTGTGTTCTAATTATAAGTGATCTAACCGGTAAAAATAACAATTGGAAAGAAATATTGATTCACCCCCCTCTCAGTATTTCCAACACTACCATCTTTGATCGTGTCATATATATTTGACCTGTGACCACCATGATTGATCAGGAGTTCATAAATTTTGCTCAAAATTCAAAATTCTTGATATTGTGTCGAACCTAAGTGACCAGGTATATCTTGTCTTCTTGATTCTGGCGTTGAGAACGGTTCGAAAAACCAATGTCGTATGAGGGAGATATCACGTTCTAATCGATTTCCCAAACATCTAAATTTTGCGATAGGTTTGACTAGGACACCTAGTCAGCATAAGGGTGCACAGTCAGCAAAAAAAAAAATTCCTAAGAAAATTCCTTTTTCTCTGAGCCAGTCAGAGATTGAAAAGTGGCGATATGTGATTTGTTGGATGGTTGTACAAGTTATGTTTTAGTGGCCAATTGGAGGGTGACACATGGCCAACCCTTAGGCCTCCACGTGTCCCCTGGACGGTGGAATAAAATTTTGTGGAGGCCGTCGGGTTCGACCCCGCAACCTCCGGCAGAACAACCCCTCGCCACAACCATCCGTGCTATGTATGAGTCTTAAATATGAAAGGTCACATGCAATATTTAAAGTTTAACAATGTTCATGTTGGGGCTTGGGACCATCGGCGGTCCAAGTGTTATGATCACATGGTATAAGCCACTCACCGTAACAACAGATGGTAACTCCGACAGCTCATAACTCCTTTGACTAACCCTCTGTAAACTCTGCCTCCAATATTATCACATGCATCTGTTGCACTAAAATTCTCTGCGCGGTTAAGGCTTGTCCTCCGCAGTTTTTACTTTGACTGTTACAGTCTAGCGGGGTTAGCGGGTGTGCATGTGGCAACCCCTACCCTAACATTAAATTTTACGGTTTGCACTGGCGGGAATTTAGAGCGCGCCGCTAAATTTAAGGGTTTTTGCCTATTCTAAATGCAGTTAAGTGCAGTTCACCAAACTTAGAGGAGGGTTTCTAGGAGTTATTAGGAAAATGACTTGGAGAGCCAATTTTTGCCCAAATGGAGTGAATGAGGAGTCTATCTAGACTAATTGGAGCATTCTGGAGCCATTGGAGCAGAGAAAATAGCCATTAGAGGCCTGTAAACACATGTATTTTCAAAATTTTGAGCATAATGAAAGATGGGCATGCCATTGGGAGCTGGGCCAACAGATGTAGCCCAGGAGGGGTGTGTTAGCACCCGAATTGGACCCCAGGCTGAAAAGGGAAAAACAGGGTAACAACTAAACCACGCTCAACCTTATAGCTAGCCCTACAAGGTCAGGAGAGGGCTCTCTCCGTGAAAATTATATTCAACGAAGTATAATAATGGACTGATATTAGGCTAGGTAAAATGATGGGGAACAAAGTTTAATAAATGAATGAATTTTTCAGGGATGTGTGGGATAAAAAAGGGACAGTTGAAACTGGGGAATTAAACCAGGACACAGGGTATTTCATGGGGCAAGATAGGCAGGAAAATTTAGCAATTAAAGTTTAATAAGGATGGGATGGAAAGACTGGTGAGGAGCTGAAATGGGCACGATAAATGGATCCTTTTCAAACAGAAGAAAAAAAACACAAAGTATGAATGATTTCCCAAGGCAGAGCATATAAAATGGATTCTACCTTTATATCTTGAAAGCATTCAAAAAAAGATGTTTATGAATTAAAGGTGAAACATAACAATTTACATATGAAACAAAGGAGAGAAACAAATGCTAAATCTCATACCACATGGATCCCACAAATCAGAGCTGCATCTCTTATTAATTCCCTGTCAGACTGTAAAATGGAGCGCAGAGCGTTGTTCCACACTATTCCCCTACTGTTGAGTTACAGACTTTCAGACTGCTTTACAAATGATTTACAATTACATTAAATGCACTAAAATGTCAGAACATAGATCCACAGAAAAAGGGAGCTGTTCTAACAGCTGGAGAACTGAAATATGAATATGGAAGAGAAAACCAACAATCTGCCCCTGAAAATAAGGGACAGCATTACATTTGACTACTTGGAGATTCGTTGTTATACATGGATGAAAGAAAATAGGCAAACCGAAAACATATTTCCTACTTTACTGCTGCTGTAACAATCTCTATTTTATTTTATTTCTCGGCCAGCTGACTTTTTCTTTCCTTTATTATTTTGAATAAAACTGAATTTTCAATAAAATGCTGTTTGAAATAAAACTGAAATGAAATTATGCTTTCGGTGAAGGGAAAACTAATTTTTTGAATAGAGGGAACAAAGGGAAAAGAGGCGGGACTCGCATCACAGTCGGAATCGGAAGGGCTTGGGAAAGGGGATATAACATATAATAAAACATTTGAAATATGCTTATGTAGCGGTGCCATCGCAATCGGCGATCAGATGAATGGGAAAATATATATGGAACAACACCCAAAAAGCTCCAATGCGATGGTAAAATGGGAATAGGAATACAGATTAAGTCAAAGGGGTGGAAAATGGATATAAAAGGTTTCGACACTTTCACAAAGGAGTGAAATGATTTATATTGAAGAGAGGAGGGCTAGCAAGGTGGGACCCAGGGTTATAATCGCAATCGGAATCGGGGGGATCGAGGCGGTGTATTGCATAATAGAGTTTCTTTGATGCGATGGGAATAGGCAATGAGGGGGGAAAGCCTTTGGTAAAAATGAAATAAAATATGATTTGATTTTTACAAAGGGAAGGGTTATTTTATAATGAATGGGGCGGAAGTATTATGGTGGGACCGTAGGTCAATTGGCATCAGGGATCAAAGGAGAGTGGGATCGGATGTAATATAAAAACGCCAATGCTGATGAGGCACGATGGCTTTTAGGCCGTCGGATCGTTAGGCAGATCAACGACGGAGGGATAATCGGGAATTGCCATCGGGAGCGCTCAATCGGGGAAAGAATTTTATAGAATCGCCGATTTCGATGGCCCAATCGCATATGGGACATCGGATTAGGGGGGGTTGATCAACGGTCAGGATGTGCATCGGAGGGGGCCAATACAATCGCATCGGAGTTTTTGCGATTGGCCAATCAGAAGCATTGTTCAAATATTGCGATTGCGATGGAAGGGCGAGGTTTTATTATAATATAAAGATTTAAACTTTGATATAAAGTTTAAAGGCATGAAGGGGAAGTGGTTTTGGGAATGGCAGGGGGGGGGTACTTATAATACGAACCTTTGATTTTATTAATAAGTTTCACAGTATGGAGGGGAAGTGGTTGGAATGGCGGGGACTTTATAATAATAAACTTTGAAATGTTTATTATAAAATTTAGAAGAGTATGGTGGGGAAGTGGTTAATCGCATCGGATTTTTGTATTGCGATTGGGTAATCAGAAGGGGAAAAAAGGGGTTTATAAAAAGAAATGTTAAACTTTAAACATAAATTTTAAGGACAAATGGGAAATAGGGGAAGTTTGAGGATATAGAGGACTTTTACTTCACTTAGGCATAAATTTCAATCTAGAAGTCAGTTTTGAGAGTGTAGTATACCGTTGGAAAGCTCTTTCCGGGCTCTTTCTGATGGGTCTACTTAGAACATGATTTGGTGCTGAGAATGCTGTGGAAAACCTCTCTGAAAGGCAGGGTTATGAATTTGTGGAGATAACAGCTTCTGAAATGTGACTTATTACATATGCTGACATAAAATTACATAATGAATGATGATAAAAGAAAAGTATCAATGTTTTCACCTCAAAACATGGTTTTGAGGTGAAAATTACATCAAACTGAATAAAACATTTTTTTTATCTTCCAGGTATTGTGACTTTGAGTTTATTGACTTCCTCATGACCTTCCTGATACTTATTGACACTTAACTCATCAATTTGACCATGGTGAGATCCTAGAACCTAACAAGACCCATCCTATGACCTACTAACATGATTTTAAGAGTGAAAGTAACTCATGACTAAAGACCATAGAAAGGAAAATTAGCAAGTTTCACACGAGGGAAAATAGGTGAAAGAAAATTACTACCATCAATGAATCCATGACCTAGCGGAATGGTGAAATTTATTGGTATGGGACTCCTAATATGCAAATGCAAAAGAGCAATTTTGATCACTGATGGCAGTGTGACTAGATTGACACTAACAAGGTGAACTGCTTCATCATGCCTGCTATGTAAATGTTATGTGTGGTTTTATTTCTCTATTATACATTGTTGTTCGGTGTTATTTTCTCTTATTTCATGCTTTTAATTCACTAAAATTACTTATATTTCATGGGTAAAATCCTCAATACTTAAAATAAAACTATAGATACAAGTATGCACATGTTTATTAACTGAAACTTAGCATACCAAACTAATACAGTCCTTTTAGATCAGGTTGGTATTAGAGCCAGGTTTATTCTCTGGTGTTGTTGTGTGCAAAGATTTGTTTAACTGTTTGCAATTTTTCACATGCTTACTAGGCTCAAGCTCAAGAGAGGAGAAGGCAAATTGGTGGAAGCAAGAGGATCTCAAAGTGAGCCACAACAAAGGAGGGAAAGATTGCCATATTCTCCACCACCTAGTTCACCTCCTAAGGAAGAAAAAACAACATTAAGCATGCCTTCAAAGGAAGAATAAATCCATGAAGAAGTGGATCCCAAAGAGGAAGAAAGAGTGTTCAGGAATGCATTTCTTGACTTGACTGAGATGGTTAGAATCCTTTATCAAGAAAGGAATGAGAAACTGGAAGGAGAAGGATCCAAATTTCACAAGGAAGGACAGCGATCATCAAGAGGTCACAATGATGAAGATAAGTCAAAGAAGGGCAATGGAGGAAATGGAGGCAGTGGAAAGTCACCATCCTCACCCTCATCATCATCATCCTCTACTTCATTTTCAGTACATCAGTCACACAAGTCAAAGAACACTGGTAAAAGTCATTTTCTAAAACTTGATGTTAAGTTTGAATTGCTAATGTTTAATGGTGAAAGTCAATGTAGAAAAGCTTGATAATTGGATTAGGCAATTAGAGGTCTATTTGAGAATCCAGAACCTTCAAGATGATGATACCAAAATCCAATTAGCTTCATTGAGAATGGAAGGCGCATCACTTGTTTGGTGGGAAGCCAAGACAAAGAAGGAGATCAAGAAGCATGGTAATATTACTCTATCATGGACTGATTTCATTACTGCAATAAAATGACAGTTTTATCCATTAGCTCATATGCAGAAAGCCGTAATGAACTAGAAAAATTTTGGACAATTGAAAGGACAGAATGTGCAAGTTTACACCCAAGAATTTAGGAGAAGAGCTCTCTTATTAGGGGTAGATTTGCAGAGCTAAGATACTTTGCTCAAGTACATAGGAGGCTTACATAGCTACCTAAAACATACTATCCTCATGTTTAACCCCACAAGTCTAGATGAGGTATGTGTTTAGGCCACACATCTAGAAGCTAGAGGTAAAAACATTTCTGATGAGGGTAGAAACAAACCTTTTAAGGGTAAAAAAAAAGAGAAGACATCAAAAGGTAAAATAAAAAAGAATGCATCTGTTAAGAAAGAGAGAAAAAGTGGTGTGTAAAAATTGTTCAAAAGACAGCCATAATGAAAATCAATTTTGGAAATTACATCCTGAAAAGAAACCCAAGTATCTCAACAACAAAGAGAAACAGAAAATTGCACCTACAACTCAACATGATTTAGGAGAGGATTCAGGTGATGAATCTAAAATTACAGCCATGGGATTGAAGAACATGAAGGGGAAATAAATTGAAACTAAACCCAGTACTAGTACAACAAACTGTCACATACATGCTCCAAATGAAGAAGAGAGAATTGAACTATTTCATGTGAGGGTCATATGCAAACATACTAAGATTGACACACTGTTTGACAGTGGGTTACAAGCAAACTTAATCTCTGAAGACTTGGTCAAGAAACTTAATCTTGAGACCATACCACATCCAAAACTTTATCCACTTGGTTGGATTTGTAAGGATGTAAATTTACAGGTTTCAAAGAAGTGTATATTGCGGTTTGCAATAACTGCACATTTTGTTGACACAATTGAAATAGATGTGGTTCTACTTGACATAACAGGTATTGCATTGGGCAGTCCTTACTTGTATGACAGGAAAGCGATCTTCCATCACCATGAGAAAAAATACCATTTATTCAAAGATGGCAACGAGTACATTGTCAGAGCACATCCCAAGAAGAAAAACATTGCTATGGTAAATGCGAGACAAGTAAAGAGGCTGGTAAATTCAAGTAACAATTTTGTTCTTCTAATGATTAAGCCTAAAGCCGATGTTAATCATGAATAATTTGAGGATTGTGATCCTAAGTTGAAATCAGAGTTATATGATGTAGTTGATGCACATCATGAGATGTTTCAGGAGCCAACAGGATTGCCTCCAAAAAGGGAGATTCAACATGAGATTCAGTTGCAACAAGATTGTCCTCTTCCAAACATCAGCATGTATCGCATGTCGATAATGGAGAATGTTGAAATAAAGAGGAAAATCAAGGAGATGTTGGACAAAGGACTCATAAGGCCAAGCACTTCACCATGCGGTTCACCCATAGTCTTGATTCCAAAGAAAGATGGGACTTGGCGCATGTATGTAGACTTCAAAGCTTTGAACAAGATAATGGTAAAGAATCGATACCCACTCCCAAGGATAGATGATTTGCTTGATCAGTTGAAAGAAGCAAAGTTTTTCACTAAGTTAGATTTACGAAGTGGATATCATCGAGTAAGAATTGCAGAAAGCGATATATGGAAGACTGCATTCAAAACCAAACAAGGTCTCTTTGAGTGGTTGGTTATACCATTTGGTATGTGTAATGCACTGGAAACTTTAATGCATGTTATGGATAGTGTTTTGCGTCCATTTTGTTAGTGTACCGTAAATTGGCAGATTGGTAACCAAATGACAGGGTAACATCAGACCAATCTTTGGAGTCTTAGGACCTAGCCTTCTTGGACTCAGAGAGGGCTCTCTCTATTATGCGAAGGATGTGAACTTGTTCGATTTGTATGTTTGATTTTAGGCTAGTTGTTTAAATATATTTTGGTTTGTTTTGGTTTTGAGGTAAAACTGATCAAGTAAGACAAATGGAAAGAGAGTTCATCAAATCAACAAGGCTATGGGGTCAGATAAAGTCAAGGATGTCTAAATGATGGACAAGGTGTACTACAGGGCCGATTTAGCAAGGTCAATGGATCCTTTGGGTGAGGTATGAGGTGATATGAACATTAAGTTTGTGAAAAAAGAAGAAGTATTAAACATATATAGTTTGAAAGAAAATACTCATGAGGTAGGGCAAACCATTAATCTTTATGAACAATACTCAAATTGATAAACATGAAAGATAAACATTCAGGTGAGACATAGAAACATAAGAAATCCTAACTTTAGAAATTCACCTTTAGCTGTTGGGAAAACATATAAGATAAAAAAATAACTTAATATATGAAGAGGGAACTCCTAAAATACATATATCAAACTATCGGGAACTTTTAAACAATTTGGTAAGCATGGAAAAAGGGCAAGATCGAACGAGACCTCTTTGACTTAACCTAATCAATCAGTATTTCATAGAAAGATTTCAGAAATAGAGTTTTGAGAACTTCAAATAAGCAGGGCATACCTTGAATCAGATTTGATATCTAACATAGTGACCATTAATGAAACAAATAACAAGTTCTTGGTAGACCTAAGGAGCAGTTAAGAATTCCTTATAATGACCAAGAAGAAGAAAACATCAAAGCTGTAAATAAACAAGAGGTTTGAGGTGCTTCCGTGAGCATTTCTCAACCTATACTTTTCTGATCTACAACAAACAAGAAGCATGAAACATTAATGAAAACAAGAAGACAAAAAAAAATCAGGGAAACATCACCATTCACCAAGCTATGGAATCCTGCACACAATGTTCCTCCACCATATGGACAAGCAAGACATTCATCCACTTCATAAAACCAATATTTTCTCCAAGCTCATAAAACTATGTATTGCTCTCAACATGTCAAGTTCTCATATTTTTTTACAATGAATCCTCATGGTTTATATAAGCCAAGAGGAGAAAAGCTCACTAGAGCAACTAGAATGCCATTGGCCAAAGCAAAATATCCTAAATTGTCCTTGAGGCCTTACAAGGTCCAAGGCACAAAATATCTCTTCAAAATATATTTTTTCGGACCAAATGGCAAAAATATTCACTTTTAGGCTCTGAAATACAAGATATAACTTGCCTAACGCACATTTTCTCAATCACCACACAGGAACGCAACACTCTGTCTCTGATTTTGAAAATTTTCCAGGTGCGCAACACCAAAAAGGGTCTTTTTGTAGCAAGGATTTGGAGGCCTTCCTGGTGTCGGAATTGGGCCCGTGATAGCTAGTTGTAAATCTGGTTGATTCTAATTTCCAAAAACTATTTTTTTGTTTCCATTTTCTGTCAATTTACCTGTCCATAAACCGATTCTCCCAACACTTGTCAAAAGTGGTGAATGTTGGTGCAGAAATGCAGAGTGCTGGTGCAGACAACTTTTGGAGGCCTTCCAAAAATCCAAATTGAGCCCATGATAGATCATTGGAAATTTGGTTGAGTCTATTTTCCTAAAATTCTTTTGGTTTTCCATTTTGTGTCCATTTACCTGTCCAAAAACTGATTCTCCCAACACTGGTAAAAAGTGGTGAATGCTGGTGCAGAAATGCAGAGTGTTGGTGCAGGCCATTTTTGGATGCCCTCCTCAATTCAAAATTGAGATAATAATATATATTCAAGTCTAGGTGTCATTTGACTTATCAAGCAAGTCATTTGGATACTCCAGTTGTGAGAAAACCTGATTTTCCCAAGGTCACTCCAACAGTGTAGAAATCATCCCGTGACACCTATATTTCTGACATTTCTCCCAAACCATGATAACTGTGTAAAATTTGAATGAGGTTTTTCTTCTTGGGCCTATTATGGACAAAAAATTCTCTCACTTTTGTCATTTTCATCTCCGTTTGGTCAGAAACACAGTTTGAAGCAGAAATGGCCCTGGGTGTGACACATGGCTTGTCTCTTAGAATGAATTCTTGTAAAATTATGGAGGCATGATGTTTATGAGCTGGTATGGAATTATGCTTGCTGAAAGGATATATCAAATTAATCCTTTGCTCTTGTGCCTCCTTTTCATATCAAACCCTAGCTTAGTTGGAAGAGGAAATTAGGGTTTGGTGTGGGGATCTAGGACTGCCTTGCAGAGGGAGCGAAATGAAGGGGTTAAGGGTTGTCTAAATTCTTGGGGAAATTTTTAGGGATAGGGATAGATGTTAGGGAGTAGGGGAAAGTGTAATTTCAAGAATTGAGTGAGGGGAAGGGGTCCAAAAGGACAAAACACAGGCCTAGTCTTAAAAAGTGTCAAAATGTGGCCATAGACTAGGTTTTTTAGAAAAATGATGAATTTGAGGGATAGGAGTGATGGGAAATGTTTGTGAAGGTATATTAATGATAGGAGGAGGTTTAATAAGATCAGGATACAAGCCTTGTTGAGGTTTTAACCATGGAGGTCATGAAACCAAGAAAAATTGCCCTCAAAGTCTTCAAAGAAAACATTATTTCGAACTCATTTCTTATGCCTAAAAAATCTTCCAATGATTATTTGGAGGGTTGGAGGAGTTCTTTGACCTTTGTAACTTCAGAATTTCTCTACTTCTTGGTCAAATCAGTCATACATTCACAGTCCCAACAAAACACACCTATTGCTTTCTTTATGATTGTGAGTGTCTTTCTAGATGTTGGTCTTACCCTTGAAGACAGTTAGGAATTCTTTTGAAAACCTCTGCTGTTTATGAATGAAGTTCTCCTTGCCACTTACCATGACCATCTTTTTACATTCTCCAATTTCTGAACCTTCATGAATATGTAGAAAAAAAAACCCAGCTACCCTCCAATTCTTTAGAAAGAAAAATGGTTTTGAACTTACTTCTTATGCCCAAAAAATCTGCTATGCTTATTTGGAGAGTTGAGGAATCCTTCAAATTTTTGTAGTCCAAATACTTTTCCACTCATGGCACATCTGATAGATTTTTGTCCCTTTTTGCAGGAGTGTGGCAAAGGACAGTTGTCCCTCTACCAGTTTTATGCTTTGAGGCTAAAAACTTTTCCAATGATATTTTTGCTAAAATGCGCCATGTTGCTCATATGTTACTGACTTTTTGAAATTTGCACAGAGCTTTGTATGAGCAGTATTGTACTCCTTATTATGAGATCAAGACCTTCCCTGTAACTTTCAGCTTGTTGTACCTTTTCATTGACTATAAATGACCTTTAGAACCTTCTTATGTGTCTCTTTATCATTTATGTAATGAGCTCTTGATTTTTCCTGTAGCCTCCAGCTCATTGTACCTTTCTATTCAATTTCCAATGACTTGATGAACTCTCTAAGGTGTCCTTCTTTGGCTCTGCTTTGCTTTAGACCAATCTTCAAAGCATCCCTGCATAAATGCTTGGATATGATAGTCTATTTTTTGCAGATTTTACTGTTGGACCAGGAGGGCGCCTTTGGAGGTTGCTTAAGTGTTCTTTAGAATATGACAAACCTCGGCTCTGTTTTTTCTTGAATTCACCTTTGATTTTCTGTGAAATGGTAGTGTATAGGAATTATGATCGCGCATGACCTAGGAAAACCTAATTGATTCTTTTGCAAGGCTGTAGAATGGGTTTTTTGACTTATGGTTTAAATTAGGGTTTTGAATAAGAAATAGGGTTTAGACACTCTACTTATGCACCATCATCCTATACAACTAGACATATTTATTTTACTTTGAAGGGATTTCTAGACAGACCTTTGACACCACCAGTGCTTGAGGTAGTTGGCGAGTAGGAGAGAAAACTTGGTTTAACTTGGTCGAACAAATTGTGAAATAAGAGGGCTTAGGTATCAGAGGTATGGCGCTATAGAATGAAATAGAAAGTATGGATAGAGTAAGGGACATTGGTCCAGGATGGGGTTTTATAGGATGATATATTGACCACAATAGATAAAAGAGGATGGATAGTGGAAAATTTCTCTGAGGAGATTTCTAGAAGACACAATGATTTCTTGAATTTTGTTTCTAGAAAACCTAGACAAAGCATTTAGTCATCTAACAAGTGAAAATTACTTATGACTAACACATTTCTTGATGACTTTGTGATTGTGTATTTAGATGAAATACTGATTTTCAACAAAACAAGAGAAGAACATGTCCTGCATGTGAATAGAGTGCTTGATGTTTTGAAGAAAGAGAAATTGTTTCTTAAGATGTCAAAATGTGAGTTTGTAAAGACTTCTTTGGTTTATTTGGGACACATTGTAGGAGGAGACGAGTTGAGAATTGATCCTTCCAAAGTGGAAGCCATTGTGAATTGGCCCACTCCCAAAACAGTAACCAAGGTAAGAAGTTTCTTAGGTGCAATTCAGTATTGGAGAAAGTTTACTGCTAACTTTTCTACCATCGCAGATCCTATGCATGCAGTGACAAGTGTGAAGAAAGGCTTCCAATGGGGAGGCAAACAACAACAAGATTTTGAAGCTTTAAAAGACAAGATCAGTTCAGCTCCAGTCCTTGCATTACCAAATTTGAGACAGCCATTCGAGATACAAACTGATGCTAGTGATTATGCCATGGACGCAATTCTTTTGCAGCATGGTAAGCCTATCGCTTTTCATCCTGAAACATTCAATGGTGCTGTAAATAATTATTCTAAATATGACAAAGAGTTGTATGCATTGGTACAAAGCATCAAGAAGTGGAAACATTACTTGATGGGTAAAGAGACGAGTATACATACTGATCACCAACCATTACAATACTTGCAGTCGCAAACAAAATTGCAGCAATCATGACATTTCAGGTGGATGGGATTCTTCAACAGTTTCACTTGGTTATAAAATACAAGAAATGTATTTTCAATAAAAACAATGTTACCAATGAAATAGGTAACCTCATTGTTACCTACTTTTTGAAGTATCAAGAAAAACACCCGATTTTGAAAAAGTGGCGATGCAGAATCAAGAAAAAAAAATTTGAGCATGTTTTTGGCACTTTCAGTAGTTTTTGTTTTTTTTTTTTTTTAATGTGATGTTTTTTATGTTGATTTTGAATAGTGGTGGTGTATCATCACCAATGTTTTTTTATAGGATTGATTTTGACACTATAGATTTTCTAATGTCTTCTTCTTCTGTGAGATGTTTATTTTTAAGTGCATTTATGTACTTGTGTTTTAAAAATAAAAAATTAATTTTTTTAAAAATAAAAACTTGTAATGATATCTACACTTTTTCACATAGATAAAAAGATGGAAAAAGGGTCAATATTCTAAAGTTTATATTTTCTACATGTTTATGTATTGTTAAATAATTTTTCAATGCACATCAAAAAATTGTCGCTAAAAAACCAATATTTTGAACCATATGACAAAAAAATACAAATTTTCAATATAAATACAATGCAAAAAATACACTTTTACAGACTTTTTGTTGGAAAAAACATGTTAAATAAACTAATTTTTTGGGAGAATTTTAATAAAAAAACTTAAGAAAATAACATTTTTATTGAATTTTATGTCAAAAAATAATAGCAATCACATGTATTTTGCAAGCATAACTTAAACATTATCAACAATATCAACTAATACATCTTCAACATCATCTAGAACAACATTGATGGCTTCTTCCGCAGCATTTTCTTCTTCATTTTGATCATTGTCATCTTCTAATGGATCTTTCATGTCGGAAAATCTTCCAAAGTGTCCATTTCCAATCATTCCATATAATGGTGGTTGAGGTTCCTTTGATTTTTTTGCCACACGTGATTCATTAAAATCTCCTTTCCTCAAACCAACTTCTTGCTTCGCATCTGGAAGGAATTTAAGAGCATTAATTCTTTGTTGAATAAATTTGCATTGAACTGGGTCTTTCTCAATGGCAATGCAATTTATTCCTTTTAGTAGGCAACATGCTAGTGTTGTACCTAATCATCAAACACAAAAAAAATAAGTAAGAAAATTAGTATGGATACATAAAAAGTAAAAAAAAACAATATTTAAATTTAAATTTGTATAATAAAACTTACCTGAACCTGAGAATAAATCCAAAACCCATTCTCCTTCATTTGAACATAGATCTATAAGATAGTTAATCAATGCTTGTGGTTTTTTATAAATTTTAACTATATCTCCTTTTGCATCTTTATCCTCATATGTTAGTTTTCTTACAACTGCATCATAAACCAATACTTGACTATGACTCTTCCCATCTACTCGATTCATAATAATATGCTTATAGCTATCGTCTTTTGTCCAACATTCAACATGGATGAACTCACAATCATTTATAATAGGTTGATCTTCGGAAGAAACAATATTTGACTTTTTCCTGTAACATAACATAGTAAAAGTTCAATTAAATTTTACATGAATAAAAATTTTTAGGAGGAATCAAACATACAATTTCAAAATCTTACCATGTAAGTTGCATCCTTGAGTTTTCTTTACCCTTGAAGCTTGTTAATAACATTGGAAACTGTGTGTCTGAATGAAATGTCACAAATCGCCAAAGTGGTGATGTTGTCACTTCTTGAAAACCCGTAACCACTCTTGATAAGTATATGGTTCTCTATCATATTCAATGTTTGGGAAATTGAAACCATGAGGAATATCTGCAATAACTAAGCCATATTCCCTTTTAGGTATTAGTGATGCAATGTCTTCACAGTCACCTTGTATTATTTGATATTGGACACTGTCGAGCCCATTCCAAATGTAATGATTAAGAGTAGGATCAAGTTCAACATTCATAAGACACTTCCTTCTCATGTTCTCCATCTTAATTTTTTCAATAAAGCTTTTGAAAGTATCTGGTACTCCATTTCCATCCTTCTTCGACATCTTTAATGACACACAGACACACACACACACACACACATATGTAAGTAATAAAATAAAAATAGTTTAAATATGAATAAAATGAATCTATAAATCAACATACCTTATTGAATGCAATATAAAACTCTTTTAGTGTTGATGTAGAACTTGCTTCTGGGTAGTTGCGTACAACATCATCCCAATTGCCTTCATTCAACATTTTAACCATGTGTTCTTGTATTTTCATAAAAAATTTATGACTGAATAAATCAAGTTAAAAGCGTTAATATACTGACATGTAAAACAAATTCTACCAACATCATTATGTTTTATTTAAAAGAAAATTATAATGAAAGAAAAATAAGAAATAATTCAAGAAAATTACTTTTGAAATTCTGCACACATTTCTTCCATTGATAATTCACCCAACTTCACACGGGCTAATACTGATTTGACTAATTTATCATCCTTCACACCTTGCATTGTTCTCCAAGGTGTAATAGCCATATCCTCTGGAAGCTGCTTCATTTCAGGACCCCCCTTAATGTTGGTACATATTATGGGTTTACTCTTTCTAACCTTCTGATTTTTTATGGAAATATTCTCCCACCGATCAAAAATCTCATCAATCAAATCCCATACCTCCCCAGTTCTAAATGCCAACTGAAAAATGTTATCTGTGCCTCTGAAGAGATTTGTATTCAATTTTCTATATTTTGTTTTTTTTTCATCAATTTGATAACCTGTTTCCATTAAACATTTCTTTTGAAATGCTACACTAACTTGTGTCTTATCCCCACCACATTTTTCTATGAATTCATTATGAATAAATCTGACCCTTTGGATGAAAGTCATTTTCATTATGTACTCATTATCTGCATTATGATCCCATGCCAATAACTTTGATTCCATTTCTGTTAAGCCAGCGTAAATGATGCATTTCACTGTTTGAAAAAGATAGTTATTGGGATATTCTGCAATCAATTCTCTCTTAGCCTCTATTGAATGGTTCCCTCCAATTACATAATATTTATAATCAAAACATTTTGTCTTGTCAAATGCTTGTTTGTTGGGAACCTGACATGGATCGACAAGAACCACATAATCCACCACATGCGCATATGGATTGAACTTGAACAATGTTTTCAGATTATATACATGTAGGTGATGGGCCTTTCTAATTTGATATTGAGATTGTCCTTCATCTGGGCCATAAAATTGGTTAACATTAAGCTCAAATGTTTGGCCACCAAGAATTAATTTATTCTTCCTCAAGTCTTGTCGAATAGCATTTTGTTTTGTTTTAATAATGCCATCCTCTAACTCAGCACCTAGTGTTATGATTTCTCTGCTTCCGTGAGAGCTTTCAATTTGTTCTTCACTGCTGCTCATGACCTTTACAGGTTCACCAATATTTGATTTCCTAGTCTTATTGGATAACATATCAGTTTTTTTATAAATAAGCTCTCCTACATGAGGTAAAAGAGAGACATCTTTGGCAATTTTTCTTTTTGGTGTCTGATCTGTTTTCTCCTTTTGCACAATAGTTCTAATCTCCTCCTCACTAATTCTATCATAATTTTCTGTTTCATGTTCGACACCTTCAAAAGAAACATGTTTAAGTTTACTAGATTGACCCACCTTAGTGACTCTTGGTTGATCCCCTCTTTGTATTGTTGCAGTGTCACGAGCTATTGCTCTTTGCTTCAACCTCCTCTCCTTTTCTTTGTCTTTGTGGAAAGTGTTGATCACATCCATAACATTTGGCACCAACATATAAATACATTCAAACATGTTTGAAAGACTCGGAACAAAATCCTATGAAACAAAATAAAACATGTCAATGATCAATAATTTATAAAAAATTGAATCATCCTTACAATAATGCATAGAGGAAATAAAAATAAGCATACTTACAATGTTATTTGCAATGTTGCTTGATATTTCTTTAGAAAATTTTGAAGATATTTCATCTGTGTCATACTTGGCAATTGATAGACGATATCTAACCTTCTCACGTTTCTGAGCCTTCCTTGCAAGAACATAAATAGTGTTTGTATTCGAGACCATACATATGTCTCGTACTCTGCCCATCACATCATATGGCTCATTTAAGTCAATCATACCACAAATCAGATAGATGTGTATATCAGCCTCCATTTCACTGTCTTCAAGATACCATGAGAAATCGATTTTATCTATTTCCTCGGGGTTCTTCCAATCAGAAATAAGCTTTAATGAACCTGGTGCCCCACTTGCTTGACTTTTATTAGTGTGTGCAACAATTTCCTTATTGCGTCCTACAGTGTCCATAGTGGATCCAACTGCGACTTTAGATTTGAGAGTTGTATCCATAGTGCGTCGAGCTGCGGCTGTAAATTTGGGAGTTGCTGCTCTAGGTGCAGAAACATTCACAAAAATATTTTTTGATGCCATTTTCTTGATATATATATATATATATTATTTAATGGAAAAATAATGCGGCTAAAATAAATTTAATAAACAAAATTTATTTCTAAAACTAAATAGCTTGAAATTAAAACAGTAAAATTAACTATAAAAAAATTCATTTAAAAACAAAATATTATAAGTCATATGTATATATATCTATATAATATGTTTTGAATACCTTTTATAAAAAATTTAAAAATGTGTTTAAATTGTATAAAACAATTTAAAAAAAATAAACTATTATTTTCAAACTTAAGTTTTTGTTTAATATTTTAAAAAAAACAAAAAAATTACTAACTATTTATAACAAATGTTAAAATTAAATTTTATTTTTTTAAGACAATGATTTTATTAAAAAAACTTATAATCCTTTAATATATTTTAAAATTTTAAAATTTTATTTTACATTACATAACAATCGAATAAAAATAAACAAAATAAAATAAAAGAAAAATTTATTTTACTTTACATAGCAATTAAATAAAAAATTATAAACTTAAAATTATAAAAAATTAATATAAAAGTTTATAAATTTATATAATCTTTTAATATATTTGAAAATTACAAATTTCTATTTCACATTACATAGTAATTAAATAAAAATAAACAAAATAAAATAAAAGCAATTAAACCAAAAAAAGAAAAAGTTAAATTTTTTATAATGTTGTAATTATACTTAAATTAAAAAAAAAATTTAAAAAGAAATTTAAATATTTAAATGTTAAAAACAAATGTTATAATATTATATATTTTTTAATTTTTTTAATTGTATTGTTATATAATTTTTTTTTTAAATTTATTGTATTTTTATATTAAAACAAATGTTTTTGTTTTTGTTTTTTTTTAAATCTATTATATTGTATTGTTTTTTCTTTAATTATATAATGTTTAAAAACAAAACATAATTGTTGTTTAATAATTTTTATTTTTATTTTTATTTATTTATTTTTAAATTATATTTATTATATTTTGATATTTTTAACATTTATTATATAACAATTTTTTTATTATATTATATAACAATATTATTATTATTTTTATATATAACAATGTTTTAATTAAATTTTTATTGTTTTATTAAAACAAATTAAAAATAAAAAAATTTAAAACCAAAATTAAAAAAAAACTAATTTAAAAAACAAAATAAAAAAATAAAAGTAAAAATTGTTTTTTTAAAACAAAGTAAAAAAAAAAAAAAAAATGTTTTATTAAAAAAAATAAAAAAATTAAAATGGTGGCTGGTGCCCGCGGGGCGCCGGAGGCCGGTTGGGCAGTGCCCGTGGCGCCGCCTGCCGGCCTCCGGCGCTCCGCGGGTGCGGTCTTGCCGGGAATCGGCCCCCCCGCCCAGCGGGGGCCCTGGGGCTGGCTGGGCAGCGCCCGTGGCGCCACGGGGGCTGCCCAGCCGGCCTTATGGTCCCCGGGCCCCATACATATTTATTTATTTATTTTTTATAACATAATTAATAAATAATTATTAAAACATTATTTAATAAAAAAAATTAATTGTTAAAAATATTAAAATATAACAAATATATTAAAAAACAAAAAAATAATTTATTAAATAACAATTATGTTTTGTTTTTAAATATTAAAAAAAAAAAAAAAACAAAAACATTTGTTTTTATATAACAATACAATAAATTAAAAAAAAAACTATATAACAATAAAATTAAAAAAAAAAAAAACATGATATATAACAAAACAATAAAGAAAAAAAAATTTGAAGATTTAAAATTAAAAAGAATAAAACTAAGATTTAAAATATAAAAAATATAAAAAAATAGAATATAAAATCAAAAATTTCTCAAATAAAAACAAAAAAAATATTTTAAAAAATGAAACCACTGATATATTTATGATAAAAAAAATAAAAAATAAAAAATGTTATAATATTACTATTTTTTTATGAGCATGGTCGTTTTATGGATTTTTCTGTCTAGATGAATCTATAAGTCTTAAAAAAGAAAAAAATTTCTAAATTTTTGTCCTTAAAACCCTAAAAAATTTAGTTCTTTTTGCATTTTCTTCACTAAAAAAATATAAAAAAATTATGGTTTTTGAACCTAAAAACCTTAAAAAATTAGTTTTTGGACACAAAAAACTATAGAAAAACAGATTTTCCCCAAAATCGTCTTTAAATTGACAGAATAGAAGAAAAACTAACCTTTGAAATGCAAAAAACTGCTATCACCAATGCCAACACAACGCCTTCACAAAATTACCAATAGCAACACAACGCCTCCAATGCCAATGCAATGCCTTCACGAAGTTACCAATGTCAATGCAACACCTCCACAAAATTACCAATAGCAACACAACGCCTCCAATGCCAATGCAATGCCTCCACAAAGTTACCAATGCCAACGAAACACCTCTAGAAATTTGCTCTAACAAATACCAGAAAACTTGATGTGATGTGATGAATAAAAACAATCATTTTTATTATATAGCGAATATTGTCTGATTGGTTTACTGTTTAACGAATGTGGGATTAAAATTTCAAATTTCAAATATTTACATTTAGTTTATTATAATTCATACTATAGTTAAAATACTTAATATTTGCATGTAGTTATCATAGTTAATATTTTATTTAATATTTACATGTACTGAATGTTGAATAATTCAAATATAATCTCAGATTAAAAATTAAAATATGAAATACTTACATGTAGTTAATTATAATTAATATTATAGATAAAATAGCTAATATTTGCATTTAGTTATCATAGTTAATATTTACATGTACTCAATGTTTAAAATCATGAGATTAAATTTTAAAATCTAAAATATTTACATGTAGTTAATTATAGTTAATATTATAGTTTAAATAGTTAATATTTACATGTTATTTTTGTAAATATTTACATCTAGTCAATCTTAAACCATTCAAATAAGAAAATTATTTTAGTTTCGAAGGCATGCATGAAAGGAATATTTTGTGGATATTTTGAGTAGAAAGTATGGTGAAATATTTGAAGACCAACGGTTTATTAATAAAATTTGAAATATATTTTAGATGAGTATAACGTAAGTTTAAAATTTAAAATTTAAAATATTTACATGTAGTCATTATAGTTAATATTTGCATGTAGATATTATAGTAATATTATAGTTAATACTTACATCTAGTCAATGTTAAATCATTGAAATAAAAACATTATTTTAGCTTGGAAGGCATCCATGCTAGAAATATTTTGTGGATATTTTGAATATAAATATCGGTAAAATATTTCAACACAAACAGTTTATTAAAAAAAATTTAAATACATTTTTTGACTAATATTTGTATCAAATATTTGAAATGAAAATTTTGGAGGGAAATTTTTTCGCGAAATTTTTTGGGGGGAAATTTTGGAGGGAAATTTTTTCGTGAATTTTTTTGGAGGGAAAATTTGGAGGGAAATTTTCAGTCTTTAAGCTATATATTGTAAGTGGGAGAGGAATTTGTATCATTCAACCTATTCTTGTTGAAAACCATGGTTTCTTCTGATAGCGAAGTTTTTCTTTGTACAACATCAACATCTTCGTCACGCAATAACTCTATTCAGAGTGATGAATATAATGGGAGTTCGTTCACCATGAATAGAGAGTCAAAAAATCGACTTGGTCGTAATCCTAAAGATGATGAGAACAAAATTGATGAGGCGCAGCAAAATGAAATTTCTGTAAATCGAGCGCCAGTTATACTACTTACTCTTAATCCTAAGGATTATGAAAGCAACAGTGATGAAGGGCATGATGAAGAATTTCCAGAGTCAAAAGTTTCACTTCGTCCTAATCCCAAGGATTATGAAGACACCATTGATGAAGAGGGAGATGAAGAATATCCACTTCAGCTTAATCCTAAGGATTATGCGAGAACAACAAATGAAGAGGGGAATGAAGAATCTGTAGAGTCAAAATATCCACTCTGTCCTAATCCTGAGGAGTATGCCAGCACCACTGATGAAAAGGGGGATGTAAAATTTCCCGAGTCAAAATATCAAATTCGTCCTAATCGTAAGGATTATGCGAGCACCACTGATGAAGAGGGGAATGATAATGTTTCAGAGTCAAAACATCCACTTCGTCCCAATCCTAAGGATTATGCTAGCACCACTGATGAAGAGGGAAATGAAAAATTTATAGCGTCAAAATATCCACTCCGTCCTAATCCTAAGGATTATGCAAGCACCACTGATGAAGAGGGGGACGAAAAAATTCCAGAGTCAAAATTTCCACTTCGTCTTAATCCTAAGGATTATGTCAGCACCACAGATGAAGAGGGGAATGAAAAATTTGCAAAGTCAAAATATGCACTTCGTCCTAATCCTAAGGATTATGTCAGCACCACTGAGGAAGAGGGGAATGAAGAATTTGCAGCATCAAAATATCCACTTCGTCTTAATCCTAAGGATTATGCCAGCACCACTGATGAAGATGAGGATGAATTTCCAAAGCTAAAATTTTCACTTCATCCTAATCATAATGATTATAATTTAACCACTGATGAAGGGGGGGATGAAGAATTTCCAATAAATATAGATTCAAGGCATTCACTTATTCCTAATCCTAAGGATTATGAGAGCATCAGTGAGGAAGGGGAGGGGAGGGATGAAGAAATTCTAGTGAATACAAATTCAAAGCTTCCACTTATGCCTAATCCCAAGGATTATGAGAGCACCACTGAGGAAGGGGAGGATGAAGAGTTTCTTGCAAATGATAATTTTAGAGGCACAAATCTGAATATTACATTTTCTCCAAGTGACCATTTCAAAGACACTCATGGTGATGAAGAATTGAATCCTCCCAGGGAAGAATTTGAAAGCATGGGTCAAGATGGTGAAGAATTTCTTTTGAGTCAGGGTTACAAAAGTGCCGATGATTCTTGTGAAATGTTTTCTTCAACTGATGATGGTAAATAAAATTTTCCAGGCAATGATGTTGATGAATTTCTTAACTATGTTGAGGATGATGATAGTGGGGATAATAATCCTCCTAATGGTGATGAAACTACTTTTACAAAGGATGATGGAATGATGAAGCCGTTGCAAGCAAATATTGCAACTAGGAGTAGGAGTAGACCTTTTCATATCAATCCAAAGCATTCCAGTTATACAAGGGCGAGGACAAAATATCTCACGACAAGAAGTTTTGTCGTTCATTTGATTTCAAGTGAATGTTGTCGAAGGGATTGCTTGAAAAATATGGATTTCAACTTTGCTTTGGAGAAAAGGAAAACATATATGTTAATGAGTAAAAGCATGCAAAATTCATATTTAGTGGGTTGCATGCAATCTACACTAGCAGGTTATGATTATCATATTGGGAATGTATTGCTTTGTAGAAAGACGTTCAAAATGTTGTATTCAATTGGTAATTGTCGTTTGTCAAGAATCCAAGATAGATTGGAAAGAGATCCCACATATTATTCAGAAGCATGTTATAAACGGGAGGTGGGGCCGTTTGCAAATTCTGCTGAGACATGGATGAAAGACTTCTTTTCAAATCATGGAGAGTGTATGCCAAATATAGACACAATACATATTCCAGATAATTTCTTGAGATGGGAAAGATTCATGTTATACAAATATTATGCAAAAGATGTTGAAGGAATTGGTAATTTTATTACATATTCTTATTTTACAAGGATATGGAAAACTGAATTCAACAATGTTCGTATTCCTAATAAGACAAGGATGGATATTTGCAGCACATGTGCTTCTCTTAAAGCAAAAAGAGATAAATGTCAAGGGGCGGAAAGAAGTATGTGTTCAAAACATTGTTTTTTAAAATTTGATACTTATCAACTATGAAAATATATTTATTCATATGTTTCTTTTATTTTATGTACAGATTCCATTGTCAAAGAAATTCAAGACCATCGCAATCAGCAAACAAGTGAAAGTCAAAAGTTGTATAAACATCGAAAGAAGTGTTATGATCATCCAAATAAATATCTGGGATTGATAATTGATGGTATGGACCAAAAGAAAACACTTCTTCCACATTTTGTCCGCACGCCAAAAAAATTACAGGAGGAAAATTTCATTTAGTTTCACTTGGTTGGTTGTATGGTATTTAATGAGAAGATGTTTCCAAAAGTTTTCTTCACAACTCCAAATATTCACAATGATGCAAATCTGACCATAACTATAATCCATGATGTGGTTACTCATTGGTCTGAGATTCTTCCTGAAGTTTTGTATTTACAATTAGACAACACAAGTCGTGAGAACAAAAATCAAGTTCTTTTTGGGTATCTAAACATGCTCGTTGAATTGGGGATTTTTAAAAAGATAAAAGTTGGTTTCCTTCTTGTTGGGCATACTCATGATCATATTGATCAAATGTTCGGTCATTTTTCAGTAACATTGAAGAGGAAAGGTGTTGGGAGTCTGCCATCATTAATTGAATGTATTAAGAAATTGTACATTCTAGAGCCTGTTTTTCATGTGTTAGAAGAAACTATTGACATGCGAAGGTTTATTTTTGGATCACATGGTGAGGAGAAATGCATTGAAAAACTTAACGACATTAGCTTCCAACATCAATTTCGTATCAAAAAAAATGATGGGATAACACTTATATGGGGCGAGAAGTATTCAACTGTTGAAGAATGGGGACCATCATCAGGTTTAGCATTTTTGAAGTTCATTCCAAAGCGTCCAATGTTTTCATCAAAGATATTGTTATTACAGTCAGTTGCTGAACTCCATAATGCACGAAGGCAGAAGAGAGACATAAATTATTCTGAATGTCTAGAGGAAATTAAAAAATGTATTAGAGATACATACGAGTACTTCGATGTTACTGATTTAGTTTGGGGGAGTCTTTTTTCAGTAATCAAAGTGATATGATTTCAAGATCAATAAATGGGGATACGCTTTTGAAGACTCTTTTTTTTTTGCCACAAAATATGCCAAATGAACATGAACATCAAGAAACACACAATGTTGAACAACAACAACCTCAAGCTATTATTAATTCCCCACAGGTAGAGGAAATAGAAATCTATATTGGTTCTAGAAGATCACGTGCACAACGTGAAGCCATGGAAGACCTTTATAGGGGTTCTATGCAGGATCTTAAGGAGGGTTGCATGATAGCAGTGTTAGTAGATGAAGATCCACTTGGCTATCCATTTTGGATTGCTAAGGTTATAAAGGTCATTAATGAAAATGAAGAGATTACAGCTGTTGATGTACATTGTTATGCCACAAGTACCCACCCTTTCAATGGTGTGTACAAGCCAGAGATGGTAGCGAAAAAAAGAATTGGCAGAAAGAGAAAAAGAAAGGGCACAAATATAAATCGTCGCCGCACAGATGTCTTAAAATTGGAGGATGTTGACATACTTGTGTATGACTTCAATTTGACAAAGAGAGGAACTCTTCGGTTGCAGACCATAAATATTTTGAAGAAATTGCTACCAGAACAATTACTGTTGAGATGGGACTCTGCAGAATGTAGACGTAGATCTACAAGACTTTTGAACTCTGAAATGGTGGGCATGCATGTTGACTCGGATGGAGCACTAGTTGATGAAAGAGAAGAATATGGATCATCTTCATCTGCATCGAGCCATTCATCTGAAGATGTAGATTATGATGGTGTGCCAGAACCTATGGCTGATTTTGAATAACTATCTAAGACACTTTTATGTAATTGATGTTTACATGGTAACTTGAAATAAAAATTTTGACTTCCATCTCATTTTTCATGAAGTTATGAGACATTTCTATGTTTGTTGGATTATATGTTTTAATTATAAAGAATTCATCTCTTTAGAATATCGACAATGCAACAATGAATTACAAAAATAATTTATGTTATATTCAATGTACCAATGTTGATATTTTAATTATAAATAAAATAGAAAATAGAAATTAATGTTGAATTTTTAGATTATGCAGTGATATTACCATGATATTATGTATTGTTACCATTTGATATAAGATACTTTTAAAAGTTTTAATAATTATATGTGTCATTGAAAGGGAACACTTCGTTTTGATGCTTGATTTTTAGGTTTTGGTCGAAATTATATTTAAATTTGTCTTATGCTAAGATTTGAAAAAAGATAAGTTTTTATCCTTTAAAATTAAAATTACTCTTACTTGTTTCTATTTACACTTATTAAAATGTGAAGCTGGGTTACACTTTTTGCCCTTTTTTGAGAAAAAAATTTCATTTTTTTCGGTTCTTCAACTTTCTGCAAACTATAACAATTTTTCTGTGCAGAATTTTATTTTGCGATAAAAATAAAAGTTGTAAGAAATTTTGTTAGCTTTCTATAACTTTTTTTTTTAATTTTTTTAATGCAGATTTGATATGTCAACTTAGTGTTTCTTTGAGTGTGTGTTTCTTAACAATCAAAGGATTCATAAGAAGTCATGTTATGACGCAATGTTGTATTCATTGAAAATTTGTGTTTTTGAGAAAACAAAATGTGTTACAACAATCTAGACAGAGTATAATTTGGTTTCGTCATATTTACAAAGCCAATGGATGCATATCATAATTACTAGAATTTTTTGAACTGGTCCAATACGAAAAACTGTGTATTTTGAATATGTTTCGCGTCGCAAGAAATTTCTTAACATATAAGTTATAAACTAAAAATCTAAAAGCTACCCATTAGAGACGACGGACCAATGTAATGCCCCATAATTTTTTCAATTTTTTTTACAATGTATTTTGGGAGATACAAATTTTGATTTCACTGAATCACCATGACCCTCAGAAAATGTTTGCACCCATTTTATTAGAAAAATAATTAAAATTAATAAACGTTTATGAAATTCCATAAAAGTTATATTTCCTGAAAGTAGATTCAATTCCGAAAATGCTTGTCTTGGTTTCGACAATTAATTAACAATATTTCATGGAGTTTAATCAGTTCAAATTTGCAGAACCGTATTCAGAGCCTGTTTTTTGCATAATTGGTGACGCGTTAGTTCAGCTGAACTTTTAATCTAAGTTCAGCCGAACTATGTTTTCTGCCGAAGGCTCGTTAAATCTAACGTCTTAATAGTTCGGCCGAACTTTTAATCAAAATTTCGGCCGAACTATTCTATAACTCTCCGTCGGCCGGAAAGTTTTGCGGAGCCCCTACTAAAACACATTTCGCGGCAATATAAATTGCCGCGAAATGATTCACAATTTTCACACATTTCGCACATTTCATCTCATTTTACAAAGATCTTGGTTTGGGTTCAAAAAATTATCTTCAAAGTTTTGGTTTAAGAACATTTCTTGGAAGCAAATTGATTTTACAAAGAATTGTTTTGGGTTTAAAGAATTTTTTTGGAAGACATTTCTTGGAGGCGGCCTTATTTTGGCAAAAATTGTTTTGAACTTAAAAAAATTTCTTGGACGTACATTCAAAAGACATTTCTTGGAGGTATGTACGTGTTTTGAGTTGAAGTAAATCTTTTGAGCTTAGTTTCATTTTTATAAGACATTTTTCTCTCGAATTTTTGTTGAAGTAAATCTTTTGAGCTTCGTTCCATGTATTTTTTGCAAAAAATTTACACTGAATTTTTTTAAATTAAATCTTTTGTGATATTTTTTGTAATTGAGTTATTGTCTAATTTTTTGAAGTAAATTTTTTGAACTTCATACCCTATTATCATGGGAAATCGAAGAACTTGTGCGAGAAAATATAATCGAAAAAGAGACCCTGAGGAACGTAGAGAAGAGACGAGACAATCTGGCAAAAGAAAGTTAGAAGCCCTCTCAAATATTGAAGAGGAAAATCAACCTCAAGCAGAAATTGAAGCAGGTATGTAAATGTAAATATTATGATCTATTGATATATTTAAAATTTTCCTAATGTAAAATGTGAAGCTTAATTTTTTATTTGATGAACTAGTTTGAAAAATATTTTGTTTAATGTAAACAGACAGAGATATTCCTCAAAATATTGAAGAATAAAATCAACCTCAAGCAGAAATTGAAGCAGGTATGTAAATGTTAATATTATGATCTATTGATATATTTAAAATTTTCCTAATGTAAAATGTGAAGCTTAATTTTTATTTGATGAACTAGTTTGAAAAATATTTTATTTAATGTAAACAAACAGAGATATTCCTCAAAATATTGAAGAAGAAAATCAACCTCAAGAAGAAATTGAAGCAGGTATGTAAATGTTAATATTATGATCTATTGATATATTTAAAATTTTCCTAATGTAAAATGTGAAGCTTAATTTCTATTTGATGAACTAGTTTGAAAATTATTTTGTTTAATGTAAACAGACAGAAATATTCCTCAAAATATTGAAAAAGAAAATCAACCTCAAGCAGAAATTGAAGCAGGTATGTAAATGTAAATATTATGATCTATTGATATATTTAAAATTTTCCTAATGTAAAATGTGAAGCTTAATTTTTATTTGATGAACTAATTTGAAAAATATTTGAAATTTTAGATATATTTATTAATTTAATTATTTATTGAATATGTACTATTTTTTCGAATATGTACAGATGAAATCACTATCGATAATGAGATGTTAGAAAATGTTGACACTCACACATATGGAGATAAAAAACCTGACCATGTTATACGATATCGTGTTAACTACATTTTTGAAAAGTATTTCTTAAATGAGCGGGTGACAGTTCAGGCTCAAATTTTAAGAATCTACGACACTATTGGGTATTCGAAAATCAACCAAAGATAAAAAAATGAAGGAAGAGGTGATAAAAAATATGAGTAGTGCTATAAAGTCAATTAAGAGATCTAGAGAGAAAGATGTTTCAATTGTACGTAGAGAAATACAGATGGCAATGGTTTCCTCAAGTACTCAAGAGAATCGTTTGGTAACATCTATGGCACGAACACTAGGAACCTCGCGAATTTTTTTGCACAAACATCGGAAATTTCGGTTGCAAATAGATGTAAATGATGAACTCACTTGTTGGAGAGCTATTTGTAGGCAACCACACAAAGATAGACTTGGAGAAAATGTTAAAAAAATAATATATGAATATTGGAAGAACAATTCGCATGTTTCACCAACTGCAAGGCATGTGATGCGAAGAAGAATAGCACGAAATCAATACGAAGAACATGAAAAACATCTCTTGGAAACCACTCAGATAGAGTTATTCAACAAGTTCAAAGAAGAGAATCGCCAAATTCATGTTTCACTCAGTGCTTTTGTTTAACAAAAACCATGGTATGTAAAACCTATCATTGTACGCGACACTTGTTATTGTCGTTATCATGTGGAATTTGAGTTATATTATGACACATTCCTTGATTTCGGTAGAACATTATGGAAGGATTCACCTCCTCCTTCCACTATCCGTGATTTCATATCTCAAATTCTATGTGAAAGAGAAAGCGATGAACTATTTTACAAAAAGAAATGTGTTGGTGGTAAAAAATGCGATGATTGTGGACATTTGACTAAATTTCAAAACAAATATCTTATTGATATAAATGATCAATCATTGTCGAACATGAAAGTGAAATGGAAGAGATATGAGTATATCGATACATCGATTCAAGGTGCAAATAATGTTAAAAGAATTGAATTACTAGAAGACGAAATTTTTCTGATAGACTTTTTGAGAAAGTTTGAGGCAGAAATTTACAAATATACCAAGCATTCCCATAGAGCTCGATGGCAAGACTTGCAATTCAAAAAATCTCGTGAATTTTTTCCACCAGGGACCATTTTGTCAGTGATTGATTTTGCAGAAAACTACACATTTGTTCCACAAAAAGAAATTCAGAGTGAATACTATCATTCTGACCAAGTCTCCATGCTTGTCCATATTCTATATAGACATGTTGAACAAAATGTCGATCATATAGAAAGCACGAGTGAAAATCGACATATCATTAAAGAATATCACTTTTATATCAGTGACGATCGTACACATGATACATGTTTTGTACAACATTGTTTTGGAAAAATTTATGATTCATTGAGAAATCGTGGAATAACATTCAATGAACATTGGATATGGTCATACGGATGCGCAGGTCAATTCAAATCTGCACGATCATTCTTTTGGTTGTGTTGTATTCATAAGAAAACCTGCATTAAACATTGTTGGAATTTCTTTGAAACTGGCCATGGAAAAGGAGAACATGACGGTGCAGGAGCATGCATAAAACGAGTACTTCGAAGATATCAAATGAACCACTCTGCAAGCCGACTTGTAAACGTTGAAGAAGTTTTTCAATATTGCATCGCTGCTCTAAGCCATGAGAGAAACCCATCAAGAGAAGTGCGAAGGTACATTCAATTTAATTTATATTGGAAATCTAATTTTAAACATTGTACATTTATCATGCAATGATTATCTTTGATTGTATTTTGATATCATATTTACAAATTCTTCTTCTAATTTCCATATAAAGGTTTTTCTGGCATATTGGAATCGAAGACATAGATAGATCAATTGGAAATGACGTTGAAACAATAAAAGGGACTCGAAAATTGCATTCAATTCAAACAAAGTCGTCCAGAAATGTGTTTGCATTGGATAAAAGAAAATATTCTTGTTTTTGTGATGTTTGCATAGACAACACAAAATCCAATGACGTTTGTGAAAACAAAATGTATGTGAACGATTGGAAACATACAGAGCTAAATACAAAGGGCAAAATGGCTATTGCAATGTTTGAAGAAATGCAATCAGAGGAAACTACAATATCATCCAATGGTGATCGAGTTTTTGATCTTGTTAGAGAAGGTAACATTTGAATTACTTTCTAATGATTTAAAGATCTAGAAATAAATTTAAATATGCATAATTTTGTTAAATTCATTTTATTGTGCAGGAGATGTTTTTGCTGTAATTGCACCTATTGACAACGATGAAAATGTGAAGTATTATTTGATGCGTTGCACTGAATGAAAAATGAAATTATTACAAAACTATGATGATCACGGATTTCAGTATGACAGAGGGTCTATTATACTGAAAGGTTATTTTTTCAAACAAACTCATCAAAGTGGAGACATTGTTTACTTTGAAGACTATGAACCTGATTCCATAAGTTGTCAATATAGTCACTTGGTGTGTGCAGCACGCATAAAGTTGATAGAAGTTCAATCAAAGAAAAAATCAAAAATTAAGAGATGGAAAATGTCAAAATCCGATCATGAACGGATTATTGAAGATGGAATTCCATTAGAATTTTTTTGAGTGAATTGTCCAACAATTTATTATCTTTGGATTAAATATGTTTTAGAACTTCCAGTACTCAACTAAAAATTGAGCTGCTTATGTTATTTGTGCAAGTGTTTTCACATGTACAAATTGTTTGGGTACAAGCATGTGCTCTAGTATCAACTGAAAGTAGTTTTTCTATACATGTGCATTGATGAAAAATGTTATATGTATTGGATATATATATATGTGTGTGTGTGTGTGTGTGTGTTCTAGAATGAAATTAATTGTTCTAGTTTTACTATGTGCATTGATGAAAAATTATTTACGTATTTAATATATATGTTCTAGAATGCAATTATCTGGAACTAGTTTTTCTATGTGCATTAATGAAAAACTAGTTAGATTTTCTGGTAAAAAGTATGGACACAACGTAAATAAATCATCTGCATTATAGTTTTGTACGAAAATTCCTTTCAGACAAGAGACTCGAAGCACTTCTCCGACTTTTGGTGGGATTTGACCAACAACATAAAAATATATAAGCAAAAAATACATAAAATGCATCCATTACATTGGAGTCTTCAGAACATACAATGCATACATCAAATTTGATAGAATTATTCACGACACAATTGGGGTCATTTGTTCATAAAAAAAATTGTTGAATATGAATGTGCAAATAAGGAGGTTGAAATAAGGAGGTTTCACATTGGCTAATTAAATCTAGGTTAACATGGATCTATGCCAGTATTAACAGAAGTCTATAACAGACATGGTTGAATGTATACAATTTTCATGGTTTTTTAACTGATTTACGTTAAACTGGTTAATCTATCATTGTGAAATATGCATTATCTAAGTTTAATTGATTTTCTGCTTAACTGAACTCTTGTCAAACTCAAGTACAGTCGTAAATAGCCTGTAACACTCGCAAGTTTCTTATAGTAACTTCAAATCAAAGTCCAATGAGGTTAAGTCTGGAACTCTGGCATTTAAAAAAATTCCTTAACGAAAGGCAGAGTGAGGCTGCAACAAAGCCAGACTGAGATTTAGTGTACTTACAGTGCACCAACTAGACCACCCATATTTGAGCCAAATGTTGTTGAGGAAGGGCCTAATTATTTGGGTCTTGGTTATGGAAAACATGATGGAGAATGCTCCAAAGCCAAGGAGGCACATGAAGCTGTTCCAGGAAGGAATTTTATTTCGTGTTCAATACCTCAAGCTTGTGAAGTTTGTGTTCATGATGAATGGAAAAGTTTGACACCCACTTTGCAAGAAGATGTTAATAAACATGCAGCTAATGAGAATGTAAAAGAAGAGGATGTTGAAAGTAGAGTTATGTTGACACACTTAAATGCAACAAATATGGAAATTTGTACATGAGCTACTATTTGACTTGAGAGTCAGTTGTTTGAAGAGGCATGTTTTGTCGACTTGTGTTTGGTTGATGGTTTTGTACACCAATATGTAAGAGTACATGGAGATATTCACATGATGTGAATTTTTTTTCTTTGAAGGAGAAAAATGATATGTCAGCAAGCTATGTTTCTTGCATCATGTGTTTTTCAGTTTTATGGTTTTTTTTGTGACAAGACGTCACAAGATTTTGGGAAGGTCCACTCTTGAGTGAGAGCCTCATGATTACAACCTAATCATGAAAATCAAATGGGAGTGCATCCTTATTTTGAAAAAAAATAGGATTCTAAGCTACCTAGGACTCAAACCATTATTTTTAAATTTGAAATATCATGGTGTGTTGTTTCAATGCCTGAATCCACAACCCTAACATAAATTGTTTTATTCTTTTTTTGCGGGATTTAGTTGGTTATATTAAAAGTCAGTTGAATTTAAAATTCTTGGCTTAGTGGCATGAACCAAACATATTGTACATATTAAATGAGGAATTTCGCTCTCCTGATCATTTCTAAATCACCCATATCACCAAGAAAACATGTTTTAAAAGAACATACTTTGGTATGGGAAAGACCTTAGGTTTCAAATATTATAAGAAGGTTTTTGATATGGTTGAGAGAATGTGGAAAATAGAATCCATAAACAAATTATTTTTCAAAACATATTACTTTCAAAGTATCAACAAGGAATGTACAAGGGTGTTCAATGAATTAACGCTAGTTATTTAAATTCCATGATGTATATCTTACTCATAATTTTAACAAATTATTAAATAATGACCTAGATTGGATAATTATATTATTTGTCATATATTTTGACGCTTAAAGTAAAAAAACTGAAAGAATCAACTTGTAGGGTCATTTTAATGGTGGGTGGAGAATTGTGATCCAAAACCTTTTGGAGTCATTTTGAGGTTTTAAATTTGACATTTTTGGGGGTCAAACGATTATTCCTTGTGCCAAAATCTTGACCATTATTCTACACTTAAAGACATATATCCAATGGTGCAAGAAAAACATCAAATGAAGTTCATTCAAAATTTATGCCTTTAGTAAGTTGACCTATATCATGTTGACCACCATGGTACGAGAGAATGACATTTTAGCCCCATTACTCATGCATAGCAAGCTAGCTACACGTGGAATTTTAATAAGACTCTAAAAGGTTTAAAATAACAAACCTCGTTAATGGTTGACAGAGTCGAATCTTACACCTAGTTGGCTATCACGCTATGTTAAATACTTCGCCACTAGGAGGAATAAGAGTTCCATTTTGTGTTATTATATTTTGTTCCATAGTTGAAAATACAACTAGGAGTGTGAAGTTAGAGAGAAAAATGTATGAAGTTAAGTTTTTATAGCAACCTTACACGCCAAAAGTCTTAGCTAACTCTAGAGAGATTACCTTAAACATATTTTCCATACCAGAAAAGAGAGAGTAGAGTCTAGAGCATCATTACTTTTTAGGGTTGCTTGTCTCCCATAAGGATTTCCTAGGGAAAAAGAGTCTAGAGCATCATTACTTTTTAGGCTTGCTTGTCTCCCATAAGGATTTCCTAGGAAAATAATTGTGTTGATTGTCTAGATAGATGTATGTGTGTGTTTCATTATGTTCTCTATTTCTTACATTGTGTTTCATTATGTTTTATATTTCTTACATTTCTGCCCTCCTATTTTTCTTTCCAATCAAGGTTTATAAAGTAACATGACAAGCAACATGAGACTTGGAACAATCATTTTCATTATCTATATGGAAGGCAAGAAGGATTATATCCCCTTAAGCTTAAACTTATGTAGTTTTTCAATTTTTATCATATATTTTTTGGTAAGGGTAAATGTTTTTTATCTATAGTACAAGTCATGAGTTCCCCAATTTTACCCTATGTAAAGCATGATTCTAGGATTACTACAATTTGTACTTGGTTTTTTATTGTGATGATGCCCTGTCTTAATCACTTGGCCATCTCTCTATGGGTAGTTAAATCTTTATAAAAATACTTAAGTAATATTTATCTATTTGTATTATGTGAAATGTAAAAAATGGTATACTATTTTTCATAAAATTGGGTTGAGTTTATCATATATTTCGATGAAAGTTGATTATATGACATGTTTTCTTTAAAAGGATTTAACAATTTTGCTAAGGTATGAATTTGCAATTTTGTGTGGCTCTCTATCAACCTTCACTTCCTCATTTCTAGAAAAAATCTACTTGCTCATTTGTATACCCACTTTCTATTCAAATGCACGAGTTTTGAACTCTCGATAACTATGTTTTTCCACACAGGAAAATTATATGTCACATTTTATGCTAAAGTTCTAAATATTTTTTTGAATTTTGGATTACTATTATTCTTTTATATAATTTAACATTAGATATAAGTTTAAATTGAAAGCTACTTACATGAAATATAGCTTAGATATGGCATTTGCAAATTATTATCTATTTATTAAACTAAAGGACATAATTATTACACATGTTTAATTTACATTCAAATGCTTCTTTGATTTATCTCCTATAGCTTAATGTAATGCTAGATATATAATTTAAGTTGAAGGCCCATGAGATAAATATGACTTCTATGTGACATTTGTATTGAATAATCTATTTGTTGTGTTATATGAACATAATTGGTACGCAATATGTGAGATATGGATTTACAAGCAGATACATTTGACTTTGAGTCACGGTTTACAGGCAGATACATTTGACTTTGTTATTGTGAGATATGGATTTTCTCTACCAATCCTAAAATTGTATAAATTTGAAAAAATTAAAAGAAGATCATAAGAAAATCAACTTTCTCTTCTTATACAGATAAAGAGAGAAGATAGAGAGGCTTTCTTGTTTTACAAAAAGTTAATCCATAACTAGGTGTATGAACGCCTTAACAAGTTACTGTTACCTAGGTGGATGGACGCCTTTAAGATAATTGAATGCTTCAAGGGGAGGATTGATAACGTTATAGGATTCCAACTGACTAGAACGATTCCAAGGGATTAATGGAATTGGGTACAAAAAGAAGAGGAAAAAAAATTAAAAACATTGTAAATAAGTAACTAATGCGATTAGGGACCAAGAAGATAAAGAAAAATAAAAATTATTAAGAGGAATTAATGAGATTGCTGACCAAGAACAGGGCAAAAAGATTAAATATTAAAGGACATAGAAGATGATTAATGAGAAAGAAAACTAAAAGAACAGAGCTAAAAGATTCATTCTATGTCAATTTAGATAGAAAGCGAAAGAGAAGGCTTGCTTCTTCAGTTTCTGTAGGTATAAGATTAATTTGGGATTCCATGTTGTCACATATAGTTATTTAGTTTGTCTATTTAGCAGCTTTATATCTTTATTAAAAACAGGTAACAGGATCTCATGGGAGGAAAAACAGGGCAATTGCAAAAATGATAGATTGATAAGGTGGGTTATGGGCTTTTGACGAGGAAGGGCAAGAAAATTGAAAATTCTACTCTAATCTATTCAACCAAAACCACAGAATAAATCATGAACTCTCAATATCAATGTTACGGCTCTCTGGTTCCCTACTCTCCACTCTCCACTATAAATATCTCCATTCACTGTTACTGCTCTGTGGTTCCCTACTCTCCACTGTAAATATCTCCTTTCATGGGGACAAGAGGAAGCACTTCCACTGCAAATACAATGAAATTTCTTACAATTTATGAATGCAAATAATGAAATAACTCTTCTTCATTCATCCCTTCCTGTTACTCTTCTCCATCAAAAGCTACACTGTACATACACACAACACAGAGACAATATAGACAAAAACAGAGTCACAAGCAGACAAACATTGACATACACAGAGAGAAAACACTTCCAATGGAAATACAAAAAAATCGCTGCAAATACAGAACATGGAGAAAGAGAATGTAAAAAAGTAACTTAAAACATTGGTTTAAAGGCACGCATATATATTCGTTCAAACGTTTAAAGGATTCCCTCCTTCAAGTATCTACCTTTAAAGGAGCGGACCACAACGTCTATAAAAGAAAAGCTTTTCATGAAATTCTATTTTCATTTAAAGGAACCCATATATATTGGTTTAAAGATTCTCCAGGTATCGACTGTTAAAGGAGCATATGGTGGGTTGGAATTTCAAAACAAATTCACTTTGTTATAATTGATCATTTTACGCTTTTTCACTCATTTTCAGAGTTTCAATAAACTATCTTGACAATTTTTAAAAGTATTTACTGGTCAAATTCCATCCCCGCGTACCACAAGTTACAACTCCTATAACAAAAAAAAGCGTCAAATAATTTTCTTGAAATTCTATTTTGGCCTTTATATGTTGGTATTGTGCATGTTCAACCGAAAGAAAAATAACACATACAGAATATGTTCAAAAGTCCTGATAAAATTACAGCGAGTCCCACATTAAAAATACTGGAACATTTACAACCTGATTTCAAAACTGGGATCTAAGACAAGTAATCATACCCGATGAAAGCAGGCGGCAACAGCGAAAACGCACGAACAGCAGCGGGGACGAGCAGGCACCAACAGCGAAAATGCGCGAACAACATCGTGGAATAATGAAACCAGCAAACAGAAAAATTTCGCGGGCGATTATTTTATAGAAATTAGTTCAGCCGAACTATTTTAAAAGTAAAAGTTCGGCCGAACTCATAGTTCGACTGAACTTTTGTTCAAAGTTCGGCCGAACTGTTCTTGCCGGTTTTCCAATCTCCGGCAAAAATTCAGTTTGCCCGGGCCGTCAATTAGCTGTCAATATAAACGGAATCACGAGTTCGGCTGAACTTTCTAAGAAAGTTCGGCCAAACTATTACAGAGTTCGGCCGAACTTTAGAAAGTGTTTGGCCGAACTATTGCCGAAAAAATTAAGGGCGGAAACAATGATAATTTTTTCATTTACTTGTTCATTTTTAAAAATTGTTAAGTCTTATAATTTCTCCATAATTTCATTGTTCAAGTATGTTGAACACTTAAGATTGAAAAACTTTAGATTTACAACTTGTCATTAAGGTTTTTATGCACTACCAAATTTTATCTTTAAGGTTATGGTTGACAATAATTACAATTTTGGGGTTGTTTAGAGTCAAGATATTTTATGTTTAACAATATGGATGAAAATTGTTCGAAATGATAAGCCCTTCAGACATGTATTTGTTTATATTTAGCATCATCTATCAAAAATGTTAGAAATTTACGATTTTAAAAAATGTCCTAATATGTTGTCTTTAATTCCATTGTTACAAGTGTCAAAATTATGACACAATTTTTTTTTTTGTTATTCCAGCATCAACTAGTTTTGTTTTGAGGGTGTTTTTTCAATCCTTTTTTCAACAAACAATTTTATTTTTAGCATAATTTTATAAAATGTTGAAATTTGACCTTCAAAAAAAACCAAGTGCATTCTGGAAGACACACTTTTTGTTTTTGGGGTGTTTTTTCATGTTTTTTGAGACTTTTTGGGCTAGAGTTCCTGTTTTAAGGTCAGGTTACCTATTTCATCGGTAACATTGTTTAAATTTGCTGATATGCTTTCAAGACCGATTATAAGTGCTTCTACTTTAATTAAAAATGATTCTATTGTACATGAGAGTTACATAGAACAATATGCACATGATGTTGATTTTCAAGATGTGTATGCTAGTTTGAGTGAAGGAAATCAAGTTGAAGAAAATGATTATCACATGCATAACAATTTGTTGTTTCATTTGGGAAAACTGTGTATACCACAAGGAGAGAGGCTAAGTGTCGTGAGAGAAGCTCATTCATCTCTTATTGCTGGACACTTTGGGGTAACAAAAACAGTGGCGCATCTACAGAGGTATTTCTATTGGCCTCACATGATAGATCGTGTGTCGTGTTTTATAAGAGGTTGTTCTATGTGTGCAACAAGCAAGCCTAGAAATAGGAAGCTTGGGTTGTACACGCCACTACCAGTACCATCAAGGCCATGGGAGAGTGTCTCCATGGACTTTGTTGGAGGTCTACCTATGTCAATAAAACAACATGATTATATTTATGCAGTTGTGGATATATTCAGTAAAATGTGTATACTTATGCCATGTAAGAAAACCATTACTGCTGAACAAACTGCTGAACTTTATTTTCAACATGTATGGGCTCATTATGGATTGCCTACTTCTATTGTTAGTGACATGGATTCTAGATTCATTGGGAATTTTTGGTCCAATCTTTGGAGTGATATGGACACAAAGTTGAAAAATAGTACTACTTTTCATCCGCAAACTGATGGCCAAACTGAGGTGGTGAATAGAACCATTGTGCATCTATTGAGAGGATATTGCAGCAAACATCCTAAGTTGTGGGATGACCAACTGCATTACATTCAGCAAGCTTACAACCGGGCAAAGAACTCTTCTACAAATACATCACCTTTTGAAGTATGCTTTGGGTATTTTCCAAAATCGCCATTAGACTTCATCTTTGAGAAGGATGTTGCAATTGATGGGCATAGTGATATTGACATGGCTCAAAAGTTCATTGAGAAAATTAAGATTATACATCAACAAGTTCAAGAGCAATTTGAGAAAATTCAAAGAAAATACAAGGATAGGTATGACAAACATAGAGTTGATCACAAGTTTCAAGAAGGAGATGAGGTATCGTTGCATATAAGCAAAGAAAGGATGCAAGGAGAAGGTAAAAAGCCCAAACCCATTCGCTATGGTCCATTGAAGATCATAAAGCAAGTTGGTAACAATGCATTTCAACTTGACTTGCCTTCATATATGCAACTGTATTCAGTTTTTAATGTTGAAGACTTATGTTTGTATGAGCCACCTTTGATCGATGATCAAGGAAGTGATTTTCAACTGCCTTCTATTGAATATTTTTCGCTATAATTTCTGGATGAGCTCAAGGAATATATGATTCTTGACAGGAGGACAAGAGCATCCAAGAGGGGAAATGTTGACTACCTTCGAGTTGGGCTCAAAGGTAGTAAGCCAAGCAAGGAAAAGTGGATGGAAGTTGTAAGGTGAGGGAGATGTACCCTCATCTACTGAACATGTAATCAAAGTATTTTGGGGTCTAAAAGCTTCCCAATGGGGAGGTGTGATCAGGAGTTCATAAATTTTGCTCAAAATTCAAAATGCTCGAAACTATGCCAAACCTGAGCGACTGGGTAGATATCGTCTTCCTAATTCTGGCACTACGAACAGTTTGAAAAACTGATGTCGTATGAGGGAGATATCGTGTTCTGATCGATTTCCCAAACAACTAAATTTTGCGATAGGTTTGAATGGGATGCCCAGTTAGTGTAAGGGTGCACAGTCAGCAAAAAAATAATATTCCTTTTTCTCCAAGCCAGTCAGAGGCTGAAAATTGGTGATATGTGATTCATTGGATGGTTGTACGAGTTATGTTTTAGTGGCCAATTGGAGGGTGACACATGGCCAGCCTTGAGGCCGCCACGTGTCCCCTGGACGGTGGAATAAAATTTTGTGGAGGCCGTTAGGTTCGGCCCCGCAACCTCTGGCAGAATAACCACCTGCCACAACCATTCGCGCTATGTATGAGTCTTAACTACTAAATGTTGCATATAATATTTAAAGTTTAACAATGTTCATGTTGGGGCTTAGGACCGTCGGTGATCCATGTGTTATGATCACATGGTATAAGCCACTCACCGCAACAACAAACGGTAACTCCAACATCTCATAACTCCATCGATTAACCGTCTTCAAACTTCGCCTCCAACGCTATCACATGCATATGTTGCATTAAAATTCTCCGTGTGGTTAAGGCTTGTCCTTCGCAGTTTTTACTCTGACCGTTACGGTTCAGGTGGGGTTAGCAGGTGTGCATGTGGCCACCCCTACCCTAGCATTAACTTTAACGGTTTACGCTGGCAGGAATTTAGAGCGCGCTCCTAAATTTAAGGGTTTTGGCCTATTCTAACTGCAATTAAGTGCAGTTCATCGAACTTAGAGGAGGATTTCTAGGAGTTATTGGGAAAATGACTTGGAGGGTCAATTTTCGCCCAAATGGAGTGAATGAGGAGTCTATCTAGACTAATTGGAGCATTCTAGAGCTATTGGAGTAGAGAAAAAAACCATTAGAGGCCTGTAAACACATTTATTTGCAAAATTTTGAGCATAATGAAAGATGGACATGTCATTGGGAGTTGGACTAGTAGATGTAGCCCAAGAGGGGTGGACTGCTTCATCATGCCTGCTATGTAGATGTAATGTGTGGTTTTATTTCTCTGTTATACACTGTTGTTCAGTGTTATTTTCTCTTATTTCATGCTTCTAATTCACTAAAATCACTTATATTTCATGGGTAAAATCCTCAATACTTAAAGCAAACTATGGAGACAAGTATGCACATGTTTATTAACTGAAAAGACACTTAGCACAACAAACTAATAAAATCTTTTCAGATCAATGATACCTACTTCCATATGCCCCATTAGTCCCATCCTCTTGTCCATAGCTGATCTAGAGTGGTCCCTGTCTCTGCAATATGACAAACTCTAAAGAATTACTGCATTGAATTCTGCTTGTTTCTCATGTGCCTGCATAATTATGTCATTATCCGCTTTAAAACTCCTTATTTCTTCCTTCAAACTCCTTAATGTGTCTGTTAAATCAGAAGAGTTCCCAACACCATGTTTGTCATCTGATTCATAGGAAGAACATTTGTAGTCTACCATCTTTCTATTCATCTTGATCTCTTCCTGCAAGGCATATTATGTCATCTAAACCAAATCATAAACAAACCAACGTACCTTGGTATAATTCAGGGAGAATATCTCGTCTGCAAGAGCGACCAGATTATCACAATATATATATATATATATATATATATATATATATATATATATATATATATATATATATATATATATATATATATATATATGAAATAACATATAATAATCATTTCAACCATTTTCCAGTTACCATGCATGATGCTACAACCATAACACCAACTAGACACAATGCATGCATACCAACATATGTATGACACACATGTATACACAATACATACAAACACTGACATGCATAACCAATGCATAACCGACATACATTCACAACAATCAAATTAAACAATCACGCCATCAAATTTCACATGGTGAAACGACTAAAACCATAACCATCACCATGCATACACAACCATTACATAGACAACAAGCATAAGAACACATATGAAACCGAAATAAATGCATGATCAACACACCGCCCATCCAGTCCAAGGGGTGAACTATGCTCTGATACCAATCTATAACACCATCCTCCAACATCTACCCCAGTAACCATCCAACCGGGGTAAACATGTGACGAGAGGCTACTATGATATGATTCAACTCCCCATATACAGTTAAGGAATTGGAACTAAGAAAACACAACCAATATGACCTTCTACACATCCTACAAAACCTCTAGGAGCTAACCCACTCTTCCAGGTGACCAACCCTTGAGGGAACTAAAAATTTCAATGAATTAAACTCCTAGTCACTCCCTTTACAAGGCATCCATGTGACTAAGAGCCCCAGTCGCTCCCATCAGCTTGCCTAAGTGTGGCTATAGAATTTTTTTGCCAGTGCTATGTAAGAGACTGTGAGATTTAAGGCTAATTTCTAGGGCTAGGACCTAGTCACTTCCGAGAAATCCATGAAACTTACAGAAATGAAAAGTAAAATAGACACAAGGATACAAATGCAAACACTTGAACAAATACTTGACTGGAACCCTACTAGCTATGAGAGACATTTCGTCAAACATGTCACAAATATGTATTCTATTGGTCATAATAACATATCAGAGCATAGGGGTCTCATACTTATCAGAGAATTGCTAAGAAGCATTGATGCCTTATCACATTAAATACAATATCCTCTATTATATCATATATTCATTGTTCATTCATTTATGAATCAAATCATCATGAGATCCATACATCATCATTGTCACAAAACATACTCATAACCAACATATAAACAACAAAAATAATAGGGATACAATAACCATGAATACGACATATGAACCAATATATTTTCACATAAAATACCAATGAAAGGAACTCTTATTAATGAATGCAAAAGCCAACCATGTTTGGTGCTTCCACATTCCACCCGACCATAGATTTGTTGAATGAAAACTTTCTTCAACCAATCACCCCAGTGCCATATTCCAAGCTTAAATGTGGGACTCAAAACCAAACAAATCAACCAGGGTTTCCTGAGGCTAAACCACCTCACCCTCATCAATAGAACTAGGATTTACCGCAATCCTCACTTTATCACTAGGAAATAAACAAGCATGGATGTCACCAGATTTCTCCACCTACACTGTGAGGAATTTTCCTGTCTCCTAGTCCTAGGATTTACCACAATCCACAATCTGATCTGGGGATCACTAGGCCATAATCGAGACACCAACCTCCAAGCTTTACCATGTATCCCTCCATTCACTGACCAAGGATTCCTAGTCCTACTCAAGGGCATACACTATAGAAAATCCACATAGATTCAAACTGCTAATTGTAATATGATAAAACAATAGACTTGAATCTACTCTACCAATTACAGAAACCAATAAACGATTATGAAATCATAAAGCATACAAGAGATGTTGAGATTGCAACAAGATGATGAGCTTAGTGGAAAGAAGTTGCCTTCACTAAGTGGGCCCGCAGGCTATTTTTGGCGCAAGTCTATTTTTAGACTATGTCTATTTTTAAACATGGTGATCATATTTCAGAAGTTGCAGGATGCTATTTGTGGATGGTTGGTCAAGTTGGAAAAATAGATGAAATTCTATTTTTAGAATATTGGGCGAAGTCTATTTATAGATCGTCGATCTAAAAATAGATATGTCGAATATTATTAGCTCTTCATAATATTTGGACTATAAACATTATCTTATTCTGTTGGAGCACTTCAGTTAAGTGCACAGATGTGGCACAAGAGCTGACAGAAGGAATTCCACTATTCCTGAGGGTTAAGTGGAGCTATTGCATGGATACTTTAGTTAGAACTCATGTGACAGAGTTTGGTGGAGTTGATTGAGGAGTTAATGGAGTTTTGTTCAGTTTAACTAATCTAAACATAGTTGAGCTAGTTGTATTTAATATGACTGATTAATACACTAGTGAAGAGTGGTGTGATTTAATTATTAATTAATTCACTAATTATAAACTCATTAATCACCTAAAGAATACATCAGTTAACTTCAGTGCATGGACAGTTTCAGTGGAGACCAGTTCAAAGATAGGTGAAAGAGCAGGTTAACTATCAGTTGTGACTATATTGTTGCATATTTGCAACAACCAGTGATTGGAGAAGCCCATGAGGATTGCGCAATACAAGCCAGGTGGTTCAAGTTATTTAATGAGCCATCCTACAACATTGATTACGCAATAAGGGCTGGCTATCAGGTGGCAGAGATTGGAGCATGTGTTTTGCTAGATCTAGCTTGATTAGTGTGTAGCAATTGGAGGTTGTGCTAAGAGCTTGTGAGGAGCTTTGTACAATGATTGTTACATGATCTCTATGACATATAATATACAGATAGTTGGGGGTTTTCAGCTTTAATATTTCCCATGAAATACTGTGTTCATATGTGTGATTGTTTATGGTTTTAATGTGCGCATGCGATTGTTTTTTATTTCCGCAATTAATGATCATTGGTAGAAGAGATTCTGTATTGTGCATGAAGTTAAAATAGTGTGTGATCAGGAGAATCTTGGTGAATAATATATCTGTTATTCAAATTTCTATATGGTATCAGAGCGATATTGATCATTGGAGCAATTGCAAAACATTGAAGCGGTTGAGTTTTGAGCTGGTGGAATTCGAATTTGCAGTAGTGTTTTCTTGGTATCGAAGTTGAGATGTCTTTCAACGGATTGCGATTGGAATATGCCCTTCAGGGCAGCTCGAATTATATTGCATGGAAGGACAGGATGGAGGGAGTGTTGGATGACAATGGGTTGAAGGAGTTCATAGATGCATAAATTCCAAAACCTACTTCTAGCGATGCTGCTGTACTTGACACATGGCAAAAGAAGACAGAAAAGTGTCGAAGGATTATGTTGGAAGGTGTGAAGGATCACATAGTGTCCAGCCTTCATGGTAAATCTTCTCCATTCTTGATGTGGAAAGCTTTGACAGATTTATTTCAAAGCAAGAGCGACCAGAGGAAGTTGGCACTCAAAGATAAACTCAGGAACATAAAAATGGAGAAAGGCGACAGTATGCCCAAGTACCTCACGAAGTTCATCCAATGCAGGGATCAGCTGGGAAGTGTAGGGGTTATTGTTTATGATGAGGACTTGGTGAGCTTGGCTCTCCTTGGGCTTCCGAAGAGTTGGCATTCCTATCAGGACTCTGTCAATGGTCGGGAGAAATTGCCAGGATGGGAGAGACTTTGGTTGGATCTTGTGCAAGAGGAGATAAGGCGAAGTACCAGGGACGGATCTTCATCAAAGAACTCTGATGAAGAGAATTATGCTTTGGCTGCCAAAGCAAAGAAGGGGAAGAGCAAGAAAGCTTCTCAATTCGGTGCGAAAGGCAAGAAGCAGGACATGTCCAAGGTGAAGTGCTTTCATTGTCACCAACACGGACATTACACCAATAATTGTCCACAGAAGAAGCAAAATAAGCAAGCTGCTGGATCTGCAGCTGGAGAGGCCTTAGCCTCGCAGTTTGAGCTGGATTTTTTGTTGATCGCATGCTTGGTCTCAAGTGTGATGGGTTCAGTGTGGTTTCTTGACAGTGGTGTGTCTTTTCACATGACAGGAGATCAATATTTGTTTACTGATCTGGATGAGAAATATATTGGAGTGCACATCGAGATGGGAAATGATGGTGGATACAGTGCAACCGGTATCGATACCATTTCCTTTGAGAGGGAGTCTGGTAAACCCTTCGTATTGAAGGAAGTGATGCATGTCCCAGGATTGAGGAAGAATATTATCTCTATGGCGATGTTAGAAGACAAGGGATATGGTGTTGTCTTTAGCGAGGGAAAGGCTTTCCTACGCAGTAAGGCAACTGGTGAGACCCGTAGGATAGGGGTTCGAGTTAAGAACCTTTATCAATTTCAGGTAGATGGCTGCGCAGCAATGGCAGGCAAGGCAGAAGGAGTGGTGAGCCGGGATGATGGCGAGTTGTGGCGCCGGAGATTGGGCCACCTTCACCATGGAGCTTTGAAGATATTGTAGCAGCAGCAAATTTCTCTTGGGCTTCTGAATTCCTTCTGAGGGTACTCTTGTGCAGTCAGATCAGTGCAAGGGATGTACCTTGGGAAAATTTGTGAAAGCCACCTTTCACGAGAAGGATAGTCGTGCCACGACGATCCTTGAGAGAATTCACACGGACGTGTGTGGACCTTTCTCAGCAGCTTCGACAGCAAAGCACAGGTACTATGTGATATTTGTTGATGATTTTTCTTGTAAGTGCTGGATCTTCTTCATGCAGAAGAAGAGCGAGACATACTCAAAGTTCTGTGAGTTCAAGGCACTGGTTGAGAAAGAATCGGGGAAGCAGGTGAAGGCTCTTAGGAGCGACAATGGTGGTGAATTCATCTCTGGCGAGTTCAAGGACTTTTGCAGCGCAAAAGGAATTCGAAGAGAGCTCATAGCACCTCATAACCCACAATAGAACGGGGTTGCTGAGCGGAAGAACAGAACGATCGTGGGTGCTGCACGGGCGATGTTGCATGATCAGGGCCTACCCATTCACTTGTGGGTGGAGGCATGCAATACTGCAGTATATGTGCAGAACCGTTGTCCTCACAGGATACTTGGCATGAGTACACCCAAGGAGGCATTTTCTGGTAAGAGGCCTGATATTTCCCATTTGAGGATTTTTGGTTCACCTGTTTACATTCATGTGACGAAGGATGCCAAGAAGAAGCTGGAGCCGACTGCAGAGGTTGGGATATTTGTGGGGTACATTGATACACCCCACAACTATCGTGTGTATTTTCCAGACAGTCGCAAGACTGTTGTGCGACGGGATATCAAATTTCATGAGGAGAAAGCCATGAAGTGTTCGCTTGAGAGGGAGCCACACTTGCATGCAGATGAGGAGTTATTAGTTCTTAAGGATGAGTCTCAGGATGTGGATCAGCCACAAGATGAGGTTCATGGAGTGGAAGAGACCACTCAGGCAGCGCCAACCATCAGAGGGCGGAAGCGCACTACAGAAGCTGAGCGACTGGCTCAAGATGCAGAGAAGGTTGTAGGAGAACCTACATCACAGCGCAGACAGAGACAGTCACCTGATCGGTACACTGGATACATGGCTCTTATGAGCAAGTGTATCGTGACAGAGCCATCCTCTTTCAAGGAAGCTGTGGAGGACCCCGCATGGGTAGATGCCATGGTGGAAGAGTATGATTCGATTGTCAAAAACAGTGCATGGGAGATTGTCCCAAGGCCAGAAGGGAAATCAGTGGTGGGTTCGAGATGGATCTACAAAGTGAAGCAGGCGGCTGACGGGAGTGTGGAGAAGTACAAGGCAAGATTTGTTGCCCAAGGCTTCTCACAGATAGAGGGGATCGATTATGAGGAGACCTTTGCACCTGTCGCAAGGTATTCTTCCATACGGACGATTCTTGCTCTCTCAGCGCAGATGGGGTGGCACATTCATCAGATGGATGTGAAGACTGCATTCCTCAATGGGGTGATTGAGGAGGAGGTGTACATAGAGCAGCCCGAAGGTTTCAAGATCTTCAGTAGCGAGTCGCATGTGTGCAGGCTCAAGAGAGCGTTGTATGGGTTGAAACAAGCACCTCGTGCTTGGTACACATGGATAGACAGTTATTTCACCGGACTTGGATTCTCCAAGAGTGAGGCGGATCCTAACCTATACCAGATTTTGGTGGAGGGTAAGTTGCTGATCATTGTACTTTATGTAGATGATTTGATTTTGACAGGTGATGAGTTGTTGATACACTCATGCAAGGCTGATCTTGCAAAGGAGTTTGAGATGAAGGACTTGGGCCTCCTTCATTATTTTCTGGGATTGGAAATTTGGCAGCGCAGTGATGGACTGTTTGTTTCTCAAGGCAAGTATGCCCGAGAGATACTGGAGAAGTTCAAAATGCATGGCTGCAAGCCTGTTGATACTCCTCTTCCTAGTGGATGGAGGAAGGAGGATGCTACTTCAGCGGAGGTAGTGGATGCCACTGTTTATCGATAGTTGGTGGAGTCGCTTATGTATCTGGTCAATACACGACCCGACATATGCTATGCTGTTAACCAGCTTTCACAAGCTATGGTTAAGCCTACCAAGCTCTACTGGAAGGCAGGCAAGCATGTATTGAGATATCTCAGATGCACATCGGGATATGGATTATGGTACAGACAGTCGGATGAGGTGAGGCTATGTGGCTTCACGGATGCAGATTGGGCGAGGGGAGCAACGGGTGAAAGAGCACATGGAGAGTTTGATGCTCGGGTCGACGAGTTTCTTGAGTAGAGCGAGAGATCATTTCCAGTTCAGCGAGAGGCCAAGTATATGGCGGCGGGGTTGTTGCATGCGAGGCTATATGGATGAGGAAGATCCTGGTCGTGTTGTTCGGTTCACACTTAGAGCCTACTGTGATTTATTGTGATAATCAGAGTTGCATCAAACTCTCGATTAATCCAATATTTCATGATAGATCTAAACACATTGACATCCGGTATCATCATATCAGAGATTGTGTGCAGCGGAGAATCATGTTACTTTCATACATTCCTACGGAGGATCAGGATGCTGATATCTTGACGAAGGCGCTCACCATGAGCAAATTCGAATACCACAGGGGCAGGATAGGGGTTGCAGATAATCCTTATCTTGTTGAGAGGGAGTGTTGAGATTGCAACAAGATGATGAGCTTAGTGGAAAGAATTCGCCTTCACTAAGTGGGCCCGCAGGCTATTTTTGGCGCAAAGTCTATTTTTAGACTATGTCTATTTTTAGACATATGGATCATGTTATATGAGTTGCAGGATGCTATTTGTGGATGGTTGGTCAAGTCGGAAAAAATAGATGGACTTCTATTTTTAGACATACTGGGCAGAATCTATTTTTAGATTGCCAGTCTAAAAATAGATATGTCGAATATTATTAGCTCTTAATAATATTTGGACTATAAGCATTATCTTATTCTCTTGGAGCACTTCAGTTAAGTGCATAGATGTGGCACAGGAGCTGACAGAAGGAATTACGTTATTCCTGAGGGTTAAGTGGAGCTATTGCATGGATACTTCAGTTAGAACTCATGTGACAAATTTTGGTGGAGTTGATTGAGGAGTTAATGGAGTTGTGTTCAGTTTAACTAATCTAAACATATTTGAGCTAGTTGTATTTAGTCTAACTGATTAATACACTAGTGAAGAGTGGTGTGAATTAATTATTAATTAATTCACTAATTATAAACTCATTAATAAACTAAAGAATACATCAGTTAACTTCAGTGCATGGACAGTTTCAGTGGAGACCAGTGCAGAGATAGGTGAAAGAGCAGGTTAACTATCAGTTGTGACTATACTGTTGCATATTTGCAACAACCAGTGATTGGATAAGCCCATGAGGATTGTGCAATATAATCCAGGTGGTTCAAGTTATTTAATGAGCCATCCTACAACATTGATTACGCAATAGAGGCTGGCTATCAGGTGGCAGAGATTGGAGCATGTGTTTTGCTAGATCTAGCTTGATTAGTGTGTAGCAATTGGAGGTTGTGCTGAGAGCTTGTGAGGAGCTCTGTACAATGATTGTTACATGATCTCTATGACATATAATATAAAGATAGTTGGGGTTTTTCAGCTTTAAGATTTCCCATGAAATACCTTGTTCATATGTGTGAATGTTTATGGTTTTAATGTGCGCATGTGATTGTTTTTTATTTCCGCAATTAATGATTAATGGTAGAAGAGATTATGTATTGTTCATGAAGTTAAAATAGTGTGTGATCGGGAGAATCTCGGTGAATAATATATCTGTTATTCAAATTTCTACAAGAGAAATAATTTCAATCACACATTACACAATTATTTCCTGGGGAAATCCACAACTAAAAACCCCGCTATCTGTATATTGCATTAGTCAAAAAATATGAGAAGATTACAATGATTTTCTCAAACCAGAGAAACCTGTGCACTATCTATATCTGTCTCATTTCTTACTAGACAAGCCTAGGCCAATACTTCACTGATTTTCTGCCTGCTTGGATCCCTATTTCCTTGCATTGTTTCCTTGGGTAATTAGCCCCTATTAATTAGGGAAATTCCCATCCACAAATACACCATTCATATAAGACCTTCCTCTGACTAAATGCACCACTTGTACAATTTGGATGATTATACAACTTATAGTACATTGCACTTGAAATCCGATCTCAATTGTGTCTTTCTATGAACTGACATGCATGAGTTATTTATGGATGATTTATCAGTTATCTGATTGATCACTACATGGGGTTCAAGTTCAAGTACAAGAAACATAAAAATGACTCATAACTTCATGTAAGATCATATGGAAGTTAAAATATTTATTTCAAGTTACCATGCAAACATCATTTATATAAATTGTCTTAGATAATTATTCAAAATCACTCATATGTTCTTGCACACCATCAGAATTCACATCTTCAGATGAATGACTGGATGCAGATGAAGATGTTCCATATTATTCTTTTTCATCAATTAGTGCCCCAGTTTCGTCAACATGCATGCCCACCATTTCAGGTTTCAAAATTCTTCTAGATCTATGACAGGGTTTAGCAGACTCCCATCTCAACTCTGTTTCTTCTGGTAGCAACTTCTTCAGAATATCTATCGTCCTGAAGTGAAGAGTTCCTCTCTTTGTTAAATTGAAGTCATAAAAAATTATATCAACTTCCTCCAATTTTAAGAGGTTTTTGTGACGACGATTTATATTTGTGCCCTTTATTTTTCTCTTTCCGCAAATTTTTTCATCAGCTACCATCTCTAGCTTGTACACACCATTGAATGGGTGTGTATTTATGGCATACCAATGTACTTCAACACCTGCAACATCTTCATTTTATGCAATTACCTTTATAACCTTAGCAACCCAGAATGGATATCCATGTGCATCTCTATTTTCCAACACTGTGATCATGCAACCATCCTTAATATCCTATATTGTTTCCCTGTAAAGGTCTTCCATGGCTTCATGTTGTGCATGAGATATTATGGAACTAATATACATTTATCTTTCCTCTATCTGTGAAGAATTATTAATACCTTGAGATTGTTGTTGTTCAACAATGTTTCTTTCCTCGTGTTCATTTGACACATTTTGTGGCCAAATAAATGGAGTCTCCAAAATTATATCTTCATTTGTTTATCTTGAAATGATATCACTCTGATTATTGAAAAAGGACTCTCACCAAACTGAATCAGCAACATCAAATTACTCATATGGATATCTAATAGATTTTTTAATTTCTTCCAGGCATTTAGAATAATCTATATCTCTCTTCTATCTTCGTGCATTATGAATTTCAACAACTAATTGTAATAACAATATAATTTACGAAAATATTGGATGATCTAGAATGAACTTCAAAAATGCCAAACCTGATGACAAAGCCCATTCTACAATAGTTGAATACTTCTTGCCCCATATAAGTGTTTTCCCATCAATTTTTTTGATATGAAATTGATGTTGGAACCTAATGTCATTAAGTTGTTCAATGAATTTCTCCTCACCATGCGATCCTAGAATAAACCTTCGCATGTCAACAATTTCTTCCAACACATGAAAAATAGTCTCTGTTATGTATGATTTCTTAATACATTCAATTAATTATGGAAAGCTCCCAACATCCTTACTCAATGTTACTAAAAAACAATTAAACATCTGATCAATATGGTCATGAGTGTGCCAAACAAGAAGGAAACCCACCTTTACCTTCTGAAAATTTCTCAATTCAACAAGCATGATTAGATACCCAAAAACAATCTGATTTTTTTTTCACGACAAGTGTTATCCAATTGTAGATACAAAACTTTAGGAAGATTATCAGACCAATTAGAAATTGCATCATTAATTATGGTTATTTTCATATTTGAATCATTAGAATATTTGGAGTTCTAAAGTAAACCCTTGGCGACATTTTCCCATTGAAGACCATACAACCGACCAAGTGAAACTGGATACAATTTTCCTCCTGTAAATTTTTGGGTGTGCGAACAAAATGTGGTAGAAGTGTTTTCTTCTCATCCATACCATCAATTATCAAACCCAGATATTTATTTGGATTATTATAACACTTCTTTCGATGCTTTTACAACTCTTTTCTTTCACTTCTTTGTTGTTCGCGATGCTCTTGAAGTGATCTGACAATGGAATCTACACACAACATAAAATGAACCTATTAATAAATACATTTTCATAGTTGATGCTATACAACTCTCCTGTTAGTCGAGCCTGCTTGCACACCTCTCCCTTACGGTCGAGCAGCCTTATGGAACCCAAATAAAAAATGAGTTTCTTAGCTCATTTGGGTTAATATTATAATATCAGGTCAAAAGGTGTTTTAAAAATAATGTTATGAATGCATACCTCTTTCTGCTCCTTGACATTTATCCCTTTTTTATTTAAGAGAATCACATGTACTACAAAACCCCATCCTTGTCTTCTTAGGAATACGAACATTGTTGAATTCTCTCCTCCATATCTTCACAAAATATTAATATGTAATAAAACTACCATTTCCTTCAACACCTTCTACGTATTATTTGTATAAGTTGTAGATTTATTGTCTTGAGAAATTATCTAGAATATGCATTGCATCTCTATTTGGCAAACATTCTCCATGTTTTGAAAAGTAGTTTTTCATCCATGACATTGCAGTATTTGCTAAAGGCCCAAACTCTCGTTTTTTACATACCACTGAATAAAATGTGGGATATTTTTCCAATTTTTCTTGGATTCTTGACAAACAAAAATCACCAATTGAATGAGACATTTTGAAAGCCTTTCTATAGAGGAATAAAGACCCAATATGATAATCATAACCTGACAATGTAGATTGCATGCACCCCACTAAATATGAATTTTTCATGCTTTTATTCATTGAAAAATATCTCTTCCTTTTCTCCATTGCAAATTTGAAATCGATATGTTTCAAGCAATCCTTTTTACAACATTCACTTGAAATGAGATCACTGATAAAACTTCTTCTCGTGAGATATTATGCTCTACCCCTTGTATAACTAGAACATCTTGGATTGATATGAAAAGTTCTACTCCTACTCCTAGATACAATATTTGTTGGCAACGTCTCCATCATTTCATCATTCTCTGTATAAGATTTTTCATCATCATTAGGAGGAATACTATCCTCACTATGATCATTTTGAACATAGTTAGGAAATTTATCACTATAGTTGTTTGAAGGAAAATTTTCACTACCATCATCTGTGCTTTTGAAATGCTAACTTGGAGGATATTCTTCATCATCTTCATCCCGCCCTTCATCAGTCACTACCCTCATAGTCCTTAGAATTAGGACTAAGTGGAAAATTTGACTCTCTATTTACTAGAAAATTTTCATCTTGAGCTTTGTCAGTGCTACTCTCATAGTCCTTAGGATTAGGAATAAGTGGAAAATGTGACTTTCTTTCTACTCGAAATTATCCATCATGCCCTTCATCACTTCTACTCTCATAGTCCTTAAGATTATGACTAAGTGGAAAATGTGACTCTCTATTTACTGAAAATTATTCATCGTGCCCTTCATCACTGTCGCTCTCATAGTACTTAATATTAGGACTAAGTGGAAAATGTGACTCTCTATTTACTGGAAATTCTTCATCCTTCCCTTAATCACTGCTTCTCTCAAGTCCTTAGGCATAGGACTAAGTTGAAATTGTGACCCTTGATTTATTGGAAATTCTTCATCCTTGCCTTCGTCATTGCCACTCTCATAGTCCATAGGATTAGGACTAAGTGGAAAATGTGACTCTCTATTTATTTGGAATACTTCATCCCGCCCTTTGTCATTGTTGCTCTCATAATCCTTAGGATTAGCACTAAGTGGAAAATTTGACTCTCTATTCATAGTGAAAGAATTTTCGTTATATTCATCAATATGAATAGAGTTGTTACACGACGAAGACGGTGATGCTTCATAAAAATAAACTTCACTATCAGAAGAATCCATTACATTCAAACAAAAGATGTTGAATGACACAAATTCACCCTCTCCTAATGATAATATATAGCTTAAAGAATTAAATTTTCCAGCCAAAAAATTTCCCTCCAAAAATTTCATTTGAAGTATTTCCCTCCAAAATGTTCATCTAGAATTTATTTGAAAATTTTCTACTAAAATTTTCTCTTGAAAATTTTGACCGTAATTTCCATTATAAATTTTCCACACAATTTTTCGTTTAATACATTCCTTAAAAATTAAACTAAATATTTTACCTAAATTAATCTTTATTTAAATTATATAACATTTCCTAGATTATTGAATTTCTTTTCTTCTTTTTTTGATCCCACATGTAATGGAAATTAGTGTATCGTCATAATATTAACTATGTATTAAGTTTTTCTAATTTTATTTTTAATACCACATTAAAGAAGAAACAAATAAATTCCATAATTTCCGCTATATAATAACTTTCATTGTCACCATTCCTCACATCACATCAAGACTTCTCTAGGTTTCATTAAACAACTTGGAGTGATTTTGTGGAACAACTATATTTTCATCGACAACACGTTCAACAAGATATTGTTGCATTTCAAAGGTTATTTTCCCTTCTACTTTGATCATTGAATGAGGAATTTGAGGAAAATAGGTTGTTATATGCCAACAAATAATTTTTATATATTTATTTTCTTTGCCTTTGGTGATAACTCAATTTATTATTTCAAAATTTAGGAAATTGTTGAAACAGGGTAGACTTAAGTTCAAATCCCACTAAGTACATGTCTTAAACCCCCATAGGTTTATTAGTAGTTACATGTCAACTAGGTTGTTAGGTTAATCCAGAATACCATACAAAAACTAATTCCATTAAATTTGATTTTCTTTAAACATTTATTTAATGAAATATACATTCTATTTTCAAAAAAAAAAAATTTAAATATTCACATGGGCCAAGGGGCTATTGTATCGTCGGTGGGCGTACCAGCCTGAGACACAACGACCCCCTTGCCATCCAGGGGGCCGCTATGAACCACCCAGTCGTGGGCGTGCCCGCTCATGGCACAACAGACCCCTGACAGAAAATGGGTCGTTCTCATAATCGAACCCCTACCTACCAAGGGGCCACTATGTCGTCATTAGCCTGCCTGCCCGGGTACCGCGACCACCTGCTTGCCAAAGGGCTGATGTGCCCGGGCAGGCGCACCCACCATCCCCTCCGCAGTCAGGGGCCGTTCTGCCTTAGTAGGGCACACCCGCGACCAGGCGCGCCTGCCCAAGGAACAACGGGCGTGTCAGGGACGCCTAATGTGCCACGGGTGGGAACATCCATGGCCAGGCGTGCATGCGCAATGCATAGGCATGCCTGTGCTCGTATGCCTCATAGCGGGCGTGTCAGACACACCTGCTATGAGGAAAGCGAGCACGCCTGCTGTGAGGAGGACGGGCACGTACACAACCAGGCGTGCTTGCCCAAGGAACAACGACCCCCTGGCAGGTAGGGGGCCGATTCTGAGAAAATGGCCCCCTTCCTACCAGGGGGCAGGTGGGCATGCTCGCCCAAGCACAACGGATCCCTGGCAAGCAAGAGGCTATTGTGCCTTGGGTGGGTGCGCCCGACCGTGGACATGCCCGTTCACCTCACAACAGGCCTGCCTAGCACGCCCATGGTCGGGCGTGCCCGCCCAAGGCACAGGAGGTCTTGTGCCTTGGGTAGGCACACTCGTTGTGTTGTGGGCGGGAACACCCACCTCCAAGCTCATCCACCCAAAGCATCGTGACCCCTTACCTGGCAAGGGGTCATTGTGCCCTGGATATGCACACCCACTCGCGGCACAACGGCCCCCTGGCAGTAACGAGGCTAGAGGGGAAATGTAAAAAAATATTAATAATAATAATAAAGAAATAGGTTTTTTTTGGGGTATCCTGAATGAACCTAACAACCCACTTGACATGGGGGCCTCTTTGCATGTTTCTGGTGTTTTTTAGTTTTTTTTTTCATTTTTTTTTGTTTACTCAAGATATTGGTTTTTTTGTAAAATGACATATATATATATATATATATATATATATTGCAGGAAAATGGCATCAAGGAAGGTTTCTGTGAATATTTTTAGACGAAAAACAACTAGTACATCATCTAGAGCTGCAGGTGGACCCTCAAAATATATTGTTGAACGAACCCAACCTGATTTAATGTCTACAAATCTAGCAGATGACTCCTCAAAGGAAAATAAGTTGATTTCATACTAGAAGAAATAAAATTAAGTGAAGCATTCAGAATTTTCATGGTTTGTGAAAGATAGAGAAGGCGAAGAAGATCTGCAGATATATCTATATGCTGGTAGGATTTATGATGGTTGAAGTTATGAGGTGATGGGAAAAGTAATGGACCTATGTTGATGTCGGATACTAAAGTTTTTTATGTACTTACAAAGCCGTGCAAGTCACATGAGAAGATTAGATATCATTTTTCATTGTCAATGTATAACACGGTGGGAGATTCTATAAGGATATGTAAACAAATCGTAAACGAAATTGCTCAAAAGATCATAACTATTTTAATTTATATTTATGTGTTTTGTGTTATTGTAATTGTATCACTATATTTTTTATAATTTAGTTATTATTTACAGATTATATTTTGTTTGACATAATTTTACTGAGGGTATTTCAATTATGTTGGGGGGGATTTATTTTATAGAGCAATATATTATGAGCGTTGTCATCATTTTCCATTCACAGTTAGAAGAAGATATGAGAAAGAAACAAAAAATATTACTTCATGATGCTACAAGACTACATAAAAGGGATCAACAAAAAATTTCTATAGTGGACCAATCTAGTAAAGCTAGACATGTTACTTTTGAAGATCAGGAAGTTGACGCTGAAACTGAAGATGAAGAATGTGTTTCCATTACTAAGAATGATATTATAACTGATGTTATAAAGGAGAAGATCCATAAAATACCAAAAACAAAAATGCCCAAGAATGTCTCCCTTCTAGTTTATGATGAGGAGATTGCTTATGTTGAAGAAAACATGCTAACCAATAGGAGGAAGAAATTAAAAGTTGTTCATTCTGAAAAAATCATGGGCAACAATGAAGATCCTAGTCAAGACTCAAAAGGAAGCAGGGAAATCATTACACCAGGAGTTGATTTAGAGGATGACATTATTAAAACAAAATGAAATGACATTTGAAAACAGTTGATGAAGACAAATTTAATTGAGGGAGGTTAGTCATTTCAACTTAATGTCAATCAAATCTATAAGCCAAATGAAGAAAAATTTAAATATCGAATTACAAAGCCACACCACTTGCATGTTCACAACTTGAAAACATTGATGAGGTACAATCCATATGCACATGTGGTTGATTATGTGCTTCTTGTTGATCCAATTCAAGTTCCCAACAAAGAAACATTTGATAAGTCAAAATGTTTTGAATACAAATATTATGTACTTGTGGGGGACCACTCTGTAGAAGCTCAAAGGAAATTGATGGAGGAATATCCTAATAACCCATGTTTTGAAACAATGAAATGTATCATTTATGCTAGTTTAAAAGATATAGAAGCAAATTTATTGGCATGAGATCATAATACAGATAATGAGTATAGGGTGTATAGGACTTTCATCCAAAGGGTTAGATTTATTCATAATGAATTTGAAAAAAAATGTGGTGGGGATAAGACAAAGGTTAGTCTAGCCTTTCGGAAGGAATTTTGTATGGAAATAGGTTATCAAATTGAGGAAAAAATCAATTCAAAAGGTGGAAAAGTAAATTACTAAATATTCAAAGGTATGGATAAAATTTTCCAGTTGGAATTTAGAACTAGAGAGATATGGGAATTGATTATTTAGATTTTCGACATGTGGGAGAACATTGGCATAAAAAACTAGAAGGTCAAAAAGTATAAACCATTAATATGTACCAGCAATAAATCATGTCCTCAAATGAAACTCCTTCCAGAAGATATGACTATCATACCTTGGAGAGAATGCAAGGAGTGAGGGATGAAAAAAATGTAAAAAAAATACTATCTCATGTGAAGTCAAGTGAATTATCATTGGAAGAAATGTCTAAGGAATTTACAAAGTAAATTTGTTGAATTATTTTTACTTATTTCTGGATTATAAGTTTCTGTTAAATATAACATATTGTTGTTGGTATTATTTGTTATACATATTATCATATTAACATTTTTTCTTGTATTTATTCAGTCACAAGGTTTATATGAGAATACAAGAACAAACGATTAAATTGTTGAATGAAGATAGTTGGGATGATGTTGTACACAACTACCCATATTCAAGTTCTACATCAATGCTAAAATATTTGTATTCTGCATTTAAAAATGTATGTTGATTTATACATTCAATTTTATTCATATGTATACTATTTTTATTTTATAACTTATACATATATTTGTTTATTTCATTAAAGATGAAGAAGGATGCAAATGGAGCACTGGATAGTTTCAAAAGCTTTATCGAAAAAATTAAGATGGAAAGGCTAAGAAAGCAACGTCTTAGTAATGTTGAACTTGATCCTAGTCTTAGTCATTTCATTTGGAATGGGTTCCACACTATCCAATATCAAATAATACAAGGTGACTGTGAAGAGATTGCAAAACTCATACCTAAAAGAGATTATTCCCTAGCTATTGCAGATATTCCTCATGGTTTCAATATCCCAAACATTGAATATGATATTGACCCCTATACTTATCAAGCGTCTAGTAAAGTGGTTGCGGGATTTCTAGAAGTCACAACATCACCATTTTAGAGATTTGTGACATTTCATTCATATACACAATTTGCAATGTTATTAACAAGCTTCAAGGGAAAATCAAACTCAAGGACACAATTTACCTGGTAAGACATTGAAATTGTATGTTTAATTAGTGTTAAAAAATTCATTTATGTACAAGTTAATTGAATTTTTACTATTTCATGTTATAGGAAAAAGTCAGATCTTATTGGTTGCGGAGATCAACCAATTATAAGTGATTGTGATTTCATTCATGTTGAATGTTGGACACAGGATGATAGTTATAAGCCTATGCTTTTGAATCGAGTAGATGGAAAGATTCATAGCCAAGTACTGGTTCATGATGTTGTTATAAAAAAACTAACATATGAAGATAAAGAAGCAAAATGAGAGGTAGTTAACATTTATCGAAAACCACAATCATTGATTAATTATCTTTTAGATTTATGTTCAAATGAAGGAGATTGGGGTTTGGATTTATTCTCACGCTCAGGTAAGTTTATTATATAAAATTGAATTTCAATATTTTATTTTTTAAGTTTTATTTGTTTATACTAATTTACTTAATTATTTCTTGTATAATTGATGATTAGGTACAACACTAGCATGTTGCCTACAAAAAGGAAGAAATTGTATTTCTATTGAAAAAGACCCAGTACAATGAAAATTTATTTAACAAAGAATTAATGCTCTTCAATTTCATCTAGATGTAATGCAAGCAATTGGTTTAAGGAAAGGAGATTTTAATGAATCCCGTGTGGAAAAAAAGGCAAAGGAACGCCAACCACCATCAAATGGAATGATTGGAAAGGCATACTTTGGGAGATTCGAAGACATCAAAGATCCATCAGAAGACGAAAATGACCAAACCGAAGCAGAAAATATTATTGAAGAAGATAATAATGAAACTCTAGAAGATGAAGAGCATGGGTTATATGATATTATTGATTAAATTTCAGTTATTCTTGCAAATGAAGCTCATTTTTTTTGTAAATATTAATTAGTTATACTTATAATGTTTTGACTTTGCGATTTTATGAGAAAAATAAATATTCAATTATTGTTATTATATGTTTAATATTTATATTATGTGATTTTCACTTTAATTTTTATATAAAATTCATAAAAAATGATATTTAAATAAATAAATAAATAAAATTTGATAATTTTCCTATAAAAATTGTTTATTTGACATGTCACTTTTAGCAAAAAAAAGTCTCAAAATGTGTATTTTTTTGTTATATATATATATATTCAAAATGTGTATTTTTATGTCAACTATTAATTTGTTTTATTTTTTTAGTGACAATTATTTGATGTGCATTGAAATATTAATTAACAATATATAAATATATAGAAGATCGAAACTTTCAAATTTCGACCTTTTTTTTAAACTATGCAAAAGATCAAAGATCTCACTACGAAAAAAAATGAAAAGAAAAACAAAAAAATACAAACATGAAAAACACTTAAAAAAAATATGTGAGAGAAGAAGAAGACGACTATTTCAAAATTTATTAAATTTAGAAAATAATTATCCACATTTAATACATACAAAATTTAAAGTAAAAAAATAAGTCTTTTAAAAAGGGGTTGATGTTCGCATCAACACTTTTCAAAATCATCATGAATATTACTAACATTTTAAAAATAATGTTTATACTTGATACATAAGAAAATTTAAAGTGTAAAAAATATACTTAAAAAAATAAGTGTATTGTGAATCAACACTTTTCAAAATCGAATTACTTTTTTGCCACCTCAAAAAAATGGGTGCTCGGTACAATTCCCATTTCAAAGTTTACATTGTTTCCAGAACCCATGTAATGTTCTACATGCAACTCTTCTCTCTGGTGTTGTTGCCACTGCAACATCTGAAACTGGAAAGCATCCCAAAAAATACACTAAATCAACTATGATTAGTATAATGCACCTGTCACCCGAGTCTTGACTGCTACTAGATACTGCTTTTTCTACTGAAAACTCCGCGTTGTTGTTGACTCTGCACTGTTTCCAACTCTGCATTTGGCTCCCCAATATATGTCTGCTTCTATTCTCTGCATATCTCACTCTAGCATCTGATTGCATCAAGTGCCACTGATCCATCATGTTACTATATATTGTGGGCCCCCGTAGCAAGGTAATGATCCATGAGACAAAAAAACATCTCAATGGACACTGCCCAAATTTCTGCACCCTTGGGACTATTGCTTCACATCGCCCCACCTCTCTCTTGGAGGTATGGATGCATGTGCTCCCTCTACTAACTTGGATCGAAATTCCCCCCTACTAGAGTATCTGCTTGAGTGGATGTCTACACTCGGACTCCTCTCTGCTTATCCAATTTTGGCTGCTCCACAACTTGCCGAGGCTTCTTCTGAGGCTGCATGTTGAGAGGTAATTCATGCTCCATATCAACCACCAAGTCTCTAAACTTTTACTTGCTCCTCAAGGCTTTGCATTCATATTCGACTTCAAGTGCATACATGTTCTTGACTCGCACACCAATCTACTTCACCCATCCCGTGGTGATGTGTCTAATGAAAACCTTTCCTTTGCTAAAAATCACATCATAGCCACGATATTCCAACACTGAGATGAAAACAAGATTATTCTTTAGTCGTGGAACAAACATCACATCTGTGAGTCTAAGAGTGGAGCCATACTCCCTTTGAAAAGTAATTGTACCGATACAGTTTGCGTTATACCTCCCATCATCTCCAAACTTTATGTTCTGATTAAGGTCCTTCTCCTCTGAGTCACTGAAGAGACCTCTATTCCCCATCATATGGAATGAGGCACCACTGTCGAGATACCACATGCATCTCATTACAGTGCTTGCCATGCATGCAATGAGATGAAATTAAGTTTGAATTGTGAAGCTAGAGCTTCACCTGCTACTACTACTGCATGCTCCTTCTTGCTTGCCTTCTTCTATGGACATTTCGTCTCATAGTTCTCAGACTCGTGACAATGAAAACATTTGATGTTGGAAAAGTCTTTCTTCTTGCCCTCTTCGCCTTGGGACTTCTTTCCCTTGGCTTTATTTTGTTTGCTGACTGATGCAAAATCATCTTCCACTTCTTTGGATGAGGTCCCATCTCTGGTGTTCCGCCTTATCTCTTCTTGCACTAAGTTAGAACACAAATTCTCCCACTTTGGTAGCTTCTCCCTCCCATTTACCAAATCCTGGTAGATGTGCCAGCTCTTGGGAAGTCCTAGAAGTATTATGCTCACGAGATCATCTTCGGAAAATGTAACACCAATGCTTCCAATCTCATCCTGACATTGAGTGAACTTGGTAAAATACTTTGGTATTGTGTCGCCCTTTTCCATCTTGATTTTCATGAGATTGTCCTTCAATGTGAGCTTCCTATGGTCACTGTTGTTTTGAAACAAATATGTTAAGGCCTTCCACATTGCAAATGGATTTTCCTTTCGATGGAGATTTGAGACAATACAATCTTGAATACCTTCAAGTAGAATCCTTCTCGCCTTTGCAACACATTTATTCAACTCTACTAGATCCTGTGCATCAGCTGGAGCTATTTTCAGGATTTCCTTGTCAATGAACTCCTTCAATTCGTTATCCTTCAAGACTGCTTCCATCTGGTCTCTCCAGACAATGTAATTCGAGCTACCCTCAAGGGCATAGTAGAGTCTTAGACCATTAGAACGACATCATGATCCTGCTGCTAGCTTTGACGAAGATATCTACAAAACTTGTTCCTCCTGCATGTACAAACTTATAATATTCTCTTTTATATTTATTTCAATTCTGATACCATGTAGAAAATCCATGTAGATTCAAACTTCTAATTGTAATATGTTAAAACAATAGACTTGAATCTACTCTACCAATTGTGGAAACCACTAAACGATCGTGAAATCACAAGGCATACAAAAGAAATAATTTCATTCACACATTACACAATTATTTCTTGGGGGAAGCCACTACTAAAAACCATGTTATCTGTATATTGCATTAGTTAGAAAATATGAGAAGATTACAACGCTTTTCTCAAACCAAAGAAACCTCTACACTATCTCTATATGTATCACTGCTTCCTAGACAAGCCTAGGCCAATACTTAACCAAGTTTTTGCCTGCCCAGATACTTATTTCCTTGTGTCGTTTCCTTGGGTAATTAGTCCCTATCAATTAGGGAAATTCCCATCCACAAATACGTAATTCATCTAAGGCCTTCCTCTGACTTCATGCACCACCTGTACAATTTGAATGATTATACAACTAATAGTATACTGCCCTTGAACTCCAATATCAACTGAGTCTTTCACTGATCTGACATGCATGCATTATTTATGGTTGATTTATCCGTTATTTAAGTGATCACTACATGTGGTTCAAGTTCAAGTTATACACTTTGACCTCTCACTAGTTCCTCCAACAATTTGAATTATTTAAACTAACTTTAACTCAAATAAACAAAGTTAATTAATTACAACTCAAAATAAACTCAACCAGGGCTCCTATTTTGCAAGAGACACTCTATATGACTCAATTTAAACCCTCAACTTGAATTAACTGAACCAACTAAGTCAAAATAACTTAGTTAACTCGTACCAATTGTCATGTGATGTGGAATTAAAATTTTCTTCTAATTTAATTCTAGGGAAAATTAAATTAGAATCTTTCTTGGTGCCATTTTCAACATTCTTTGTTTCCATTTTCAACAACTGCCTCTAGGATTTGTCGTATATCCCGCCATTCACTGATCGAGGATTCTTAGGCCCACTGAGGCACACAATACCTGGATTTACCGCAACCCACAATTAGGTTCAGGGGTTACTAGGCCAGTGGCTTTACCGTAATCTACAGTTTGGTTCAAGGATCACTAGGCCATTTTTTATTTCATTCAGAGATCCACCTCACTCAGTTTCGAATCCATTCAGTAATCCAACTCAACCAAAAAATTAGAACCCCATCACACCATGGCTATCCAGAAATGGAAAGGCAAGGCCGAAGAACACTGTCACACCTAGAAAAACCCACGCCAATGACAACAAGAGAACCAAGAACACACATGCATAACCATGCATGCCAAATCTTGCAAGGAAATCACACATGCAAATCGATACTTGCAAGTAGACTCATTGTAGTTGCTTGATCCTACTCTTACTTGCATGATATTTGATTCATCTTTGTCTTCTTTACCTTTCTTGATCCACTGCTGAAGTGTTTCAAGAAAACTCTAAGTTTCCAAGAGTGAGAGAGAGAGAGAATACAGAGAGAGCTCCAAGACTGAACTAGAAAAAGGTTACACTGACAAACGGTACCAAGTGATCCTCATAAGCCTTTTTATTAATGATACCTCTATTTTTTTCATTTTCCATTATTTTCTTTTATTCGCCTCCTCACATGCAAATTGTAACCTTTCACCTTGATTTTCTTCTAATTTCCATTATTTTTCATAAATAAATGTCAATAAATGTCACTGTGCCTTTCTAAAGCCCTTGTCATTGTCTTTGCCAATTTCCTTAACCATAATAAACCAAATGAACACCCACACTTGGTGTTTTGCCCAACATTTAGCGTGGAATATGTGTCCCATAACCACAGTTATTATTTTGTCTTTATTAACTTTTATTACAAAGAATTTTCACGAGAATTGTTACAATTCCCGTATATCATAATTCTCATATCAAAAGTTGCTTTTGATAATTTTCTCACTTCTCTCAAAGATTAACATTAACTTACAACAATTGATAAAGTTGATGTTTATGTTGTTGATATTTATTTAGTAAAAAACTAATAATCTTATGATATTACCAACACTCATATTCACAGTTTTGAGGTTTTACTTTGGAAAATTTTCTCATTACTAAGATTTTAGGACTTGCACATTTAAGTAAGTTAGTGCAATAAAGTAATCTCAGGCTCATGGTTTTGAGATTTCTTATTGGAAGTTTTTTTCATTGCCAAGAATTTAGGCCTTACACCTTTAAGTAAGTTAATCCTAGGCAATATTTTTCCTCGCTATATCAATGATAGCCTTTCAAATAATTTTAGAAAATCACCCCTTCCGCTAAAGAAGAGTGAATAATCTTATGACCGTTAATGACAACTTGATAATGTCCTTAAAACGTCCCCCTTTAGCAAGGTTAGAACTCAAGTCTATTGATTAAATGATTGATTGATATTAAGTTGATTGGTTAGAACTTAAAAAATTGTTGATTAATTGATAGATAGATATTAAGTTGATTGGTTAGAACTTAAAATTTTGATTAATTGATAGATAGACATTAAGTATTTTTTTTTTTTTTTTTATTTAATTTTGAATGTTTTAATAAATATTAAATTGTCATATGATGAGTTAAATAGTTTATTTGATTATAACCTAAAAGATTATTAATTATTTATTTTTATTTTTTTTAATAATATTAAAATTAATAATTTTTTATTTTTATTGAAAAAATGATCATCATATATCCAAAACCCCTAACAAATTTTTTAAAAAAAAATATTTAATATATCTTAAAATCAAATTATTATTTTACTATAAATAAGTATTTAGAATAATATACTTACTAATTAACTTTAACTTTAAGCAGATCCTAAAATTTATATTATAATAATATACATTTTGTATGATCAAAAGTATTTGTTAATTAATAGTATCTATATTAAAGTTGATTACAACTGAAAAATATATTCAACGTAATCATGAGATTTGTATACTGAATATGCCCGGATAAAAATATGAATTCAACTTAATTATGAGAGTTGACAGAAAATTATATTCAACGTAATCATGAGATTTGTAATTGAATACACACAGACAGAAAATGGGTTCAACTCAATTTTGTAAACTGAAAACACACGCGGGGAGAAAATTGAATTAAACTTGATACCGAATACACTCAGAAGAGAAAAATGAACTTAAATTCTGTAAACTGAATACAACCAGAAATTAAAATGGATTCAACTTAATTATGAGTTTTTTAGAAAAATATATTCGATGGAATCATGAGATTTGTAATCTGAGTACGTTATAAGAAGAAATTGTATTCTTTTTTCTCCTGTTGAAAAAAAAAAAGAAGAAATTGTATTCAACATAATTATGAGATTTGAACAGCAGGGGAGAAAAATGCATCCAACTTTTAACTTGATCATGAGATTTGAACACTCGCTGCGGCAGGTGAGAAAAATGCATTCAACGTAATGATTTGAATTCAATGTAATCATGAGATTTGAATAGTCACGTAGAAAAATGTATTCAAGGCAATCATGAGAATTGAAGTGAGAAAAAAGTATTTAACGTAATCATGAGACTTGAAGAACTCTGTGAAGAACCTTTCTTTGAGGACGTAGTCTTAGAGATAGGAAAGAAAGAAAGAAAGAAAGAATTTTTAATGTCCACGACACTAAAAATAGTTTATGGGACAGATTGCTTCTCTAGTGAAGTTTTACAATGACCACTCCCAACTTATCGACAAACTCTTCGCTGAATAGCTTATCCCAAGAATTAGCTGCCAGAATACCTGCATAGTTTTCCCTGGTGTCTTTGAAGCCCTCACATTCTAGAATGAAATGTTTTTCTGTTTCCACTTTTCCGGAGGAGGTAACTGAATATGGTGGCCCTGCAACATTTTTTTTGGGTAGCTTTGGAGAAAGAGATGTGATTTAATGGTTAGGTAGAGAAGTTTGGTTAAACAAATTTCATAACTTTTTTTTTTTTTATCAGTTGTGTGATTGCAATAGCTTTTCACCTATGGTTCCAGCATTATCAATAATTTATTAACCATGGCTGCCAAGAAATGTTGCCGTTGCAGCTTACTTTCATGCTGTGCATGCTTTTCTGAAAAAGAAAAACACCCTTCCTGCACAACTTGATTCGTCTAAAATCCCACCCTCTTCTCTCAACGTTATTGCCAATGTTTCTTCTGCAGCAGCTTATCCTGTAACATATGCTACCCCTGCTTCTCCTCCAAATGCTTCAGGTGAAATTATAGGTCAGGACTCCCAATTAGCGGCCGCCTCCTCTCAAGCCAATGTACTGCAGAATGACTGTCAACCCATTGCTTCATCAACTGTCCCCTCCTCTTCTCAGCCTATTCTAACATGATTTGCCTCTCTCGCCTCTTCTCAAACCATTGTTTCTCCACTTGCCCATCCTGGTCATAACAAGGGTTTCCAAGTAGGCTCCTCTTCTAGCGTTCCAAAGGAGTCAGATCATTCTAAGAACATACGGGAAGCTGCTGGTGGAGTTGATATAGAAAAACCAGATGCCGATCTCAATGAGCTTATCAACTACATATCGCATCTTTTGGATTTCATCAGGGTTCATCTCTCTCTTACATCTTTTTCTTCCTCTTTTGGCTTTTATTCTCTATCTTGATATTTTATGTTGGTATTTTGAGCTCATTTAACATCTAAGTGAGAAAGAAATACATAGAGAATAGAAACTGAATCACACAATACATAGAAAATAGAAACTGAATCACATAACAAGAAACACAACAATTTAAATAGTAAAACCCTCAAGAAACCTCTACCAACAAAATGACTTTCCAAGTTATATCAATTCTTTTTGGCAATGACCAATTTAATATGAACTATTTCATATTTAACTTCCTATAGTTACAAAACTGACTAAACTCTAACTGAGTTTTACTAATTACATCAATACATTTATGATAATTTGTTGTCATTCCTAACACCTTACTAATTACATCAATACATTTATGATAATTTGTTGTCATTTCTAATACCTTTCTCTTCTTTCTCTTTTGATTTTTATTTTGAAATAAGAAATATATTCATAATATTTTTTCCTTTCTGTTTTATTTTTTATTTTTGAAAATTATATATAAGCAAAAACTCACATATTTTTTAAATGAGAAATCTATTCATAATATTTTTTCTTTTCTTTTCTATTTTTTATTTTTGAAAATTGTATACAAACAAAAACTCACATAAAGTGCCATATAGCATGCAAATTTTCTCCAAAAATATTAACTATTAAATAAATAAGGATAATCCAATAAAATTCTTAGTTTTTATTTTTATTTTTTCATTAAAATTAAAACAATTTTTTTTTATTAATATAAAAATAAAAATAAAAATAACTTTATAAAATCCTTTCAGTTTCCACTTACATTGAATACATATTATGAAATTATTATCATGCCAAAAACTTGACCGCAGAGATCATGCTTCCAACTAAATAGAACACACTAAGCACCATTTCTACCTCTAAACATATATGAAAAATAAAGTGATACAAAAACTGAGAACAAAATATAAAACCAAAAAAACTAAATAGAACACACTAAGCACCATTTCTACCTCTAAACATATATGAAGAATAAAGTGATAAAAAAATTGAGAACAAAATATAAAACCAAAAAATTGATACCTTACAATATCCACCCCCCACAGCCAAAACAAAATCGTACTAAGATATCGTCCATAGATTACTAAACCATTCCGGATTCACAACAAAATGTATCATTTTAAAAACTTGCAGAGAAGGCCAGAAAGCAGGAATCCTTAGTTTTATTTACTTACCCCTATTTCAATAGTTTTTGTTTATTTCAATCGTTTTTGTTTACTCATCTTAATTTCAAGATTTCAATCTGGATACGGCAGTTATGCATACACATTGTGTTAGGTTGATTACTAATAAAAGTCATAAGAAGTTAAATAATGTTTTATTAAAAGATATAAAAATTAAAATCTTTATAGAAGTAGACTTTAAATTCAGGTAAAGATGTAAAGTTGTAGTTGGTTTATGAGAATTTATGAAGTTTTTTTAAGACATATTTGTGTTGTATATTTGAAATTATATATTAGCATAGATTTGTTGAACCCTTAGTTAAACTGAGAGGCGGGTGAATCACTTTAACACATTCATGATCTTTTAAACTTTTTATTAAACCTTGTTTACACCTTCATTTCATGTCCAACTTAATATGTGAGTAATCTTAGAATAAGAGCAGCAAGTATTAATATAATATAACAGTAGACTTAATATGAGAGCAGCAGGTATTAAGCAGATGATATAAATCAGATCAACACATAAACATCATGCACAGAGACACCAGATATAAGTGGAAACCCATAAAGGAAGAAAACCACATATTATTATTGTTGTGATGCAAAGGCAAGCTCTAACTCCCTCTCACCACTGTTTTTCTGCAAGCACCAACCTACAAGAGGCTCCAACCTCAATTCTGCAAGCTACAACTTGCAAGGAAGCACCAACTCCCTTCAATTTTCTGCAGGCACCAACCTACAGGAGGCTCCAACCTCAGTCAGCTACAACTGACAACTATCAAGCTGCAACTTGATAGGGAAGCTCCAACTTCCTCAATTTATCAAACTGAATGTTTGTTGATTTACCTCATATATCAGCTCTGTTTTGTAGCTTCTCTTTCTGCTCTTCTTCTCTTAAACTTCTCTGCCTCACTCTTCTATACTCTGCATTCTCTATGTTTGCTCTCTCTCTCTCTCTTTTGTGCATATAAAATTGATATTATATATAGAGATCCTCACATGACTGTTTGTATTTCACAAGGAATTTGGAGTGAACAGTCATGACTCTTTGGCTTCTGTTTTCTTATTCCTTTATCCAACTCAATTTTAAAAATTATAACAATATGTACAAATTTCCATGCTTTAGTGGGAGTTTTCTTTTCCTTAGGATACTTGCCTTTGCATCACAAACAATAAAAAATAATTACAACATTTACATTCACATTTTAATTACACATTTCAATTTCACTCAGCTCCTTTTCTAGATTTTGGCTTTACTGGATTTGTCTTTTCCTGTTGTTGTTAAGAAACTGTTCTGCATACTTTTTGTTCACTGTCATCTGCATATTCCACCTGTTCACTTCATTCCTGTACATATTCCTATTAACCGAACTTTCATCTCTGCATGCTCTCCTCTTCTTTTTCCTTTTCCATACACATTCATATTTCAATCTTTACAATATTTCATATGGGACTATATATATCTGAATTAACCCTCGACTTTGTTTTTAAACCTTAGGCATTTCAAAATGTATCCATATGCATTAAACTTATAATCAGTTCCAGGCCATTCTTATGCGCACATTCCACTTTAATATATCAGATATTGTAATATATATCAATCAAGTCATAATCCCTTTTTTTCTCTCACTTACTCCATGCACACGGTCATTACATATACAAGTTGTATTTTATTCAGTCAAATATTAAGACCCTTGGTGATATGTAATATGTTTACGAACTTCCACTTTGCCGTCGAATCTTATTTAACTTAAAACCTTAATTGAACAACACACACATATGCGTGGGCCCCAACGCTAATGGTATCTCCATCCAACGGTCGTTATTGCATCGCCTTGGCCTTGACGATCCAACGGATATCGCACGGGCTACTTGCGCGAACAATAACGCGTGATGGCGCGCCGTACCTGGGTTATCCTTCGCGCACCTTCCGAACACAGCCACCGTCAGATCGCTTCCCTCCAGATCGACAGCTTGTGTCAATATCACTCCGCGTCTTTGGTCGATGATTACCGCGCGATGGCACGCAGTGGGAGGCGGTTTCCTTGGATCCCGCCTTGCCACGCGTCAGCACCTCTATGGAATCGCTCTCAATTATAAAATACCGCTTGCTCCGCAAAAGCGGTGCGATGAAACCCGGAAACTGCCTTACTGTTTACTCCAAACCACGTTCACTGTTTACCCGTCACGGTTCCGCTCCTCCACTCCAGGTTCCAGTCTCGTACAAGGTTCCGCCTTTATTATTTTGTTTCTTTTGATCATAAGGCACTCCACTTCAATGTTTCTTTATATGATTTCGCTTACCCCTGATTGTTCGACATTACAATTTACGCACAGCACGGCCACCAGAATACATTATATTGCCATATATTCTTTCAATAACCCACAGGGTTGGGTTCACGGTAACCATCCTCGGCATTTCATCATTTCAACAATGCGTGCAGGATCATCATTTACAATGTATTTTATATACAGGCATTCAACAGAAGTACTATTCGTCATTTCGACCAGTGATCTTTTACCCTCAACACAGGTTTTTAACCCACATTCTCCATCATTAAATAGACACCTCTATATATATACACACATAGAATTCAATTCAATCATTGCACAGATAACCCTAAAATAATTTCTTTCTTCACACAATGAGTTTATTTACAGGGTTTTCTGGTTTTGACCAGATCTTCAGTCCAATGGCCCTCTTACTGCACTCTACTCTGCCTCCCTAACTCTGCAGCCCTACGTTTGCTTCTTTGTTGCCTCTATTGTCGTCTTCTACTTTGCCTTATTGTTGGTTCAGGTGCTGCTCCTTTGTGCTCCTGAAGCTTCTCTAAAACTGCCTCTTCTTCATGTCTCATGCATTATGAATAGTTTAGGTGCTGCTCCTGTCTTTACCTTTGCCATCAATTCCAACATTTCCAACAGTGTCCCCCTTTGGCATTGATGGCAATACACTTTTTCTGTTTGCATACACTTTTCCTGCTCTTCCTCCCCCTTTGACATCAATGGCAAGGGGTTGCACATCTCATAGTGTAGATTATGTCCTTTAATCCTGTGTTTTTATCCTTTTTCAACATTTTGTGCATTTCCTCTCTCTGAGATCTTCTGACTTTATACCCTGCTGCTCCACACTGTGGATTAAATCTAAAATGCTGACGCTTTAGCCTTTTCATTGACTCCTTTATGCTGGATGTATTCTTTCCATAATCCTTTGATCCTAAGGACCTGATCCATGCTTCCCTTGTTGGCTGATCTCCCCCTGGAATGATATTTTCATTTCTGTTCTCCCCCTGAAACTGTGCTTTCTCTTTATATCAGAGAGTAGCATCTACAGATACTACCCCTAGTTTATCTCTCAAATATTCGAATGGTTCTCTAGCAAGAGGTCTGGTAAATATATCTGTTGTTTGTTCTTTTGTTGGCACATACTCCAGCTTCACTATCTTCTGAGCCACTTGTTCTCGGAGAAAATGATACTTGATTTGGATATGCTTAGTTTTTGAGTGAAGCTAACGATTTTTAGATATACTTATAGCACTTGTATTATCACATTTAATTGAGATAGGTTCATTAATGCTTACCTTCATGTCTTGAAGAGTCTGCTTCATCCACATGACTTGTGTATAACATGTTGTTGCTGCTATATATTTTGCTTCTGCTGTAGACATAGAGATAGATGTTTGTTTCTTGCTTAACCATGCCACCAGACTTTCTCCTAGATAGAAAGCACCTCCACTTGTGCTTTTCCTGTCATCCACACAGCTGGCCCAATCTACATTTGTGTATGCTGTCAAGGTGAAGCTTTTGCCTTTAGGATACCAAAGTCCATACTGTGTTGTTCCTTGTAGATATCTTAATATTATTTTTACTGCCAGAAGATGGTTTAGTTTAGGTGTTGCTTGATATCTAGCCACTAGTCCTACTGCTAGCATGATGTCTGGTCTTGATGCTGTCAAATACAACAGACTTCCTATCATGGATCTGTAAAGTTTTTGATCTATATCAGCAGATCCATCATCAACACACAACTTGCATCCCGTGATCATGGGAGTTGACACAGGTTTGCAGTCCTCCATTTTGAACTTCTTCAACATTTCTTTCAAGTATTTTTCCTGTGAGATAAATGTACCTGTGTTCTTTTGCTGAATTTGAAGTCCTAAGTAGAAACTGAGCTCTCCAATCATAGACATCTCAAACTCTGTTTTCATCTCATCAGCAAACCCTTTTGCTAGTTCTTCTCTGTTGCTTCCAAACATAATGTCATCAACATATACTACAAAAATCAGGAGTTCATTTTCATGGGCTTTTATGTATATATTGTTGTCTACTCCACCTCTCTTAAAGCCTTGTTTTTGAAAATATTTATCTAGTCTTGAGTACCAAGCACGAGGAGCCTGTTTCAGTCCATAAAGAGCCTTCTTCAGTCTGCATACATAGTCTTCTTTGTTTTTTAATGAGAAGCCTTTTGGTTGTTCCATGTAGACTTATTATTCTAAGTCTCCATTCAGAAATGCAGATTCTACATCCATTTGATATACCTTGAAGTTTTGGTAGCAAGCAAAGGCCAGAAACATTCTGATGGCCTCCATTCTGGCTACAGGGGCAAATGTTTCATCATAATCAAGTCCTTCAATTTGTGAGTATCCTTTGCAGATCAGCCTGGCTTTATTCCTGATTACTTGTCCTTGCTCATTCATTTTATTTTTGAATACCCATTTTGAGCCTATGACATTCTTCTCAATGGGTCTAGGAACTAATTCCCAAGTATTGTTTATCTCAATTTGGTCCAATTCTTCATTCATAGCATTTATCCAAGACTTTTCCTTCCTGGCTTCTTCAAATCTCTTTGGCTCAATTTGTGACAACATGGCTATGTATACTTCTTCAGTTTGTTCTGTTAGTTGCCTTCTTGTTTGGACCCATACTCTCTTGTCTCCAATGATATGATCTTCAGGATGGTTCTTCTGAGTATATCTTGAGGGAGCTTTAGAACTTAGCTCTATATCTTCTGTTGTCTTGCTTGTTTCCTCATCATCTTGGTTTTCTTCTTCATGGTTGTCTGATGGATTGCAGCAGTCAGTATCTCTTGTATTGTTTGGAAGTTCTTCATGAAATCTCACATCAATGCTTTCTGCTATTTTCTGAAGAGTCTTGTTGTAGCACATGTACCCTTTACTTTTGGATGCATATCCTAGAAATATCCCTTCATCTGCTCTTGCATCAAATTTTCCAATATTTTCATCATTATTCTTTATGTAACACTTTCTTCCAAAGATTCTGAAATGTTTGATTGAAGCTGGCTTTCCATGCCACGGTTCGCGGGGATTCTTGTCATTGCTTGGCCTTCAGTGAGAGCTTTATTAAGGAATATGTATTTTTTGTGCCTTACGCGAAGGTTTGAGCAATATTATTCTCTTGCATCATGGCCTCGAAGTGTTTTGAGCAGGATCATTTAATAACTGCTGCTACTCGATACCAACTGAGGTGTCCTACTGATAGTAAATTGTTGTTTTATTCCGTTGTTCATTGCATAGGTCTGCAAAGTCATAATACGTGAATTCACCTCCTCTGTCTGATCTGATGCATTTCAGTTTGCATCTTGTCTGGTTTTCTGCTAAAGCTTTGAATATTTTGAATTTTTCCAGAGCTTCCGATTTATTCTTGAGAAATGCAACCCATGTCATTCTGGAGAAATCATCTATTATCGGCATGAAGTATGATTCTCCACTTGGTGTTTTAGTTCTTGCAGGTCCGCACAAGTCCATGTGCACAAGTTGTAGAGGTCTTCTTGTTGATAACTCATCTTTGGCCTTAAATGATGTACGAGTCTGTTTACCCAATTGACAATATTTGCATATGGTATTAGAAGGCCTTTTTATTTCTGGCATGTCTCTCACTGCTTTCTTTTTGCTCAGTCTGATGATATGATCGAAGCTAAGATGTCCCAATCTGCTATGCCATAAACATGACTCCTCAAGTTTTCTAAGATGGCATGCTTCATCTTTCTCTTTCACGATGTAAACATTGCTCTCTATTCGAACACCTTTGAGCAGATTCTTACCTATGGTGCTTGATCTAAATTCACAGTCTTGTACTCTAAAAAGAACTTCGCAGCCTTTATCACACATTTGACTGACACTCAGCAAATTTTCTTTCATCCCATCTACAAATAGTACATCTTGGGCCTTACCTATTCCTTCACCATTGTCTATCTTGAATGAGCCTTTTCCCCTTGATCTTACACGGTTGTCATTGCCAAAAGTGACATTGCTGAGTTTCTTTTACATCAAAATTATAAACTTGCTTGTCTCCAGTCATGTGTTTCGGCTTGGTGACCCCTTTATCAAATACCCTTTGACTTTTCGAGTCTTGAAGCGGTGAGTTAGAGCCAAGTCACATTTATTCACCTTCTTTATCCACTAGAAGTACCTTTTAATTTGGTATCTTTTGTGAGGAGATGAACTATATCTTCTTAGAGAACATTTGGACGATATATGTCCAACTTGATTGCATACACAACATTTGATCATAATTTTTGTAGAATTATGAGTATGAACAGAATTTCTTTGATTCATAAACCTCCTTGAGGTGTTAAACATCAATCTTTTTACATACTTTCTACACTCAATGATTTTATGACCAAATTCCTTACAATAAAAGAAGTAACCATAGAAGCTATTTGCATACCTGATGTAAGGTTGTCTCTTCCATTTGTTTGCTTGAGGCAGTCTCTTCAATATTTGCATCTTTAGCTGGTTTGAATTACTCCTCCTTGCATGACAATATGAAGCAATGTGTCCCAGCTTGTGGCAAGCATAATAGGTGGCATTCTTCATAGGAGGGAAGAATCTCTTTTGATGGTTTCCAAATTTTACATACTCAGGGGTCTTAGTATTTATTACATTCTTTGCTACCAATGGTTTCTTCTGATCTCTGTCTTCCTTATTACATATTTCTTCTTTTGTAGAAATTTTTTGAGTTGCTTCATCATTCTTCTTTGCTTTTACAAAAATAATCTCTTTGTCAACCTTTTCTTTTCCTTTACTTGATTCTCCTTCATAGCCTATTCCAGTCTTTATCATAGGGAATATTTGAGCAACCAGAATTTCATTCAACTTATTAGAGCTTGTTGTTTGAGAAGAGTTTATAACCACTTTCCTTTGAGCATTTTCTAATTTCTTCCTGAGACGTAATACTTCTTCTTCCAACTTTTCTTGTTCTTGAGTTTTTTCTTTGATTTGCTTAAGTAACATGTCCTCTATCTTCTTGGCTTCTTCAAGCTCTATCTTTAGCTGCTTAAGGACTTCTGAATTTTGTTCTTCTCATACATACTTGAGGAGAATGTCCTTTTTTTTTGCATTTCGGCTTGAGTCTATCAATCTCTTCTAGAGCACTTCTTAGCTCCCCCTCCAAGGTCGGCTTGCACCTTCTTCTTCTTCATCTTCTGGCGGAGACCTTCAAGTTATTCTATGGCCATCAATAAGAATTCGGAAGTTCCTTCTTCACTATGAGAATTCATACGAATCTTTCGATATCTTTGCTGTCTTGTTGAGCATAGAAGGACACTCCTGCGAACTTCTTTCCTTTACGCCGGTTCTTTGATTTATTTTTTCCTCGACTCTTAAGCACCGATTCCTTACTTTCTTTGTGAGGACACTTAGCGACATAGTGTCCAACTCTTCCACAGTTAAAGCATTTAAAAGGAATTTTACCTTTGTATCTACCTGATCCTCTATCCAATTTCTTGACAAATTTAGCCTCTTCTTCATCAGAGCAGGAGCATATGTCTTCCTTTTCTTCTTTCTTCTTTTCTATTTTGAATGCTGCCTCCCTTGTGCTTGGCTTCTTCTGTGGGAGCCTCATCTCATATGCTGTAAGATTTCCTAGTAGTTGGTTCATGGTCAAGGTCTCCCAATCAGCTGTTTCTTCTATTGCAGACACCTTGGGATTGAATCCGGATGGAAGAGATCTTAGAATCTTTTGTACAATTATACCTTCTGGTATTGTTTCTCCAAGAGCTTTCGTATTGTTAATAATTGCAACGGCTGTTGAAAGAAATTGGCAATTTATTCATCATCATTCATTTTTAGTTTTTCAAAGTTTGGGCTCTATAGCCCTTTCTTTGGCGGTATTTTTCTTGTCTCCCTCATGTATGTTCTCAAGAGTATCCCATATTTCTTTGGCGAGTCTGTTACCATTACTTTGTGCGCTTTCTGAAATAGATCCTCCATTCGGATTGCATTCATAGCTTTGCATTAGCTATAAATCTTGTTTTGTTTATTTCTCTGTGTCAGTTGCCTTTGGGGCATATCCTATTTCCACAACACCCCAAACTTCTATTCCTAGAGACATTATGTATGGCCTCATCCTGATTTTCCAGAAGGCATAATTTGCACCTGTAAAGAAAGTGGCTTTATTGGTTGAGCATCCTTCTTTAATAGTCATCCTGAGAACCAAGGATCTCCTTTCAGTTGTTAGACTGGTACAAAGGAACCTGCTCTGATACCAATTGTTGAACCCTTAGTTAAACTAAGAGGGGGGGGTGAATCAGTTTAACACATTCATGATCTTTTAAACTTTTTGTTAAACTTTGTTCACACCTTCATTTCATGTCCAACTTAATATGTGAGTAATCTTAGAATAAGAGCAGCAAGTATTAATATAATATAATAGCAGACTTAATATGAGAGCAGCAGGTATTAAGCAGATGATATAAATTAGATCAACACATAAACATCATGCACAGAGACACCAGATATAAGTGGAAACCCATAAAGGGAGAAAACCACATCTTATTATTGTTGTGATGCAAAGGCAAGCTTCAACTCCCTCTCACCACTGTTTTTCTGTAGGCACCAACCTACAGGAGGCTCCTACCTCAATTCTGCAAGCTACAACTTGCAAGGAAGCACCAACTCCCTTCAATTTTCTGCAGGCACCAACCTACAGGAGGCTCCAACCTCAGTCGGCTACAACTGACAGCTATCAAGCTGCAACTTGATAGGGAAGCTCCAACTTCCTCAATTTATCAAACTGAATGTTTGCTGATTTACCTCAGATATCAGCTCTGTTCTGTAGCTTCTCTTTCTGCTCTTCTTCTCTTAATCTTCTCTGCCTCACTCTTCTATACTCTGCATTCTCTATGTTTGCTCTCTCTCTCTCTCTTTTGTGCATATCAAATTGATATTATATATAGAGATCCTCACATGACTGTTTGTATTTCACAAGGAATTTGGAGTGAACAATCATGACTCTTTGGCTTCTGTTTTCTTATTCCTTTATCCAACTCAATTTTAAAAATTATAACAATATGTACAAATTTCCATGCTACAATGGGAGTTTTCTTTTTCTTAGGATACTTGCCTTTGCATCACAAACAATAAGAAATAATTACAACATTTACATTCACATTTTAATTACACATTTCAATTTCACTCAGCTCCTTTTCTAGATTTTGGCTTTACTGGATTTGTATTTTCTTGTTGTTGTTAAAAAATTGTTCTGCATACTCTTTGTTCACTGTCATATGCATAGTCCACCTGTTCACTTCATTCCTGTACATATTCCTGTTAACCGAACTTTCATCTCTGCACGCTCTCCTCTTCTTTTTCCTTTTCCATACACATTCATATTTCAATCTTTACAATATTTCATACGGGACTATATATATCTGAATCAACCCTCGACTTTGTTTTTAAACCTTAGGCATTTCAAAATGCATCCATATGCATTAAACTTATAATCAGTTCCAGGCCATTCTTATGCGCACATTCCACTTTAATATATTTGTAGAAATTTGAATAATAGATCACTTATTCACCGAGATTATCCTGATTACACACTATTTAAGCTTCATGCATAATACATAACCTCTTCTACAATTGATCATCAATATGCGGAAATAGAAGCAGTCGCATGCGCACATTAAACAATAGTCAAGCACACACATCAACACAGTATGTAATGGGGAAAGAAATGGCTGAAAACCCCCAACTATCTGTATATTATAATGATGGAGAACATGTACCAATACATAGCACAAATCTTTCACAGCTCTCAGCACTATCTCCAATTGTTACACAGAACTGACTCGGATACGAACAAGTCACGGGGTTCAAATCTCTCCATTGTTCTGCCTCTCTTGCGCAATCCAAGATGAGAATGAATGAGATCCAATTTCCGAATCCCCTTGACCTCTTTGCGCAATCCTCATTGGCAATCTCAATCAATGTCTGTGCAAATCTCATGCACGGCTATAGTCACAACTGATAGTAGACTCACCCTTTCACCCACCTCTAACACTGGTCTCCACTGAACTGTCCATGCATTGCAGTTAACTGATGTGTTCTTTAGTTGATTTATGAGTTAATAATTAGTGAATTAATTAATAATTAATTCACACCACTCATCACTAGTGTATTTATCAGTTAGACTAAATGCAACTAGTTCAACTAAGTTAAACCGAACATAACTCCACCAACTGTCTCATCAACTCCACCAAACTCTGCCACATGAGTTCTAACTGAAGTCAACCATGCAATAGCTCAACTAACCCTTAGGAAAAGTGTATTTCCTTCTGTCAGCTGCATGTGCCACATCCAAGCATCAAACTGAAGTGCTCCAAAGAGGAAAAGATAATGTTTATAGTCTAAATATTATTAAGGGTTAATAATATTTGACTTCCCTGTTTTAAGGAGAGGCAGTCTAAAAATAGACTTCGACCTCTTTGACCTCAAAAATAGAGTCTCATATATTTTTACCAACATGACCAATCATCCATAAATAGCATCCTGCAACTCATATACCATGATCCATATGTCTAAAAATAGACATAGTCTAAAAGTAGACTTTGCGACAAAAATCACATGTGTGGCCCCCACCTAGTTTTGGTGATCACATTCCAACTAGGATCAGGAAATATGTTTCAGGATGCCTCCTTCACTGTTTCTTGTTGCAATCTTCAACAATATCAGATATTGTAATATATATCAATCAATTCATAATCTCGTTTTTGCTCTCACTTACTCCACGCACACGGTCATTACATATACAAGCTGTATTGTATTCAATCAAATATTAAGACCCTTGGTGATATGTAATATTTTTACGAACTTCCACTTTTCCGTCGAATCTTATTTAACTTAAAACCTTAATTGAACAACACACACATATGCGTGGGCCCCAACGCTAATGTCTCTCCATCCAACGACAGTTATCGCGTCGCCTCGGCCTTAACGATCCAACGGATATTGTACGGGCTACTTGCTCAAACAATAACGTGCGATGGCGCTTCGTACCTGGGTTATCCTTCGCGCACCTTCCGAACACAGCCACCGTCAAATCGCTTCCCTCCAGATCGATGGCTTGTGTCAATATCGCTCCGCGTCTTTGGTCGATGATTACCGCGCGATGGCGCATAGTGGGAGGCGGTTTCCTTGGGTCCCGCCTTGCCATGCGTCAGCGCCTCTATGGAATCGCTCTCAATTATAAAATACCGCTTGCTCCGCAAAAGCGGTGCGATGAAACCTGGAAACTGCCTTACTGTTTACTCCAAACCACGTTCACTGTTTACCCGTCGCGATTCCGCTCCTCCACTCCAGGTTCTAGTCTCGTACAAGGTTCCGCCTTTATTATTTCGTTTCTTTTGATCATAAGGCGCTCCACTTCAATGTTTCTTTATATGATTCCGCTTACCCCTGATTTTTCGACATTACAATTTATGCACAGCACGGCCACCAGAATACATTATATTGCCATATATTCTTTCAATAACCCACAGGTTTGGGTTCACGGTAACCATCCTCGGCATTTCATCATTTCAACAATACGTGCAGGATCATCATTTACAACGTATTTTATATACAGGCATTCAACAGAAGTACTCTTCGTCATTTCGACCAGTGATCTTTTACCCTCAACACAGGTTTTTAACGCACATTCTCCATCATTAAATAGACACCTCTATATATATATACACACAGAATTCAATTCAATCATTACACAGATAACCCTAAAATAATTTCTTTCTTCACACAATGAGTTTATTTACAAGGTTTTCTGGTTCTGACCAGATCTTCAGTCCAATGGCCCTCTTACTGCATTCTACTCTGCCTCCCTAACTCTGCAGCCCTACGTTTGCTTCTTTGCTGCCTCTATCGCCGTCTTCTACTTTGCCTTATTGCTGGTTCAGGTGCTGCTCCTTTGTGCTCCTGAAGCTTCTCTAAAACTGCCTCTTCATCATGTCTCATGCATTATGAATAGTTTAGGTGCTGCTCCTATCTTTACCTTTGCCATCAATGCCAACATTTCCAACAAGATTTATTTTAAGTATAGATTTAACATGAGCAGAGAGATCAATTTTTTTAGGTGAAAAAAATAATGTGTAATTTTTTATTGTTTAAATTGTATTTTTGAATGTTATAAAGATTGCAGAACATGTGTATTGAGCTATTTAATGAGCACGCATTAAATTGATTTTTCTTGCTATTAATATGAGGGATCAAATTTCTTTAGGTGCAAAAAACAATGTGTAATTTTTTATTGTTTAAATTGTATTTTTGAATGTTATAAAGATTACATAACATGTGTATTGAGTCATTTTATAAGTATACATTAAATTTGTTTTTTTGTTATTAATATATTTTTAAGTATAAGGAAATATTAATTTATATTAAAATATTTTATTCATAACTCACATTGGATATTTTATTCTATACAACATTAAAATATTTCCTTATAGCCCACATTGTTTTTCTATTTAGAGAATATTTAATTTTAATGTTAAGACATACTTACACATCCCTGTCACACTGGGTTGTAGAATCACATCACTTTCACACTTGGCTATAAAATTATAAATAGCCAAAAATTTGTTAATTTTAACATTTATTAAAAGGTGATGATGCTGGTTGTTATAGCACTCATCACAAGTTCAATTCTCCTCCCTGATCTGGGTGATGTATCTGGACATGTTGATGAAGAAAAAAAAAATGAAAGGTACTGCCAAGGTTACAGAAAAAAATAATAATAAATAAATAAATAAATAATTATTATTATTATTATTATTTATTTAAAAAAATACAACTAGATTTAGATTTTATTTTTGAAAAATATATCTGAAGAGGTTAAATATGTAAAGTAGTAAATTTTTTTATGGTATATATTAATTCATTCACATTAAATGGTATAAAAAGTAATAAATAAAATAGATTGCAGCTTTAAAAATGTTATATATATATCTGTGTGTGTGTGTGTGTGTGTGTGTGTGTGTGTGTGTATGTTTAATATATATACATATTAGTAGGAGAAAAAGGCACACTTTAAAACAACCTTAATGTATTATTTAACAAATAAATGGTTGCAATACATTAACGTGTTTTTAGTGTTTAGCAATATCATAGAATTTTTGATGTAATAATAGTAATTTCAAATTATGATACTCATTTTCCTCAACTGAATAAATAGGCATGATAAAACCATAATCCTTTTATGTTTTTCCAATTCTAGATGTTGGAAACTACTAGTAATTAATTGGCCAATTATTGTTGCTTAAAGTTCACTTCGTGTTAGTGATCTGCATTTATTTCGAGCCACTACTTATCAATTATTCCTTACCACTGAATAGTTATTCCCTTTAAAACATAACAGTCATTACCCATTCTACTATAGGAATGCAAGGTGTATGGCACACCTAACCCAACATTCTCTGATTTTTCATATACCTTGAAAGACTATAAGGGATAATGCAACAAATTGTGTACTAAATTGTTAGGGGACATAAGGCCAAGAGGTTCACAGTACTACTTGAATTTACATGTGCTCACCGATTTCATCAATGCATCTACACCATTTAGTAAAGTGCCAAATTTCTTTAGTATCACCTTTACCATTTCCCTAATGAAATAGTATTAGGTATCACAATGATTTGTCTTCACACAAAAGGTTGGGTTCTTAGCTAAACAAATAGAACTATTACTATCATATTGAACTATAATATCTTTGTAACTTAGCCATACTTTTGAACACGGATCCATAACCCAAATGGCCTCTTTACAAGCATAAGTAGTTTCCATATAATCTACTTTGCAATGGAAAAAGTGACGATAGCTTGCCGCTTTCTTATCCAACTTGATACTCCACCAAAAAATCAAAACGCATATCCACTCAAAGTTTCCCTTCTACCTACATTCCCTTCACAATCAGAAGCCACATAACCCTATATATCCATTGACTATGGGTACCGTAAAACATCTCTATGATAGCAATTGGAATATATTGATTCTTGAAGTACCTTAAAAATACTTGAAGACCCTCTTCCACCCCTCTTTATTGTAGCCTAATGCTCATGTCCAAGATTAGCCATGAATCAACTCAAAACTCCCATTGTTTAGGAAATATCTCAATTGTTGGACTAATTTTTACAATCACCTCATTGGTAATCAATTATATGGACTAACCTATTCCCTAGGAACATGAAACTAACATCCCACTCATGGTAATGGTAAGGATTTGAAAGTTTACTAATGCTTGTGGGTTTTGGTGTAATGAAATACCTCAATATTGTCTAGTATATATCATAATATAGATCATACAACCAATTATACTAGAATAAAGAACAAAATCCATATCCTCCATCTCTACAAGTGTTGTAGGACACTAATTAATTAAAATATTAGTTTTCATAGAAATCGAAACACTTAATGGTTTGCAATCTGCCATGTGAAAACATTGTACTACAAAGTTTACATACTTTAGCTCATCCAAAGATTTATATTTGCTCTATCTCTCTTAATATCAATTCTTATGGTATGTTTTGTAATCTCCAAGTAATTCATATCAAATTGTATTGAAATATGATATTTTAAAACATGCACATCCTTATTATTACCAAATAATAACATATAATCCACATATAGAGCCATGATGAGGAAATGACAACCATTTTGTTTTTTATACACAAAGTGATCTTATTTGGATCTCATAGAACAACCATATAAGTCACATAATAACAACCATATTTACCCATAAATACAAGAGGAAAGATCTCTTATTGCCATAACAAAAATGCAACCAAGTCTGGGACTTCCACGTTCCACCCGACCATAGACATGGTGTTGAAATGGCCCCCGAAGGGGGTTTCTGATTTATTTTTCCCTTAATTAAATTGGAAGAGAAATTGTAATTTCATCTCATGACAACTTGTATTAGTTAACTAAGTCAGAATGATTGAGCTAGCTTAGGAAATTTGGGTTGGGGGTTAGAGATTAGGCATGTAGAGTTCTCCCGTGATTTAAGGGGGTCCAATTACAGTTATGTATGCGTTGTAATTAGTTAACTCAATAAATTGAGTTAAAATCAATTTAGCTCGTTCTAACTGAGAGATGAGCTAGTGAGAGGTTAAGTGAATTAAATCTGATTTAATTCAAAAGTAGTGATCAGTGAGTTAACTGATAATTCTCTATAAATAGTTGTTGCATGTCAGTTCTAAGGAAGGCCCAGTTGAGACTGAGGTTAAAGGGATGATAACTATTAGTCGTATAATTAGAAAATTATACATGAAAGTTATAGAGCCATGTGGAGGCCAAGGAAGCATTGCGCAATCAATTGGATGGATTTTACTATTTGATAGGGATTTAATTCCTCAAGGAATGTGTGAGCAAGGCAGGATGAGTAGAGGCTAAGAATTGGCTAAGTAATTGGTTGATTTTTCCTAGATCAAAGTGAGACAGTTGTCACTGGTGCAGGAATTTCTCTAAGAGAGAAAGAATTGTATTGTTTCATGATCTTGACTTTATACAAAATACAGATAGCGGGGTTTTAGGTAATTTTATTTCCCCATATACATCTTTTTTTTTGCGATTGATTGTCTCTTTCTCTTACTTGTTATGTGATTGTGCGATCGTGTTTTGTTTCGGGAAATTGTAGAAGGATTTAGTATCCTGTTTTAGTACATTATAAGATTAGATTAAATCCAGTTGTTAGATTTTCTACATCGTACCAAAGCGCCAAGAATCATAATAAGAAGAGAAGAACATAGTTTGTTTTGATCAGGTTCGAATTTGCAGATTTATTCTTCGAAATCCGACAGCAAATAGAGATGTCTTTCAATGGCTTGAGACTCGAATATGCACTCGAGGGAAAATTCAAATTACATTGCATGGAAGGACAAGATTGAGGAAATTCTTGAGGACAAAGGACTGGAGGCTTTCATAGATACTGATGTCCCTCAACCCACAACCGCATATTCTCCACTTCTTGATGCATGGAAGAAGAATGTCACAAAGGCGAGAAGGATCTTATTAGAGGGAGTTTGAGACCATATTGTCTTGAGTCTCCACAGAAAGTTGAATCCATATGTGATGTGGAAAGCATTGACAAATTTGTATCAGCATAGTAGTGACCACAGGAAGGCTACACTGAAAGAAAAGCTTAGGAAGATAAAAATGGAGAATGGCGACATGATCCAAAAATAATTGACAAAGTTCACTCAATGTCGAGATGAGATTGGAAGCATTGGGATCATTGTTGCCTCAGATGATTTGGCAATCCTAGCTCTTCTAGGCCTTCCCAAGAGCTAGCATAGCTACCGGGACTCTATTAATGGAAAGTAGAAGCTTCCATATTGGGAGCAACAATGGTCTGATTTGCCACAAGAATAAATTCAGTGGAGCATCAGAGATGGATCATCATCAAAGACTAATGATGAGGAGAATTTTGCCTTGGATGGAAAGGAAAAGAAAGGAAAAGGGAAGGCATCCCATTCCAAATCCGACAGCAGCAAGGCAGGAAAGAAGCGAGACTTCTCAAAGGTAAAATGTTTCAACTTTCATGAGCATGGACACTATGCCACAAATTGTCCAAAAAAGAAGAACAATAAGAAGGCCTCAGGAGGAGCAGTAGGTGAAGCATTGGCTTCACATTTCTAGTTTGACTTCACCCTCATCACATGCATGGTGTCATCAGTGATGGATTATTTCTGGTACTTGGATAGTGGAGATTCATTCCATATTCCCAACAACAAATAATTATTTAGTATCTTGGAGGAGAATGATCTCCAAATGCACATCGATATGGGTGACGACGAGAGGTATAGCGATAATGGTGTAGGTACAGTTACCTTTCAGAGGGAGTCAGGTAATCCACTCACATTAAAATTTGTCATGTATGTTCGTAGTTTAAATAAGAATTTGGTTTCTTTTTCTATGTTGGAAGATCGTGGCTATGATGTGATCTTCGGTGAAGGAAAGGCGTTCCTTCGTTACAAAGCCACAGTACAGGTGAAAAATATTGGGGTTTGAGTAAAGAATCTATATAAAATGGATGTAGAGGACTGCGCAACACTGAGCAGTAAAGTAGATAAGGTGGAAATCTGAGACATTAGTGAGTTATGGCACAGGAGGTTGGGCCATCTACACCACAACGATTTGAGGATCATGCAACATATTTCTACAGGACTTTCAAAGGGTGCACTTGAATAGAGAGACACATGTAAAGGGTGTACATTGGGGAAGTATACCAAATCCACCTTTCACAATAAGGAAATCTGAGACAAGGCGATCCTTGAGAGAGTTCACTCATATGTGTGTGGACCATTCTCGACAACTTCCACAACAAAGCACAAGTATTATGTGATTTATTTTAATGATTTTTCAAGAAAGTGTTGGATTTTCTTCATGCACAAGAAAGATTAGACGTTCTCCAAGTTTTATGAGTTCAACGCACTTGTCGAGAAAGATACAGGGAAGAAGGTGAACGCTATGAGGAGGGACAATTGTGGAGAATACATCTCTAATGAATTCAAAAACTGTCGTGCCTCAAAATGAATTCGAAGAGAATTGTTTGCACCTCATAACCCATAACAGAATGGGGTTGCAGAAAGGAAGAACAAAACTATTGTGGAAGTAGCACGAGCTATGTTGCATGATCAAGGCCTACTGTTGAATTTGTGGGTAGAAGCATGCAATACAATAATATTTGTGCAGAACAAAAGTCCTCATCGGATACTTGGGATGAGTACACCAAAGGATGCTTTTTCAGGTAAGAGACCGGATGTGTCATATTTTAAAATTTTTGGTTCATCTGTTTATTTCCATGTGACCAAAGATATTGGGAAGAAGGTAGAGCCAACAACAAATTTGGGGATATTTTTGGGGTACACTGCTACACCTCACAACTATCGGGTGTACTTTCCAGCACACAGGATGAAATTGGTCAGGAGAGATATGAAATTTGATGAAGACAAAGCCATTTGATTGTCCCTTGAGAGGGAGCTCGAGTTGCATGCAGTTTAGGAGCTCTTGGCTCCAAAGGATGAACCTCAGGATGTGGAGCAGCCACAAGCAGAGGAACAAAGATTAGTAGAAACCAATCATGCAGAGCCATCTACCAGAGATGGAAGAAAGTGCACCAGAAAGGCAGACATATTATTGTTGGATGCGATATATAATGTGGGAGCACTCACATCACAGCACAAGTAGAGAAGGTCCCCAGAGCAGTACATTGGATACATGGATCTTATGAGCGAAGGTATTGAGATAGAACCATCATATTTTTAGGAAGCAGTGCAACAACCAGTGTGGGTTGATGCCATCGTTGAGGAGTATAACTCCATCATCAGAAACGGTTAATGGGAAGTTGTCCCAAGACTAGTGGAGAAGTCAGTTGTAGGATCCAGATGGTTCTACAAGGTGAAGCAGGCAATAGATGGGAGTGTGGAGAAACAGAAGGCTAGATTTGTGGCCATAGGGTTCTCTCAGGTGGAGGGGATTGACTATGAGGAAAATTTTGTACCATTCACAAGGTACTCATAAATTAGATCCATCCTTTCACTCTCAGTACAAATCGAATAGAAGATACATCAGATGGATGTAAAGACAACCTTTCTTAATGGATTTATTGAGGAAGAAGTGTACATTGAGCATCTGAAAGGTTTTGAGACCTTAGACAGGGAGTTGCATGTGTGCAGACTCAAGAGAGCATTGTATGGGCTGAAGCAAGCACCTCGTGCTTGGTACACTAGGATTGAAAACTATTTCACCCGGCTGGGCCCCATCAAGAGTGAAGCAAATGTAAACCTATATCATATTGTGGTTGATCGTAAGATTTTGATTATTTTACTTTATGTCGATGATTTGATACTAATAGGTGATGAGCAGCTCTTAAAGTCTTGCACATAGGATCTTGCAAGAGAATTTGAGATGAAGGACATGGGGCTCTTGCACTATTTCCTTGGATTGGAAGTATGAAAAAGAGATGGGGATGTATCTGTATCTCAAGCAAAGTATGCCATGGATATTATGAGGAAGTTCCACGTGGAAAGAAACAAACCCATGGAGACTCCTCTTGCAAGAAAATGGAGGAAGGAGGATGCTACTTCGGGCGAAGTAGTGGATGTTATTGTCTACAGGCAACTTGAAAGGTCACTCATGTATTTGGTGAACATATGCTACATAGTTAACCAACTGAGCCAAGTTATGGTTAAGCTGACCAAGCTCTTTTGGAAGGCAGAGAAGCATGTGTTGTGATATCTTAGGGGCACAACAGAGTATGTATTATGGTACAAGCGGATAGAGGGAGTGAAGCTTCAAGGCTTCACTGATGCAGATTGGGAAAGGAGTCCATCCGACTGGAAGAGCACATCAGGAGGCATCTTTAGCATAGGATCAAAAATAGTTTCTTGGTACAACAGGAAAGAGAGATCAGTTGCACTCAATTCAGCAGAGGCAGAGTACATGGCATCCAATTAGGCAACATGCGAGGCCATCTGGATGAGAAAGATACTTGTTGGTTTGTTTGGTCAACATATGGATCCGACGGTGATACATTGTGATAATGATAGTTGCATCAAAATCTCGATTAATCCAGTATTCCTGACATGTCCAAGCATATTGATATCTGGTATCATCATCTCATAGATTGTGTTCAGAGGCAGATTATGTCATTAGAGTGCATTCCCATGGAGGAGCAGGATGCAGACATCTTGACAAAGGCGCTATAAAGAAAAAAAATTGAATTCCACAGAGGTAGGATCGAGGTAGCAGATAATACCTTTCTTGCTGAGAGGGGGTGTTGGGCTTCTGATTTAATTTTCCCTTAATCAAATTAGAAGAGAAATTTTAATTTTATCTCATGACATCTTGTATTAGTTAACTAAGTCAGAATGATTGAGTTAGCTTAGGATATTTGATTTTAGGGTCAGATAGTAGGCATGTATATTTATCCCATGATTTAAGGGGGTCCAGTTACAACAATGTATGATATGTAGTTAGTTAACTAAGGAAATTGAGTTAAAACTAGTTTAACTAGTTCTAACATAGATATGAGCTAGTGAGAGGTCCAGTGAATTAAATATGATTTATTTCACAAGTGCTGATCAATCAGTTAAATGATAACTTTCTATAAATAGTTGTTTCATGTCAGTTCTAAGGAAGGTCCAGTTGAGATTGAGGTTAAAGGGATGATAACTATCAGTTGTATAATTAGAAAATTGTACAAGTCGGTTATATAGTCATGTGGAGGCCAAGGAAGCATTGCACAATCAATTGGATGGATTTTCCTATTTAATATGGATTTAATTCCTTAGGGAATCCATGAGCAAGGTAGGCTGAGCAGAGACTGAGAATTGGCTAAGTATTTGGCTGATTTTTCGTAGATCATAGTGAGACAAATGGCAGAGTGCATGAATTTCTCTGAGAGAGAAAGCATTGTATTGTTTCATGATATTGACTTTATACAAAATATAGATAACGGTGTTTTAGGTAGTGCTCTTTCCCAAGATACATCTTGTGTTTTTGGATTTACTTTCTCTTTCTCTTACTTATTATGTGATTGTGCGATCGTGTTTTGTTTCCGCAAATTGTAAAAGGATTCAATATATTGTTTTAGTACATTATAAGATTAGATTGAATCCCATTGTTATATTTTCTACAAATGGTTGATCAAATTATCTCTTCATCCATTCACCCTCATTCCATATTCCAAGCATGAATGTGGGATCTCATGAAACTCATCAAAACCAAACCAAAAAAACAAACAATGAAATGAACCCACAACACCATGGCTATTTAGAAAATGGAAAGCTAGGAAAATCCAATGTCAATCCATGCAATCCTCCATTCCAATGACAGATCATGATCAAGAAACCATATGCATATGACATGCATGCCAAAACTAATGATTAAAACATACATTGAACTCGGTACCTGCAAACAAAACCCATTGTAGTTGTTGATCCCGATGTCCTATTGCACTTTCCTTCTCTTCCTTTTCCTTCTTGCTCCAAAACTCCAAGTATGCCACACTCTCCAAGAGTATGAGAGAGTGAGAGATAATATAATGAGATCTCCAAAACTGAACTGAAAAAATGTTACCAACTGATCCTCGAAAGCCTTTTTATCAATGAGTCCTCTATTTTCTTCATTTTCCATTATTTTCCTTCATTTTCCTCCTCACATGCAACTTGTGACCTTTCACCTCCCTTTTCTCTTATTTTCCATTATTTTCATAAACAAATGTCAATAAATTCCACTTTTTCTTTTCAAAGCCTTATTCATTTCCTTTGTCAACTCCCATAGCCACACTAGGATGTTTTTCCCAACATGTAGCTTGGAATATGTGTCCCATGACCTTGGTTATTATTTTGTCTTTATTAAATTTTATTACCTGGAATTTTCACCAGGGTTGTTACAAATGATCTTGGGTGGTATATAAACAATTGACTTGTTTTCATCCTCTCTTTTGTTTCACCACTCTAGGAGAAGGCTCAAATTCTTTGAAAAACACATTCCTACTAGACAAAACTTTTCCATCTATAGGATCCTAAAGATTGTATCCTTTCACACCAATGATGTAGCCAAAAAAAATTCATTCCACAACCTTGTTATCCACCTTCATTCCCTTCTCCTTAGATACATGATTATATGCGTAATTTTGGTTTTAACCTTGTAATGTGACAAACAATAAATGTCATTGCAATGTGATGAACAAAAAACAATGTCATAATGGGACAAACATTGTCACAATGTTACAAATAATCAACATTGTCACAATGTGATCAAAAATAAACATGATCACAATGTGAGCAACGATAAATATCATCACAATGTTCCAAAGAACATATGGCATATGATGATGGCATACACATTGTACTATGGTTTAACCATGGTTGATATGCATTAACATAGTCCCCATTTTCAAACATGGACATAAATTCTCAATGTCAAAATGTTCAATCATGGTCACAATGGTCAACCATTGCGACATGGTTCACCATAGCCAACATCGTCACATAGTTCACATAGTCAGTTATAGTCATCACATTCAACATAATCAACCATAATCATCATAACCAAATATAAAACATGATCAACCATAATCAACCATAGTCAACCTACTCAAAATTATTCAACCATGTTTAACCATGCTTGAAACAACTTAATCATAGTCAACCATGATCAACATAATCAACCATGGCCACCGTGATCATCCATGGACATCCATTATTAACCACTTCATTAAGCATACTCAACATGGTCAACCATATTCATATTTGTTAAACATTTCCTACCATGGTCATCCATAGTCAAACATACTCAAACATATTCAACCATGCTATTACAAGCTCATCTATGGTCGAACAAGCTCACCATGGTCAAACATGGACAAGAAGTTCAAACATAATCAACCAACTCAATAGTGGTCAACCATGGTAATCATAATTAGTGGTCAACCATAGTTCACCATACTTTATCATTGTCAATCCTTGTTACCAATGGCCTACCATGGTCACCTATGATCAGTCCTCATCAACCTTTTCAACCATGGTCAGCCATCATCAAGCCTGGTTAATCCTCTTCAACCATTATCAAACATGGCCATCCATAGTCAACAACGGCCAACCTTAATCAACATTACTCAACCGTATTTGACTGTAATCAACCATATTTAACCATACTGAACCATATTACACTGTAGACAACTTGGGAAACCATGGTCAACTAAGGTCAAACATGGTCAAACCATTTTCAATAATGGTATCCATGGTTAGCATGGTTAATAGTGGCCACACATGGGAAACATGGTTGAACATGGTCAACCATACTTAACATGTGTATTGTGGTCAACCATGGTTCACTACAGTCATCTATAATAAACTCTGACAACCTTGAATAACCCTATACACCCATAGTCAACCATATGTTGACCATATTCAAACGTGTTTGACTATCTCAAATATGGTCAAGCATGGTTAAATAAAGTCAATGTGATCAACAATAAATATCATTGCAATGTGCTAAACAACATATGGCATGTGCATTATACTATGAGTTGACCATGGTGATATATGATAACATAGTCCTCATTGTCAAACATGGTCAACTATAATCAACATTGTCAAACATGGACATAGATTCTCAATGTCATAATGGTTAATCATGGTCAACCATTCCGACATGGTTGACCATATTCAACATCATCAGATAGTTAACATATTCAGTTATAGTCATCACATTCAACAAATAACTAATCATAATCAGCATATCCAACATACAAAACATGATAAACCATAATCGAACATAGGAAACCATGTTCAGACATGGTCAAACATGGTTAAATAAAGTCAACAATGGTAAAAATTGCCAACATGGTCAAACATTGTAACTCATTGTCACCCATGTTCAACCATACACCACCTTAGTTAGCCATAGTCAACCATCGTCAACCTTGCTCAACCATGATCAATCATGGTCATATTTGGTCAACCCTACTGAACCTATAAAAACCCATGCTCTACCCACTCCTAATGCCCAACCATGTTTAAACATGGTTAGAATGGTTGAACATGGTCAATCAAGGTCTCTATGGTTGAACATGATTAACCATTATCAACATGGGAAACCATAATATATCATAAAAAGTATAGTCAACCATGGTCACCACAATCAACCATGGCCACCATGATGGTCAACTATGATCAACTATGGTCAACCATTTCTGTAAATGTGGTGACCATGGTCAACCATTTTTTTGAAATTAATGTAAACGTGACTAAAACATTGTTGTGTGTATGGTCAATCATTTTTTTGAAATTGATGTATTTAAACTGCGACATTGTTTTATAGTTTACCATGGTTGATGATTTTTTTTTAACATTAATGTAACATAAATCATTGTCATTTCAAAATTAATGTAACAATGCAACAACTAACAACATGAATTTTACATTGTTAAATTAATGTAAGATAAATACATTTTTATATTAATGGCTGACCATGGTCAAACATAATCAACCATGTTCATCCACAATCAACACTCTTCATCCTTAGTCAACCTCCTCACCCATGGTAAACCAAGTTCAACCATAATCTTAGCTTTAACCCCTGGTCAACCATGGCAACCATTATCAATCATGGTCGACTAGGGTCAACGATAGTAATCACTATTAATCATGGTCAATTGAGGTCAACCATGGTAATTATTGTTAATCATGTTCAACTGAGGTCAACCATGGTAACCATCTTCAATCATGTTCAACTCAACTCAACCATGGTCTACCTTTACAAACAATGGTTGACCCTCTTCAACTATGGTGAACCTCATCAACCATGGTTAACCCCATCAACCTTATTCAACCATTAATTTAACCATTTTTGTAACATTAATGTAACATTAGCATTAAACATTAATGTAACATTATTGTAACCATGCAACAATGGTCAACCATGGTAAACCAAGGTCAATTGTTATATTTCCTCCTAATCCATGGTCAACCATGGTAATCATTATCAATCATGGTCAACTGAAATCAACCATGGACTACATTGACCAACAATGGTTGACCATCTTCAACCATGGGCAACCTCATTGACCATGGTCAACCTCATCAACTCACTTCAACCATTTTTGTAACATTAATGTAACATGAACCATTGTCAACATTGGTTGAAATTGGTTGATCGTGGTCAATATTAATGAAACAACGGTCAAAATCAATGCAACATGGTTAAATTGATGTAACATTAATACAATATGACATTAATGGTGTACCGGGGACACAATCGATCAACTTTAATGAACCCTCTTTAACATTGGCCAACCTTGTCAATCATGATAAAACTCATCAACTCTCTTTAACCATGGTCAACAAATCCACCTCACACACATCAACTGTCAACTAGCACACCCATATTAATAAATGTGGTTGATATACGTCGATTGCCATCATTTTCATGTGTCGATTGACATATAAAAGGTGGAAAATATCACGAACCAACATATATCAACCACATTTACTAATGTGATTGTGCTAGTTATATTGTATATAAATATAAAGTAGAGAAAAATTAAATATTTTTAATACTATAAAAAAACTTACAATGACCTGATTGCCTCCCTTGAACAAATGTCTCATGTCAAGTTCATGCAACAACTCTATGTCATGAACCAGTCGTTTAGTGAGACATAGTCGAAATCTTCGTGAACCATCACGCACATAAGGGTGACGTGTTGTGCACCCGGAGCCATGGTTACATGGGCACGATCCACTCGAACCTTCTCAGATGGTTAGATATCTCATGCCTGTCATCCTTTCTACTGTCTCTAAGGTAAAACACCACAAGAAATACTACTACCTCGTTCGATAGGATGTTGAACCGCCATTTCCTCACCATAGCATAGGCAAAAGCCTAGGTGTTATTTCCATTCTCGTCATGTTGTGTTGCATGCAACTGGTGAGGCACTCTACCTTCTGCTCATGTTGAATCATTTATGCTTGAATGAATTAAAAAATGCAACCTGTACATGTGGAAATAGGTTGTTCCAATATGGACGCCCAACGTGGAATCTATGGCCATCAATGACAAGGATCGCAAAGGTGGAAAACATGAACAATAATGAACATAAAACTAGAAATAGAGAGAACAACTATTCTCGTAATTGAGTAATAGTTAAATAGATTACATAAGATACAAGGGAACAATAGCAATAAATAAATGGATTAAGTCTCAACAAGAACTCAACTAAACTCAAATAATGAACTCAAACTGACTATGACACCTAGCAGAAAAAGATGAGATAGGGAGATTAATGCTCTCAAAAGCCCCTCATAATCTCAAGTGTTACAATTATTGGCATTTACAATGCCTAAGTCATTAGAGAAATTTTGAGGTCTAAAATATTCCTCCTAAGGAATATTATAAAATAATAGTGGAAATAATAAAATAATATTAGATTACATTTTCAAATTTTTGAGGGAAAAAAGAAAAAACTACATTTTCAACTCATATTTTGAACTTATCTCCCTACAATTTTACTCAAATTTCGAGCGAGGGCACTCGTTGGATGTGGAATTTAATTCCTCATCCAAGAAGTATCCATGCTGCACACTTTCAATGGACCCTGCTACATGAAAAACAAGAAATACATGAAAAAACATGATTGCAATCACATTTTTCATTTATTGTGTAGCAGGGTCCATCAAAAGTATGCAACATGGGTACTCCTTGGATGAGAAATTAAACTCTGCATCCAATCAGTGCTCCTGCTAGAAATTTGAGTAAAACCGTAGGGAGATAAGTTGAAAATACGAGTTGAAAATTTATTTTTATTTTTTTTACTCCAAAAATGGCGAATCATCTCCCATGGTTGACATCATCATCTTAAATCCTATTGGGTCTTATAAAGTTGATTTTGGTTGTACATTTTTATTTTGGGAACCATATTTTACCTCAAAATTTGTGCTCTCTTTGAAATTCAAATACAATTTTTCCCAATGGTTTTGTAAAAATGTCTGCAAGTTGATCTCGTGATCGACAGAAATCCAGAAATATATCTCCATTATTGACAAGCTCTCGAATCAAATGAAAGCGTGTGTCAATATGCTTTCTCTTTTTGTGAGGCACATGATTTTTGGATAAGGCAATGGTGGAGTTGTTACATAAAATAGGAGGTAGCTCCTTTTGAATATGTGAAAGATTATTCAATAGTCTTCCCAGCCATACTTCTTGACCAACTATTGAAGTTGCAACTACGTACTCGGCCTCTGCAGAATATTTTCTTAGATGCCCATGAGATCAGATGTTTTCCCAAGTGAAAAGCGTAACTTAATATGCTTTTTTGATCATCTAAGTTGCCTGCATAGTCGCTATTTATGTAGCTTGAGAGTGAGCAATCTTCACAATTCTTAAATAATAAGCTATATTTTAGTATTTCTGCAACATATCTTAAGATTATTTTTGCAACCTTCCAATGGGAATTCTTGGATGATTCCATAAATCTAGAAACAAAACTACCTACAAACATGATGTTAGTTGAGAAAACAGGATGAGAAATTGGTAATCTCCTTCATCTTGTTTGCTCAACTTGGTTGTGTTAGTTGGTTTACAGCTGATGATTCTAAACTTGTGCATAATGCCAGTGGCATACTTTTGTTGAGAGACAAAAATGACATTTTCATATTGTTGAATTTCAATTCCCAAGAAATACTTCATGAGGCCAAGATCATTCATGACAAATTATGTTTGCATGGCAGCTTTGAATTCTTCTAACATTAGATTACCTGTATAGACCAAATCATCAACATAAAGGAAAACAATGAAAATTTTACCTTTATGATTTTTTGTACAAAGAGTTGGCTTGTGTCTAATTCTGCAAAATCCACTTTTGATGAGGTAAGAGTCAATTCGTCTGTACCAAGCACATGGAGCTTGTTTCAAGCCATATAAGGCTTTCTTCAACTTATATATCTTATGTTATTGTCCTGGAACTTCAAAACTAGGTGGTAGATCCACATAAACCTCTTCCTCCAATATGCCATTTAAGAAAGCATATGTGACATTCAGTTGAAAAACTTTCCATTTATTTTGAGTTGCAGTGGCCAAAATAATTCTGGCTGTATATCACCTTGCTATTAGAGCAGAGGTTTGACCATAGTCTACACCAAGTTGTTGTGAGAACCCTTTGGAAACTAGGCTTGCCTTATGCTTCTTGATTTTATCTTTTTTATTCAGTTTGGTCTTGTAGACCCACTTGACACCAATGTTGATTATGTCTTTTGGGAGATCAACCAGTTCCCAAGTTTCCTTATTCGTGATTTCCTGATTCATTGCATCAACCCAATGTTGCTCTTTTATTGCCTCTTCAAAGTGGGTTGGTTGACAGAAAAGAAAAGAAAAAATATTTTGTTGCTCAAAATCATGCTCGTTCTCATATATATCCTCGATGCTTCTAGTTTTCTGATTTTCTGAAGATGATGATTCATTGTTGGATTCACAACTAGAAGAAGTACCATTTTTAGAGTGGTGTGGCTCTTCTTGTACCTACAATATTGGCAACCTTGTTGGACGAACATGTTGATCTGAGGTTTCATCAATTTTCTCACACCAAGATTTGTTTTCAAAGAACTTAACAAAAATTTCTTACTGAGCGGATTATAGAGTCGGTAGGATTTTGATCTATTTTTCACTTCTGTCATCAAGTTTATTTCGCAACTTCTCTAGAACATGTGAAAATGCTACACAAAAAAATACTCAAAAGTGAGAGACATTCACATTCTTACCATCCCAAGCCTCTTGAGGTATTGTATCTTTGATACTCGTTATCGGAGATCTATTGACAACTTATATTGTAGTCGCAACGACTTTAGCCCAATACTCATTGGACAAATTCTTTTCGCGAAGCATGCATCTTGCCATATTCATGATTGATTGGTTTTTTCTTTCTTCTACTCCATTCTGTTGTGGAGTGTATCTTGTTGTGTTATGCATTATGATGTCTTGTTGTTGACCAAATGTTGTCGAAATCTTTGGAATTGTATTCTCTTCCTCTGTTTGACCTTAGTACTTTCAAAAGCTTTCCACTTTGCTTTTTAACTTCTTCTTTGAACTCTTTGAACTTTGAGAAAGTATAGGATTTATTTTTAAGAAAATAAATCCATATTTTCATGCTATAGTCAGAAAATAAAGGTCAGAAAATAAAGATTGTCGCCAATCGATTGTATTTGCATTGGACCACAGATATTGGTGTGGACTATCTCTAAGGGTTATTTTGCTCTACTGGAAGATGTGGGAATGTTGTCTCTTTTTATGCTTTGCTAGAATATAAATTTCACATTTACAATATTGTTCATTCACAACAAGGAGACCAATGACCATAGAATGATTTTTAAGAAGACTTAGACAATTGAAGGGAATATGGCCATACCTAAAATGCCATAACTGTGACTCATTTATCTTTGTAACATTGTGTGCAAATGACTTTGACAGATTTGTACTTATGAGAGTTAAGGGACACATTTTATTCTTGGTTTTTTCTACCTTGGCTATAAGTCTTCTATTGGGAGGTTTGTCATAAATATAACAAGTTGTCCTGTGGAATATTACATCATAGCCATGTTCCATCAATTGACCTACACTAATGAGATTGTGCTTCAGATGTGGAACATAATAAACATCATGTAGATGTTTTTGTTGATTTGTTTTAGTAAGAACAAACACAATACCTTTCCACGAAATTTTAGCACCTTCTTTGACTGATGTATTGTGATGATTTTGAGATAGTCGCACTGAGTGTACTCCTTAGTTGCGTCGGTCACCTCACGTTTTTTAATAATCTCTATGTGACTCTGACTGATGGCTTTTGGCTAAACATGTGACTTCTCCTCCTCAAGTTCTTGTTCTCTGCTCTTTTCTTTGTGAGCACAGACAAATTTCAAATGTTGCTCTCCTTGGAGTCTTATGCAATATCACGCTATGATACCGTGACAAAGATTACAGAGACAGAAAACATGAACAAAAATGAACTCAAAACTAGAAATAGAGTGAACAACTCTTTTCATCATTGAGTAATAGCTAAATAGATTATATAAAAGACAAAGGAACAACAATAATAAATAACTGAAGTAAAACCCAACTAAAACTCAACTAAAATCAAATAATTGCCTAGCACAAAAAATGAGACAAAGATTAATGTTCTCAACAATCAAAAGAAGTAGCGGCCCTACGTAAACAATAAAACAACGAAAAAACATTGGAAGCTTACACTGTAATTAAACTAATAATGTTTTTGTTTAGGAATAGGATTTTCAGAGTTTTTTATCAATAAAATAGTGAAAAATGGTTAGCGTTCAAGCGGGAAAACTTAAAGCATATTAAGAATAGGGTTTTTAGAAATTAGTTTCTTGAATTTTAAATTTTGAACTAAGTATATTCTTTCTCATCTTCAGATTAATTTTAATTTTAATGTTGGTAATCAAATAAAGATAGCTGAAAGAACGTTTCTGCTTTGATTTTGTTCCAGGAGAAAAATAGGGGAAATAAACCGTCAAAACCAAAGGTTGATAAAGATTATTGGCCAGCCTCCTGAAGGAATTAATGTGGTTGTAAGTATTAAAGATATTCCAAAGCTTCACGATCATAAACAATCGCTTTTTTTGCAAGCGTCCTCTAAATGCTCTTACTTGTATTTCTTTATATACAGAAAGATGTTCTTCCAGGCGACATGACCACAATTATTCGAGGTTTTCTGCAGGGTATGGGAATGGCACACATGGTTACTACAGGTTTTCTTGTGGTGGCAGATATTTTGGAGCGCTATCAAACACTCTGTAATAATAGAGAGGCATGTCTGTCTCTATTGAACGAAATGAATATGTTAGCTCAACATGTTAAAAAACTTAAAGAACGGCCTGGATTAAGGGAGGGATGGAGGCTTCAATTAAGGAAGCAACGGTTTTGATAGTTGAAGCCTCTATCGTTTGCTGCACTCAAATCGACGCTTCAAAATTTTCCAAGTTGGTATTCAGGTTACCCCAATGTGTAGATGGATGGATATTAAAATTATTTTCTATGATTAAGATTTCAGAATATTATGGAAATCAGAAAGTGGCAAAGATAGACAGTTCACTTTTATTTTCTTAGTCAGATTTATGAAACTGTCAGATTTTCATTTGTGAATTCAACTTTAATTTTATGCTAGTTACAGGTTCAACTTCACTTTCTCACTCAGATTTCAGTAACATTTCAGAGAACTATCTTTAAATTAAATTCAACTTAAAATGTATGTTACAGTTACAGGCCTTTTTATCTAATAGGCCTTTAATGGCAGATTTTATCTAATAAGCCCTTAATGGCAGATTTTTCTCAACCTCTGTGGACAAAGAGGCGCTGGCTAAATTTCAAAAAAGCTTACCAGAAACGTACACTCAGATGCAGAGCCAAATGGATTTGTGTATTTACGATGCCATAGTACGCCCACGAAAACCGCGGGAGCTGCAATATCCACAATACCCTGAGGACGCAGGTAAGTTGTGACACCTGAGTGAAATATTTATCATCTTAAATATTTTTATTGTATTATTGTGTTGGAGTTTATGAAAGTTTATGATATTTTTGTGTTTAAATATTGTTACAAACAGTTGGAATCGAACAGCCATTGAAAGAAGTTATTGAGTTGTTAGAGTGGGAAAGTAACAAAAATGCAGTCGCAATTATCTTGCATGGCTTTGGTGGAATGGGAAAGACCACCCTTGCAGATGCTGTGTTTGCACGGTTCTTCAATGAAAACATAGATGAATGTAAATATTCTTTTGTTAGATTGTATGACAACATAACATCAACTCCTGATATAGTAAAGTTGCAGACATGTATATTGAAAGATTTGATGACGGTAGAGGAGCCAGAAATACCAGAGATCAGAAGGTATGAGGAAGGGCAAATACAAATTGAGGAGATGTTTGAGAAAGAGGTAGCTTTTATTTATATTGACAATGTTTTGGACAAAGATCAGCTATATCATCTTTTGCCTAGGAATATGGCTAAGGCAAAAAAGTTGAGGCTGCTTGTCACTGCCAGGGAAAAAGATGCACTTAAGGTGTGCACAGTGAAAAGGAAAGTCTATTCTATGAAACCACTTGCAGATATAGAAGCCATGAGGCTTTTAGCAGCAAAATTTTTCACTAATAACAGGGATGGCACAGAGAGGCAGATAAATTCTAGTCAACTGGATGACATTATAAAGATATGTGGTGGGGTTCCAAAACTTTTGGAAGTTGTAGCAGGGTACATAAGCTCTGAGGAAGACAAACAAAAAGCTTATGCTACAGTGATGGAAGAGAAGGAAAAAAGCTGGAAGGATGAGGGTGATATCGGGAAGGATATAGCGTGCTACGTCTTTGCTTATGAAAATCTTGCAGAGACTTTGAAGGATCCATTTCTCGATATTTGCTCATTTTTTCATGGATGGGATTGGGAAGCAGTTGCAAATATTGTGGGAGAAGTTGCACTGAATCAACTAGAAAAGAGAGCTCTTGTAAACAAACACACAAACATGACCGCCAGGATACATGATGTCATCTTGATAATCGGTAAGCAAAAGACGGAGGGATTGAGATTCACCAGTGCAAGTAAAATTCAAGATTTTTTTGTGTCAGAGGGAAGATGAGGTATGCCATCTGATAACTTAAATATAGTTCATATACATTTTTTTGTTTCATAATATGGGTATCTTAATATTCAGTACTGACTCTGTTATATTTAAAAATGACATTTAGGACATTAGAAGGATCAAAGGGATATGGTTGAGTGAAGATCACTCTCCATTGTCAATACCTGCTTCCAAACTAGACTTAATGTACAGTTCGCTGAGAGTTCTTAGACTTGGAGCCTTACAAGAGGTGCATGGCCAATGTAAGAAAATATTTGAAAAGATGATTTTTTTCCAAGCGGAAATTTCTAATCTCCCTTTCAATGTGTCAAAGTTCCAGGAGTTGCGACATTTATGTTATAAGCCAGAGCATTTATCAACTGTAACTCAGGCAAGTTCACTTCAAATAGTAATCCCGGCCCTTTTTCTTTTCATCTCAATTTACTTGGAATAACTAGAATTGTATCTCATGTGCAGTGTTATTACTTTTAATGATTTGAATACAGTCATCACATATAAATAATTGCATAATTTGCAGATGCCCTCCAATCTTAGACATATCGAGTTCGAATTTGACAGAAAGTGTATGAATCCCTATGACTTCGAAATATCTTCCAATTGTCTTAGACACCCCGGAAATCTGCAAGTACTGAGATTGAGGTTTGCACAATTGAAAAATTTGCCTCAAGAGCTAGCTGATATGGTAAATGGTCTGCAGGAACTAGACCTTTCAAGTTGCCAATATCTAGAGGAATTGCTTGTTGTGGGGAAAACAAAGGAAACGAGAAAGATAATAGGAGAAATATAACTGAATTGGAAAGCTGAAGGATAAAAACACTTCGAAACTCTTATTGATTAAATGATTCTCTGTGTCTTTTTACAAGCCTCTCGGGCCATCTTATTTAACCTAGACATGTTTCGTTATTCCAACTACATTTCGTTATTCAACCTACATTTCGTTATTCTAACTACATAGGTAATAAGTAAATTTACAATGTTTGTTGTCACATTTTTAACAAACTCCACCTTGACAACAAATTTTCCTAATGCCCATTCATCATCTTTTCTGCAAGCCGAGAGAAGCAAGACACCATCTCAGCTTCTCTACTGTAACTGGCTTCGTGAATATATCTGCATGATTCTCCTGTGTGTGGACCTTCTTCAGGACTACTTTGCCGCCTTCGATTACATGTCTCACAAAGTGATACCTTACATCGATGTGCTTGGTCTTGCTGTGATAGGCTGGATTTGTAGCCAAATGAATAGCGTTCTGACTGTCACAAAACACATTCACTTTCTCCTGCGTCTTTCCAATCTCATCAAGCAGACCTTTTAACTAGATTGCCTCTTTACAAGAATCTGAAGCAGCTATATACTCTGCTTCAGTAGTGGACAAAGCAACTATTTCTTGAAGCTCTGACATCCAACTAATTACTCCACCTGCAAGAGTAAAAACATAACCTGTAGTAGACCTCCTTTTGTCCAAATCACCTACATAATCAGCATCCACATATCCGCAGACTGTACCTTCACGACCATCAAAGCTGATGCAATGGTCACTTGTGCCTCTCAAATACCGAAGCACCCATTTCACTGCTCGCCAATGTTCTTCCCCTGGATTTGCCATGAACCTGCTGACAACTCCAACTACATGTGAAATGTCAGGTCTTGTAGATACCATCGCATACATTAAGTTGCCTACTGCATTTGCATATGGTACACGAGACATATACTTCTTTTCTTCATTAGTTCTAGGACTTAAATCCGAAGAAAGCTTAAAATGGGAAGCTAATGGAACATTAATAGGTTTCACATTGTTCATACCGAACTTTTCAAGTACTTTCTCCACATACTTCTGTTGTGATAACCAAAGCTTACCATTCTTCCTGTCTCTGTGTATCTCCATGCCCAAGATATGTTTTGCCGCTCCAAGATCCTTCATTTCAAACGTCCTAGAGAGCTGAGCCTTTAACTTGTTGATTTCTTCCATGCTTTTGCTTGCAATAAGCATATCATCAACATACAACACCAGGATAATGAATATGCCATTGAAACTTTTGAAGTATACACAATGATCATACTCACTTCTGATAAAATTCCGGCTCACCATGAAGGAATCAAACTTCTTGTACCATTGCCTGGGCGACTACCTCAGGCCATACAATGATTTCCTGAGCTTGCAAACTAATCTTTTGTTGCGACCTTGTACAAAACCTTCTAGCTGATCCATATATATCTCTTCATCCAAATCACCATGAAGAAAGGTTGTTTTAACATCTAACTGTTCTAACTCAAGGTCAAGTAAAGCAGTTAGTGCTAACACAGTACGAATAGAAACAAGTTTAACTACTGGTGAAAAAATCTCATGAAAGTCATTACCTTCAACCTGAGAATACCCTTTTGCAACCAGTCTCGCCTTATACCTTTCAATACTTCCATCAACTTTTCTCTTCAACTTGAAGAACCATTTGCACCCAACAACACTTCTCCCTTCAGGAAGTTCTACAAGATCCCAAGTATTGTTCTTGGCTAAGGAGTCCATTTCTTCTTCCATAGCCTTTTTCCATATCTTGCTATCTGCATCATCAACTGCTTCCTGATAACAAGATGGTTCCCCATCTTCAGTAATCAATGCAAATGATGAAGCAGAGTCTTCATACCTCTTTGGTGTTTTTCTTTCCCTTGTAGACCTTCTTAGAGTGACTGGTTGTTGACTGGATTCTGGAATTTCTCCAGTTTCCTTTGCTTCTCCACCTTTTTCAGAAGTCTCTCCTTCCTTTCGTCTTTCTGGAAAAGGTTTAATCTCCAATTGAATCTGCTGACTTGGCGATACTTGCTCCTATTCAACCTTTCCAACATCTGATTTTAAAAGAGATGATTCATCAAATGTTACATCTCTACTAATGACTATCTTCCGGGAAGAAGGATCCCACAACCTATATCCCTTCACTGCATAATCATATCCAACAAAGACACAACATTTCGATTTTGGATCTAACTTTGAACGCTGATTTCTAGGAATAAGAACATAGGCATCACAACCAAAAATCTTCAAATGCGAATAATCACAAGACTGACCAGACCAAACTTCTTCAGGAATTTGACAGTTTATTGCAACCGAAGGTGATCTGTTAACTAAATAAAAAGCAGTAGATACTGCTTCTGCCCACAACTCCTTTTGCAGATTAGCATTACTAATCATGCTTCTAGCTCTTTCCATAAGAGTCCGATTCATCCATTCAGCAACACCATTCTGCTGAGGAGTATAAACAACAGTTTTATGTCTAATTATCCCCTCATCCTTACAAAATTGTTCAAATTCTAAAAAGGTAAATTCACCGCCATTGTCAGTTCTTAAACATTTAATTGATTTGCCTGTTTTCTTTTCTACCATTGTTTTAAATTGTTTAAACACATTAAACACATCAACTTTCTTTTTCAACATATAGACCCAAACTTTTCGGGAGAAATCATCAATAAACGTTAAAAAATATGATGCACCTCCATAAGACACAGTAGGAGATGGTCCCCACAGATCAGAATGAATGTAATCCAAAATCTGCTTACTATTATGATTTCCAGTCTTGAACCTTTGTTTACATTGTTTGCCAAACACACAATATTTACAAAAATCCAACTTCAAGGATTTCAAGTCAGGAAGCAACTTGCGGTTCATCAGTACTTGAAGACCTTTTTCACTCATGTGACCCAACCGCTGGTGCCATAGACGAGAACCTTCTTTTGCTTTATCTGACACGATTGCTGCTTCACTAACTTGAGTGCTTCCTTTGAGTCTGTACAGGTTTCCGACTTTTTCAGCCTTCATAACAACCAAGGCTTCTTTCGAGACTTTCAGCACTCCATTCTGACTTGTAAACTTATAACCATTCGAATCCAAAACTCCCAAGGAAATCAAGTTTTTCTTTAGATCAATTACATGCCTAACATTAGATAATGTTTTAATTGTACCATCATACATTTTAATTTTCACATTTCCAATCCCAACAGTTTGACAAGATGCATTATTTCCCATGAATACAGAATTACCATTTACAGTTTCATATGATGAAAACCAATTTCGGTGCAGACTCATATGATAAGAAGCACCAGAGTCTAATAGCCAATAGTCAGCATCTTGTGAGATATTACAAACACGGAGCGCTTCAACAATTAAAACCTCATCAACCATACCTGAATCGACCTGATTTGCTTCCTTGTTGTTGTTTTCCGACTCCTTCCGTTTCCAGCAATCCTTTTTGAGATATCCCGGTTTGTTGCAGTACCAACATTTTGCTTTACTCTTCTTGCCGCCCTTTGACTTTGATCTGGAAGAACCTCTTGTCTTCTCCCCCCGTTCCTTTGACCGACCTCTGGCTACCATGGCTTCTGGTGTAGAAGTTTCAATGCTATATTTTCTTCGTACCTCTTCAGATAAGAGAGCACCCACGACAGATTCAAGTTTTAATGAATCGGCAGTGTTCAAACTGACTGAGGTCACGAAGTGATCCCATGACTCAGGCAGGGAACACAACAAGGTTATTGCCTTGTCTTCTTCCTTCATTTTTACTTCCATATCAGACAACTGGCAAATAAACGTATTAAAAACATTTAAGTGATCTGCAATTTTCGTACCCTCCTTCATCCGAAGGCTATACAGTTGTCTTTTTAAATAGATTCTGTTTTTCAAAGATTTTGTCATATAGAGTGTTTCCAATTTCTTCCACAACCCTGCAGTTGTACTCTCTCCAACAATATTGAAGAGTACTTCATCTGCCAAACATAATCGAACGGTACTGAGAGCTCGGGCATCCAAGTCCTTCTAGTCCGAACTCGACATGCTTGCTGGTTTTTTAGTTACTTTGTCTAATGCCTTGTGCAACCCTTGTTGCACCAGCAAATCCCTAACCTTCAGTTTCCACAGAGCAAAATTGTTTTTCCCGGTGAATTTCTCCACCTCAAATTTTGCGTTTGTCATTTTCGCCATTTCTCCTCCTAGTTTTCCCTTCTCTTTCCAACTAGGATTTCAAACAAATTTTTTTCCTATTTTTGAGATAGGGTTTATTTCTGGTTTCCCCAATATTCCCCCTTTCTCCTAGGTTTTTCTTTTTCTGAGTTTCAAAAAATATATTTTTCTTCCCTTTTATTGAGAAAAACTGAGCCCTTTATATGTCAAACAATTTATTCCAAAAAAAAATAAATTCGTTCACAATTTCTTTAAACTGCTCAGAAACCCTACCCAGATTTTTTTTTTGCTGAAACCCTACTGCACTTTTAATCAACATAATTTTTTTTCTGAAAACCCTACTCCATTTTTTAAATCAACAGATTTTCTGAAAATTTCCTTTTTGAAACCCTACTTCAATTACTTTTTTCTGAATTCTGTTTCTTTTAAATAAGAAATTATGTTCCTTCAAATTGACTGCCTTAAACAATTCATGGAAAAATATTTTCCCACAGCTAAAATTTTATTTTATTTTTATTTTTTTTAAATGATTTATTTCATAGCAAACAAATACCCGTTTTCTCTCCAGCGGATTTGATACTGGGCAACTAGACGACTCTCCAAAAAAAAAACAACGCAGGGCTTCAACCGCAGGGAACGGTTCTTTTGAAAATTTGAAATCAGCTTCTCTAGCCGCAGGCTTTCTTGACAGTCGGCCTAACTCCTCCCCTCGACGGCCTCAGTGGTTATACTCGACGGCTTTGATAGCGTCTTTCTTTCAAACCCTCTGCGTTTGCAATCGAAAGCCTTCCTCAATTGACAGCCTTCCCTTCGACGGCACGGCTTTGCTTATGGCTGCACATTCAACGGCGGCTCTTCTACTTCTCGGCTCTTCCCCTCGATGGTACTCTGACTTCTTTCAATGGTGACAGTCAAACTCCAACGCAACCTCTTCAAACTCCATGGCGACACATGTCAAAGCTTCTCCACGGCGTCTTTGGATGCAGTCCGGGTTTAAGGCAGTCGAACAGTCGAACACAATACAGCGGCCCTCAATCAATATCGTTGAGGCTCTAATACCACTTGTTGTGGGGAAAAAAAGGAAACGAGAAAGATAATAGGAGAAATATAACTGAATTGGAAAGCTGAAGGATAAAAACACTTCGAAACTCTTATTGATTAAATGATTCTCCGTGTCTTTTTACAAGCCTCTCGGGCCATCTTATTTAACCTAGACATGTTTCGTTATTCCAACTGCATCTCGTTATTCAACGTACATTTCGTTATTCTAACTACATAGGTAATAAGTAAATTTACAATGTTTGTTGTCACATTTTTAACATTGCTGGGGTCAATTTCAAAGCTTCGATCTTTAAGAGTATTGAGAATGGAATCCTGTTCTGGTTTGAGGCGTCTGCCAAATGACTTTGGATCATTGAATTTTCTGCAAGAACTCCATTTGGGCTCTTGTGAAAGTCTAATTGCACTTCCTAGCAGTCTTGAAAAACTTACTTCATTGCAAGAACTCCATCTGGGCGGGTGTACCAGTCTAGAAGGGCTTCCTAGCAATCTGGAGAAGCTTTCATCCTTGAGATTATTGGACTTATCAAGCTGTGAAAACTTAAAAGATTTCCCTTATGGCTTGGGAAAGTTAACATCCCTTGTTAAACTTTGTCTAGTTTGTTGTACTAAACTAAGTAGTATTCCTGAAAGCATTGCACAGTTGAAGATGTTGGGCTCCTCACTGTCCTTTAGTCTTACTAGTTTAAAAGAACTACCCGATGGGTTTTGTAATCTCTCCTTTATAGCAAATCTTGATATGGAAGCATGCCATAGTCTGGAGAAGCTTCCAGGTAGATTTGGAGAAGTAACGAGTCTAAGAAATCTTAACCTGCGCTACTGTTGGAGTCTAAAGAAGCTTCCAGAAAGTTTCAGCCAACTCAAATACTTGGAGCACTTGGACTTATCACAGTGCACTACTCTTGAAGAATTGTGTATACACTTCAAAGGTCTCTCATCACTGCGTGTTCTATCATTGGATTCCTGCCAAATGCTAAGGAAACTCCCTGAGGATTTCCATTGCCCTGTCTCACTGGAAGTTCTGGATCTACGTAATTGTCATATGTTGGAAGGGAAATGGATGGAGAGCATGGGAAAGATGAAAACAATACAGATTGTGAAGATCAAAGGAAGCCCGTTGTTGGAGGAGAAACGGGGAGAAATTCAAAGACAATGCGATCAATCATGGTCTTTTGCAGTGTATACAGGGCAGGTGATTAGAGCACCCACATTTTCAAATATGTTTTCTTTCCCCACATTGTAGTTAGCTCTTCTAATGTTTAGATCTCAAAACATGTGATAACAGAAAAAAAATGTCAAGCATACATTATTTTTTTTCCCACTCACTTTGGCTTTCTCTTCAGGGTTCCTCAAATGAGGAGAGCAAGGAGAATATTCTGAAAAAGTTGCAGCCAGAGTTTGATCGCATTCTCACTAATGGTCGAGAAGAGCCATTCTGTATATCTGATCTTCCCCTGAACACTCTGCTACTTGTGATGTTTGATGGCAGACAGGAATTCGATCATGGTTTCCCTTTGTCTTTGATTGAGGAGAATATAGATGATATTCAAACCAATTTCGAAATTATTTATTGTGGAAACCACTTTAATAAGCTGTCTAAGAAAGTGGCAGATAGAATTCTGGGCCATGGTCTTGATAACTCGAATTCTCGCGCATTGTTTGATAAGGTGTTCGCAGTGGCTGATTTAAATCAGGAGGCGTGGACCTATGTTTTCTTTCAGATGAGTGTGAAAATTGTGAGGGATGAAAAAGGGGATAAATACCTTTCTTGCTGGGAATGGTTGTCAAGGGAATCAGTGGAGGAATTTGTGATGAAGAAATGCAGAAGATACCTTAAATTGAAGCAACTGGTAGAAAAACCTGGAGAGAGTAATATACAGTTGTTAAGAGAGCTCTTTGCAAGTGGAGAAGAGGAAAGTAATCATGGCTTTCTTAAGAATCATGCTTCAGGGAAGGTATTAAGTTTTATGTTTTTGCTGATGACTTTGAATTAATCAAATTGCAGATTTCTGGAATATTTTGGAATTTGAAGGAGAAGAGGGAAGTGAAATCATTTGTTTAATCTAGCTCTTAGATTCCAAAATATTCTAGGAAGTCATATTCTAAAATATTCCAGGAATCTGCAATGCTGGGTGATTTAAGCAATTTTTTAAACTTAGTTTTGTTGACTCTTGTTTGTTTTGTAATTGTCTGTGAAAATTGTAGGTCGGGGTGGACGAATTGAAAGGAAAAACGATTTTATTAGATATCAGGCCGGCCAACATGCCTTAATGGTATTCCTCTTCAGTCTTTAATCGAGATGTATGATGCAGAGAAAGAGAGATTTGAGCTTGAAATTATAACAATTCCAATAATGCAGGAAGACACAAAATTGGATGTATCTGAGAAATTTTCCATAGAAGTTCCCTGGTTGGTCCCTCCAAAATCCATGGCAGCTAACAAATGCAACTAAGTATTTTCTGGTTGAAGGGTGTGCACGATGTCCTCAAGGATGGGACAGGTGATACCCCAATATAATGAGGATGATAGAAAGCGACGGGACAATGGCAGCAGATAACTCTCCTGGTGTACTGCGTATGGTGAATACATGGGGTGCAGAAGCATATCCTTTCACGGAGGAGAAAATTAAGGAATTAAAAGAAAAAGAAGTGAAACAAATGAAGGCTATGTATAATTTAATGTTTCTCTTTAATAATTTGGAAAGCTTATCTGCGAAGGTTAGTATTTCTGTCATATTTTCTCATATGATACGGGTAAAATAATTTTGTTGTTGATTTTGAATTCTAATTTTTTCTCCTTTCTGATTGAGAATGAAAAGTTGAAAGAGGCAATGCATCAACGAAAAATGATATGTTTATATAGCTCTTATGAAGAGGAGTTCACAAGTTCTATAAGGAATGCGTTGATAGAATTGAGTGACTGTGTTTACATAATTCATATTCCACAATTCGGTCATGAAAGATCTGAGCTTACACAGTTCACAGCTGCCATTTCTAAGAATTATTGGCCTTTGGAAAAGTCCAAGATGCCACAAGCTGACCTACCAGGAATATCATTATTAAATTTATCAGAGCACGAGGCAATGAGATTTTGGGTGCGTATCTATTCTTTGGCAGAATCAATTAATGGAACGCTTGACCATGACAATGATGAACAATTTAATAGAATGAAAAAACTTTTAAATTGTGCCTCATTGATGAGGTGTTTCTGGTATTCATCCATGGATGATCATAATGGACGAAGATAGCAAAATTGATAACAACAAAAGGTGGAGAAATTATAAGATTGTTAGATAAAGAAAATCCAAGTGATAAAGCAAAAGAATTGATGCAAGATTTTTTAAAGGGTACAAAGGAAAGCCGTACACAAATATTGGCTGAATTAGAACAATTGTTATCTTGATGTATTGATGTAATATTTAATGAAGGGCACAAAGAAAAGTTGGACATTTCATAAAGGGTGTCAAGTTAAGTCGGAAAGAGATGCGGTTGGCTGAATTAGAAATACTGTTATCTTGGTATATCGATGCAATATATCATCAATGATATTAAGGAAAAGGAAAAGTAAATAGTTTATTTTGTTTTTAATAAGGGTTTTTTTATATCGATGCAATATTTCATCATTGATATTAAGGAAAAGGAAAGAGTAAATAGTTTATTTTGTTTTTATAAGTTTTGGAGATTTTGTTTATTTGTTAGTTGGTATTGAATTTAAGCATTGAAATTGAATCTAGTTAAGTTGGATAACACATTTCTTTTTAATTAATTAGGTGTATTGTAAATAGTTTTGAAAAAAAAAAAAAAAATTGTTCATTCAAGATATTCTGGATAGGAAATTAAAAATAGATTTCAAGTTTATAAATAATGAGTATTTCAAAGGAGAAATTAACTTCTTATATATTTAATTAGATATCATTTGAATTTGTATGAGAAAGAGTTGTTATGCATTCCACATACAAGTGATATTAGATTGAACCTAACTAACTATAAATGTTCCAAAAAAAAATCTCTTTGCGAAATTTACCAATTAATTACAAACTTTATTTTAACTTCATAATTTTTTAAAAATAATATTATTTTTTCTACATAATTTAATATTTTACACACAAGTATTCAAAGGACATATTTAAGTTGAAAAGGCACATCTTTAAAATGTTAAAATTATATTTAACTATTAGAATGGAGACTTAGCCATATGCTATTGGTATATCTTGAATATGAACGAGACTTAGCCATATGGTATATCTTGGTATATCTTGGTATATCTTGAATCATTAACACACTCTCTCTCTCTCCGATAATAAGATCTTGAATGTTTCTCTTCATAGCTAGAGAGAGATCTTGCATAAGCATGTAGACTTTTGCTTGGTTGTTTGTGGTGATTCCTATACCCCAAGAGGAGTATTCTCATTTATTCTTGAGGTGATAGATCACCCCTGTCCCACCCCCCAGCTCTTACAACCTCTATTATGTATCATATTTCTCATATGTTATTCAATGTATTATCATTATTATTATTACTTTAAATTTCTTTATTTATATTCCAAGTACCTATGATATTTAATTTGTGAGCTAGATTTTGGTTATCACATCTAGTGTCATAGATTCATTTTGGCCATATATATTTTAGATTTCTCATATCTACAAATCAATGAGCACAATGGGCCATTAGTCATTTATAGTGCATAAAATTATATGAAGAAAATAATATTTTTCTACAAATATTGAAGAACAGAAATATCCAAAACTTAACTTACCAAACATCAATAAATAAACCACATATTGTCACTATTGTTATTACAAGCACACATAAAATACATCAAATTTGTGAAGGGTTATGATACAATTGTTCACTCTTTCCATTAACACTCCCAAAAATTGCAAAATCATGTCAACAATTAGGTAATTTGGTCATATATCCACTCTTGGAAGTCAAAATCGCTAGAACTGATCCAAATTAGTAAAATAGATTTGCATAACCATCATTGTTCTATTGACAAAAACATGTTTGATGCCAACACCTCACTTTTTTCTGGTAAACGGTGCAATGGAGAAAATTTATGCATTACTTTTTTCTCATAAACGGTGCAATGGAGACAATTTCTACGAATTGATCAAAGCTCAAAAACATAGATGCTCTCCTCTTCTTTTACAGATTGGCTCTCTATATTTACACACCTACAATTTGCTCTAAATTTGGATCTCGATCCATGACCAACTTTCTTTCAAATAGTGGACTCCAAAATTTCTCATAATCGAGATGTAGATGGTTGAGTTCTTCCCAACTCGACTATCTCGCTTATAGCCAAGTCATTTTTACAATTTCACATTTACCATGCAGTTTTTAGTGCTCTGAGCCAGTTTTACCCTCAAACTTCAACAACTGATTGTGACAGATTCTGTGGACCATTTCTCGTGTCGTACGGACCAGGTAGGAGATCTAACCTTCCTCTTTCTATTGGTTGCATTCTTTTTCAGTTTCGTGCAAATTTTTTAGGGTTTTGGGCTTCCTAGGGTAAATATACAATGCCCTAGGACCAATGCACCCTTGGATGTCAAAAAGCGCTTTGCAGAGGGGCTGAAAAGAAGCCCAGGTCCTCTGCAACGTTCTGTCTCCCACTCAGGGGTGCATTGGGCGAAATTCAGAAATTTTCATTGAGTTTTATGCCCAAAATTTCTCCATTTTTTTTGCATGGAATGGATCCTAACTAAGCCTATGGTTTGATTTCAAACTTTGATTGGATCAGAATGTCGATTACATGGCGAGAAAGAGAACATGAGGAACATGATATGGTTTCCCTAAATGGTCCTGGCACTGTGAGAGCCCTCAGAGACCGTGGTTGCTACTTTAGATTGTCACAAATGAGGTAACATATGGAACTATTGCAGTTCTTGATTCACTCATGGGACCCGGCACTACAGGCATTTCACATTGGGGACAAAGTGCTCCCAATATTGGTTGATGACATTTACTTTCTGATAGGTTTGTCAAGATGTGGTGGCCCCATTTCCCTTGTGGGTTCTGTCCATGGAGGTGAGACAGTGAAGGACTACATTCGACAGTTTTGTTGGCCAGGTACAGAGCCTAGAAAAGATGGAAAGATAAATATTAGAAATGTACATGATATGCCTTTGCGAACGCTCCTATTGACTATCGCAAATTTAGTTGGTAGCGTGACACTTCATGTCGCGAACAGATCATACATGCAGTATGTGCTTGAGTGTCTCAAGCCAACCATGTTCAATTGGGCTGAAGTAGTACTCCTTCAAATGAAAGAATAGCTGACCAAAGTAAAAGGTGGTAAGACGAAGAATTTCAGCTATGGATCGATCTTGATCACTTTCATTTTGGAGTGAGTTCCATTGATGCAACCACAACATGTGACATTGGGTTTAGCTAGTCCTAGAGATCCACGGATGCAGCGGTGGGTCGAGCTAATGGCTAGACATGCTGGTTAGTCATCAATCTCATTTTCCATTGCATTCTTCACTTGGCTTCGATGACAACATATCGTCATAGAGAAGCATCCATATGTAGGGACAGATTTCCGTGGTGACCCATATTTGATTTTACCAGCTGGCACTCAATGGGGTGCTATAGGTAAAGTGTTTTGACCATGTTTTCGATTTTTTGGGTTTTTTACGTATTTTGTGTTTTTTATGTTTCCAAGACTAAACTAAAAATGTTTTATGTATGCAGATGTGGGTATTGTTCGACCAGCGGGTCGTGCATAGCAGACGGGTGAACCAACAGAGAGGATTGTCGAGAGAGAAATCCTTCGGGATTTGGATTTGGCCGAGACTCTGGCTGAGTTACAGCAGCATGTGGAGGGGTTGAATCTTGGGATACCAGATGTTCAGATCGAGGAGTTACCTATGAGGCTGCAGCGCCATACTATTGGTGTGCCTAGCCATTGGATGAGGCTATTTCACATGATAGCCCAAGCAGTGACTTGCTATCATGAGCACCACTAGATCTACTTAGGATATGCTATGTTTGTATACATTTTGAGGTCATATGACCATGTATTGGATACATTTTTTTGTAAAAAACTCGATTATATATATATTTTACTTTTAGTGTTTTCCTATTGTTATGTGAAATCCTATTCAATTATGTGATGTGAATTGAAAATATATCTTTACATATGTTGCAAATGTCTATTTAACACGTAATTCGCTAAAGAATCAGTTAAAGTGTTAAAGTTTCTGGAAATGTGTTCATATTGGATGTAATCAAAATCTCTTTCCAAAAGACGAAATCTAAGGAACATGCGATGAATAGTTGGATTTTGGACAGTATAAACACTAGTAAGTTGTAGTACGACAAGTTGTGAGTCCAACCTGATGATGATGTGGCGAATTCCAAGTGAAATGGCATCAGAGAGGAGTTCGATCAATGCGCTATACTCAGCGATATTGTTAGTGGATCAATCGATACAAATCCCTTGGAAACTCACTAACTCGCCACTTGGAGCGAATATGGCCCATGCTACAGAGGATAGATTCTACGTACTACGAATAGCAGCATTGGCATAACCAACAAATGGCTTTGAAGATTTTGACATCTACAACAAAATGCAAAGCGGATTACTAACCAAATGAAAAACTCTGAAAGACACACTGTGACACACACGAAATCAAAGCATATATACAGTATCATACAATGTTTACTACGCAGAATCAAGCATAGTAACGTTTAAGATACAACCCATTCCGAGGTTGCGACAACGGAATCGCATCATAATCTACCAACTCATAGGCACCCTTAGTGAGAATGTGCTTGACAATGTAGGGGCCATGCCATAATGGTTCCAATTTTCCTGTTCCTATCTTATCAACTTCTTGATCATAAAGTAAGACCAGGTCTCCTTCTGAGAAGATACGAGGCTTGACATTGTGGATATATTGCGCCTTGATTCGTCTCTTATGTGCATCGTTGGCCAATGAGACTTCAGGACGCGTTTTATCTAGATGGATGAGATCTAAAAGACGTGCATGTTCATCAGAAGTGTCAGGTATCAAGTCAATCACGAGTTTCAACGATGGAATTTCACATTGAATCAATAAGATAGCTTTCAGACCGTAAACCAGCTGAAAGGGAGTAAATCTGGTTGCATTTCTCACCGAGGTTCGATATGCCCACAAAGCCTAGTACAGGATTAAATGTCAGTTTCATTAATGAACCCCAATCATTCATTGAAGCATACACTTAAGAATTTTGTTGATAGCCCATTAGCTTGCGGATAATAAGTGGTAGAACTATCATGCGACAGTCCTAACTTGGCAGTCAACTCAGTCATCATGTGATTGCGAAAATGTTTTCCATGATCTGTGACTATGGCTTGTGGCACACCAAACCGTGTAACCACATGGTTAAAGAAAAATAATGCATTTTTCTCGCCCGTGTTGTTAAATATAGGCATCACCTCGACCCACTTGGTAAATAGTCGACGGCAACAATAATATACCCATGCCCCCCGCTGAGCGAGGGTTACATGTCATGAATTCAATGCCCCATTTGGAAAATGGTCCAACAGCGACAACAAGATGCATTGGTGTTGGCGGAATTTGGGTTATACGATCAAATATCTGGAAAGCATGACAACTTCTAACCGCGAGAATGTAGTCAGGAAATATGGTAGGCCAGAAGTAACTAGTGTGGAGAATCTTCTGCGCGGTAGCAAAACCAGACAAATTTCCACCACAGGCACCAACGTGGCAATCATTTGAAACTTTCTCGGCCTCCTCATGAGTGAGCCACCTACATAAAATCGTATCGACACCACGACAATAAAATGTATCCCTGACGATCAGATAATCTTTGGCTTAGTATCGAATACGTCGCTATTGTAAGCGAGAGGTATTGGGTAGGAAAGTTTGGGTCTCGAGATAGATGAGGAAATCTCCATACCACGGGTCAGATGACGCGATCATAAACAAAGACTCATCGAGAATGGATGGTTCCGATGTAGACTTAGTTTTACTTGAGGGAAGGTCACAAATAAGCTCAGTGAATACCAAAGACTTCTTTGACTTGTATTTGATGAATTCCAAATCAAATTCCTGCATAATGACGATCCATTTTTAGTATTACCCCCCCAGCAATTGACATGACAGAACGTATGTCATAGGGTTGCAATATGAAATGACAATGGTCTTCCGGAGCAGGATATAATGGCGAAATATTTGTACTGCTTGAACGGCTGCCAAAGCGATATTTTCAACATAAGTGTACTTAAATTCCGTATCATTGAGATTACGACTCAAATAATAGATTGGATGTCCAATCACATCTTCTTCTTGGACTAAAACCATAGCGGTGGTTGTATCTGCGGCGAGATATAGGAAATAATCACTTTGATAATTTGGGGGATATATTAATGATGCTTGGATCATGGTATCTTTAAGAACACCAGAGGAAGCTTGCGCAACCTCATCCTAATGGAAGGGGGTCCCCTTTTCCAATAGTCGAGTAAATCCTTTAGCCATTTCGACGTAGTTGGGAATGAACCTCCCTAGAAATTTAGCCTTCCCTTGGAGTCTCTGTAACTGAAGTAGATTGGAAGGCGCAGGCAAATCCAGAACGGCTTGGACCTTCAATGGATCAAGTCGAATTCCGTCTTTCAACACGACAAATCCAAGCAAATTACCAGAACCGACACCACACACACATTTGTGTGAATTGAGGCGTATTTTTAGTGACGAGATCGTAAAAATATCGCTCTCAAATTTAGCAGGTGTTCAGCCCGTTTCCGTGAATGTGTAGTATATCATCTAGATACGGTTGAACAATGTGTTTAATGTCATCGAAAGCATAATCCATTACCCTCTGGATGTTTCCCCAACGTTCTTTAAACCGAAAGGGAGATTTCGATAAGAGAATGTGCCCCAGGGACAGATAAAAGTTGTTTTATATTGGTCCTCTAGGTGAATATTGATCTGATTGTAACCGCAAAATCCATCCATGAAGGATAATATTTCACATCCGGCATATTCGCCAATGATTTGGTTGATAAAGGGAGTGGGATAGTTGTCTTTCGGACAAGCATGATTAACATCTTGATAATCGACACACACTCTAATTGTCCCATGTTTCTTCATGACAGGAACAATGTTGGAAACCCAATCAGTAAGCAGAATAAGGTAAATGAAACCGACACGCAAAGTTTTTCAACTTCCGCTTTAATGGCGACAACTTTATTAGGATGAACAAGACGGATGCGTTGTCGTACCGATTTGACATCAGGGTACATTTTAATCTCATGTTCAACAATGCTGGAATCGATGCTTGGAATTTCCTCATATGACCAAGCGAATACATCTCGAAATTCACGGAAAAGAGAGTGGTAAGTTCCAAGTTTAGATGGAGAATAAGACGCGCCGACATGAATGTTTTCTACAATGCCAGGTTTGGTCGAAGAATCGATAGAAATTGTTTCTTTGATATTTTATGGGTTTCACTCAGAATTGAAAGCGTGGATAGGAATAGAATTCGTCAAGAAATCAACAACTATAGGGTGATATAGTTCAGTTGGACTATCTTCATTGTAATCTGGAAGATGGGATCATTGATATGAATCTTCCCATGGTTCTTCTTTTGGCATCATGGATTCCATAATTCTCTCATCGGTTGAGAATACACATGAAAAAGGATCAGAATAAGTACCATAATCCAAAGAACAATCGACCCAAACAGTCGGTGACAAAGCATTTGGATTGGCTTCATAAGCCAAAAAGATTGATTGTTATGCGAGCTGAATTGGACTTAGTAGCATGATTTCGCCCAACCTATCTACTTCAGAATCATTGGGAATATTCCTTAAGTCAAATGTGTGAAAAAACTATAATGTAGAATTCTACTGGAACTACTTACTAAATTTCTTCTATTGCATTCTCAAACACAATTATTTAACATTTCACCATGTTAAATAACAAAATAAAATATGTTGCAGACTTCACGATCAATAAACAACATAAAAGAAATAGAAAAAGTTCACACATAGACATTGTTATTTGTGGACAACTGTCCTCGGAAAAACCCAATTCGGGAAAACCGGTGCAGCGGATCTAAGGTTTCTTTATTATGCAGAAATTCTGAGTAAAAATGTGTGATTGTAATAATCAATCAATCACCTGAAGAAATCTGATGAGAATAGGATTAGTGAGGCAAATCTTACTTCACCATGAAGTTCTGGCATTGACCTGCACCCACACTGAGTAGCTCTGCGTAATTTCTACGCAGTGACTGCGTCCCCCACGCTATCACTCGTCAATGTTGCTCCTGCTCGTTATGATTGCCTCGGTGCTCACTGTTGTGTGAGACTAGATTTTTCTCCCCTTCCAGAAATTCCCTCCAAATACTAGATGAACCCTCAGTTGCCTCTCCAACTGAAATTGAAACTCCATTTGATGCTCTGCGCTGGCCTAGCGTAACTGCTGCTTGGCTATCTCTACGCTACTGCTATGGCTCCCTTCTCTCCTCTCTTCCTGTACTATCTATCCTTCAGAAATTCTCCCTCCTGGAGGTTTCACCTTCCCCTCTCTACAATCGAGAATCACTTCGATTCTTCCTTCAGCTGAAGAAATCGATCTCTAGATTCTTTCTCCGCCTGATGTGTTTTCCATAGGCCCCTCACCCTCCTTCTTATAATCCTTTGTTGACCCTTCAACGACTAAGATTAAAACATAATCAAGGGCTAAGATTAACTTGGAGGTGATCCATGACTTTATCTATAAGATTCAAACTTAGTTTAATTAATACCCTTTAATCAATCAGTTTCCCTAAGTTTAGACTTAGGAGAACATTAAAAAATGATTAATTAATTTAATTAAACCATCGCTAAGCGAAATTTTCCAAAATGCTTTTTGGTTATTATGGAATACATGTGTCTTAGCCTATATACAAAGTTACAAGGCTAGAGCACATCTGATGCTACCATAAATCAACACTCTCTCTTAGCGAGGAAAGTGCTCTAGCAAGACAACTCAATGTGTTGCTCTGAATTTTGTAACATCTACCGTTATGTTGTTTATTTTGCTCACCAACACTGCACAAAGGTTGTAACTGTACTGCAGCTGACTCTGCATGATGTTGCCAACTGCTACTGTACTGCAATTCCCTCCTTCAACTGCACTGAAGATCCATTGACTACTTAAATGGATTTTCAGTCATACCCAACTTTTCCTTGAACTGAGTGAACTTAATCCTCCCCAGAGCTTTAGTGAGTATATATGTTTTCTGTTCTCCTGTGAGAATGTACTAGAGTTGTACTGCCCCACGCTGAATATAGTCTCTGATAAAATGACACCTGATGTCAATATGTTTGGACAGATCATGAAATATTGGATTTTCGGAGAGTTTGATACAACTCTGGTTGTTAAAGTAAACGCTAGTCGGCTCCATCCTACTCCTAAATAGACTCACAAGAAGTTTCCGAAGCCAGATGGCTTCACATGTAGTTGTACTAGCTACCGTGTACTCTGCTTCAGTTGTGCTCAATGCTACTGACTTATGTTTCCTACTGCACCAAGACACCATTCCTGATCCAACGCTGAAACAATACCCAAAGGTACTTTTCCTGTCCACTGAGCTTCCTGCCCAATCTGCATCTGTGAATCCACTGAGTCTGACATCCTCTCCTCAGCCATACCTTATACCAAATCTGATTGTTCCTCGTACATACCTCAGGACGCGCCTTGCTGCTACCTAGTGCACTCTTTTGGGTTCCACCATGAATTGAATAACAGTGCTGACAACAAAGAAAATGTCTGGTATGGTTTTAACCAGATACATCAATGACCCGATGAGCTGTCTGTATAAGGTGGGGTCCACTTCTGCTTCTTCTGATGCATCTATCTTTTTCCAATTTGAGGTCATGGGTGTGGCCATGGGCCTGCACTCCTAAATTATGAACCTCTTCAGAATATCTAAGGCATACCTCTCTTGCCCCATGAAGATATCTCCATTCTTGTGACAAACTTCCAATCCTAGGAAGTAATGCATCAACCCCAAATCCTTCATGTCAAATTCAACCTCTAGATTCTGTTTGCAATCCTTGATGAGCCTAGATGATCCAGTGAGAAACAAATCATCTACATATAGTACTAATACCTATGGCTCATCCTCTACCAATAAATAGTAGAGATTGGGATCCGCATCACTCTTGACAAACCCCATTTTTTGAAAATAGCTATCTATTCGACCATACCATGCTCTCGTAGCCTGCTTGAGCCCGTGCAGGGCCTTCTTCAATTGACATACACGAGACTTCCTTTCATGAGTCTCAAAATCCTCTGGTTGTTCGATATATACCTCTTCCTCAATCTCTCCATTCAAGAACATTGTCTTTACATCCATTTGATGAATCTCCCATCCCATCTGCGCTGCTAAGGATACGATAGTCGGGATGGAGGTATATCTGGAAACTGGTGCGAAAGTCTATTCATAGTCAATGCCTTCCTTCTGAGCATACCCTTTTGCCATGAACCTTGCCTTATATTTATCTACGCTTCCATCTGCAGCGTATTTGATCTTGTAGATTCATCATCATCCAACAACTGATCTCCTCTGAGGTCTGGGCACAACTTCCCAGACATCATTTGTCATGATAGAAGCATACTCCTCTATCATGGCATCTACCCATACCTGGTGCTGAAAAACTTCCTAGAAGCTGGAGGGTTCCTCTACTTGAGCAACCAAAGCCGGGTACCTGTCAAGGGGTCTACGCTACCTCTTCCCATTCCTCGGAGTCCCTATAAATTTTTCTGCGTCCCTCAATATCTGCTGAGCTTCCCTGCTGATCCGACCACTTGTGGAAGGTTGCTCTCTCAACTCGTCCTCTTGATCTGGTTATTCCTTCAATTGAGTATCCTCCTGATCTTCTTCTAAGAAAACGTTAGTACCTATACTGGGTAGTAGGTACCAAAGTCTATCTTTCTGTCTGTTCTTCTTGGTGCCCCTATTGCTCTTGTACCAAGGGAACTTTTGCAGTTTGATCCTCTGTTGGCATATCACGTGATTTCTAAAAATCTCTATCCTCCATGAACTTAACATCACGTCTTATCACAACTTTTTTGTTGCTATGAATATAGATCCTATATGCCTTTGAGACTTCACTGTATCCTACAAGAAACCCCCTTTCTGCAGTTTGATCAAGCTTGCTTCTTTTCTCCTTGGTACATGAAAGTATGTCATGCTACCAAATATCTGAAGGTGCCCTACCTCCAGTTTCTTCCGGTGAAAACCTCTTCAGGAGTCTTCTTCCTCAATGCTCTATGAGGAGTCCTGTTCTGGATGTAGAATGTCATATTTCAGGCTTCAGCCCATACATATCTGGGAAAATCAAGGTCAAATAACATGGCCTTGGTTGTGCCTACAATTTTCCTTTTTTTCTGTTCTGCCACACCATTTTGTTCGGGATTGTATGGCGCAGTCCACTCTCTCCTGATGCCCTCCTTTGCGCAGAAATCTGTGAAGTCTCCATCTATGTATTCTCCACCATTATCTGAACGTAATGTCTTGATTTTCTTCCCCATTATATTTTCAAAAAGAGCCTTGAATTCTTTGAAATTTTCAAATACTTCATCTTTTGTCTTCAGGAAGTAGATCCAGGTCTTCCTGGAGTGATCATCAATGAATGTGAAAAAATATTTGCCACCCCTGAGAGTGTTAGTGGACATTGGTCCAGAGATATCTGAGTGTATCAATCCTAATATGCTTGCTGCCCTGTTTTCACTTCTGGGAAATTATGTCTTAGCGTACTTCCCAAGTACAGATCCTCTACATACATCATCATGCTCTGTGCTGAGAATAGGTTCCCCATCAACTGTTTCTCTAAGCATCTTCAATGCACTGTGGTGCAAGTGCCCCATTCTTCTATGCCAAAATTCGTTCGACCCTTTCTTGTCTTCAAGAATACTACTGATTAGTGCCATCAAAGTTTCAAGCTGCAACCTGTATAGTTTGTTGCTTCTAACTCTGATCTGCCTTGTTTGCTTCCAACTTGGATGCTTGGCATATACATTCTTACTGATAAAGTGTATGTCATACCCTTTGTCCTGCAACTGGTATACTGAGATTAAATTCATCCCAAGCCCTGGCACATGTAGTACATATGTGATCTTGACATTAGTTCTGGCTTCCGTCTAAAACACTGCGGCTTGACGCAGCCTAAGCTGCAAAAACCATGGTTGTGACTTTGGTTTAAAAATACGATGCCAACAAATATAAATTCAGGCCCACAGTTTATACTCTATGCACCTTTACCATCGATCTATCTGCAACCATTAGATCCGACAGATATCGCACTTGGAGGAGTACGAGACCCTACCACTCGATAAATCGCGAAATGAACGGTTTTTTAATTGCGATGTGGTACCTCCATGTTATTTCGCATCCCTTCAACAAATACTGCTTACCATTTCTGTTCCATGCGAAACCCCTTATTGTTTTCCAAAACTGTTTCACCATTCCTATGCACCATTAACTCACGGATTCCAATTTCACCCGACTCCTTGTTCCAAATAGAACAAGGCTCCAAACGCTTAATTCCTGCTTCCGCTGAGTCTTCTCTCACAGTTCCAAACCAAAATATGAGGTTCCAAAGTAACACACCAATGTGATTGCGAGAAACAGAGATCCCTCCTCTATTACTCATCTAATTATTAACCGCCATTAATTCTCATTTCAACAACTAATCCAGGTTCTCCTTACGCACATATCACTCCATCTTCATTAGAACGCGCTCCGGGATTTAATACTCCAATCACCCTTTAAAGAACTTGATTCACACCATCACTTGCTCAGGTTAGAACGCACATCAATTCTATCCAACAATTAATTCATCAAGATTCATTCGATAAGGTTTTATTTACATAGACACCCTATTTGATCACGAACAGATCATTTAGCGCGTATAAGAAACAAAACCAGTCACCATGAATTCAATTCTTCATTAATAAATGAATTATACAAATACAAACACAAACCTACTTACAATTTGGATTTGGCCTGATGTACCCTTACACGACCCTTTCCTTTTCCTATCTCTCTATGCCTATCTATCTTTTCATGCCTTTGAGGCTTACAATTTATACCAAAGGATTCTACAACCAATTTTGGTTTAGATCCACAACTTGCTCAACAAAATCCTAAGAATCCTCTAAGTCCTAAAATCTCTTCTTTATCCCTAAGAATCCTCTCTAATCCATAAATTCATGAAACCAATAATGGTCGAAGTGTCCTCAGACACATAATTTTATTAATCAGAAAAACAATTACATTGGAATTATGCAAGAGTTTACACCCGAACAACAAAAACACTCTTGCAATGAGCTATTTATAAGCTCAATGTCCTAACTTCCACTAATTATGGATCACTTATTAAATAACAAGTGTCCACTTACATTAAATGATCTTCTAACTATTCTACTAACTTTATTCCTAACTTAGAGCCTAGGAAACGACTCTATTCTAGAGTCCTATTTTTAATAACAAAATTCTATTTCTAAGTATCTCAAATATTTATTAAATATTCTAGAATAATTATTAATTTAATATCTTAAATTAATAATTATTTTATTCAAAATTTATAACCTATGATAATATTTATTTTTGGATCATCTAACATTCCCCCCTATGATCCAAAGATACATTACAATAGATACCAAGTTCATCCCTGAACTTAGTAAATTTTATTCTGCCAAGAGGTTTCGTGAAAATGTCGGAGGTCTGATCTTCTGAAGGACAATACACTGGCTTGATGACGTCCTTTGCAATGAGTGATCTGATATGATGATACTTGGTGTCCACATGCTTTGTCTTTGAATGAAAAACTAGATTCTTGGCAAGCTTTATTGCTGATTGATTGTCGATGAATAATGAAGTAGCTTCTGCTGGAGGAATCCCCAAGTCCTGTAAAACTCGACGTAACCAAACAATCTCACATGTTGCTTCCCATGCTGAAATGTACTCTGCTTCTGCTGAAGAAGTGGCCATTGTAGTTTGCTTCTTGCAACTCCAGGAAACTGCAGCTGACCCCATGTTCATTAAGTAACCTGAGGTTGATGCCCTGTCATCAATACTGCCAGCAAAGTCGGCATCTGAAAATCCACCAAGTACAAAATTTTTAGTCTTTTTGTAAAGAAGACCAAAATATTTTGTTCCTTGGATATATCGAAGAACTCTTTTGGCTGCATTCCAGTGGTTGTCTAATGGTTCCTGCATAAAACGTGAAAGAATACTGACTGCATAAGATAGATCAGGATGAGTGGTTGTCAAATAAATCAAGCTGCCAATCAACTGTCTGTAAGTCGTGCTATCCACTCTTTCCCCCCCTTCAAATTTTGAAAGTTTTAAGTTTTGTTCCATAGGGGTAAGGACATGCTTACAATCTTGCATTCCAAATCGCTGAAGAATTTCTGCTGCATATTTACTCTGGGAAATGGAGCTCTGATGTGGACGTTGGAATACTTCAACTCCAAGATAGTAGTGAAGTAGTCCCAAATCTGTCATCTTAAAACCTGCATGTAACTCCTTTTTCACCTATTCAATGTGATCATCATTGTTTCTCGTGATGATCAAATCATCGACATACATAATTAGAATGACCAGATATTTTCCCTTTTGGTGCACATACAAAGTATCATCAGATTCACTGCGATGAAAACAAATTTTGCGAAGGTATTCATCCATTTTGGCATTCCAAGCGCGGGGAGCTTGTTTTAATCCATATAAAGCCTTGATTAATTTTCGGACTTTATGTTATTGCCCTTCAACTTCAAACCCTGGTGGTTGTGTCATATACACATCTTCCTGGAAGTCCCCATTGAAAAAAGTGCTTTTGACATCCATTTGATGAACTTTCCACCCTTTCTGAGCTGCTAAGGCAAGTGTAAGGCGGATGGTGTTCCATTTGGCGGTGGGAGAAAACGTTTCCTCATAATCGATCCCTTCATGTTGCGCAAAACCTTTAGCAACAAGTCGTGCTTTATACTTGTCAATATCACCATTTTGCTTGTACTTAATTCGATAAACCCATTTGCATCCAATAGGTTTAACATGCTGAGGACAATCAACAAGTTGCCAAGTGTTGTTGTCTTGAACTGCCTGATATTCATCAACCATTGCTTGTTGCCATGCTTTATGTTTTACTGCCTCTTGAAAAGAAGAAGGTTCAGTAAAATAATTTGCTATCAAAGCAAAATTGCCTTCATTCTATTTTGATCCCCTTGTTCCCGTTTTTTTTTGTTCATTAGGCCTTACATATTTCAAAAGTTGAACCACCCATTTTGACAACTGATGCTCACTGGTTTGGGCTTGCAAAAAATCACCATCATTAAAAATAGGGTTGATGTAAACTGATGTCTGTTGAGCAACAACAGGTTCTGGGGGCGGAGAGTCATTGTCAGAAGAAATGTTGCTGCTAGGAGAGTTGGATGAACTGCTAGAAGATTTGGATGGCGATCGTGAAGACGACAGACTGGATGAATCATCGTCAGATGAAGGAAATTCAAGTTCATACCAGCTTGGTGAATGTGGTTGACTTTGTAAATTTCCATTTCTTTTATCAGTTTTTGTTTCTAACTTTTGAAGAAGACTTTCAACTTCTTCAGCACTCTTACTCTCAGTTTCATCAAAAATCACATCTCTGCTTACAATAAATTTTCCATTTGACAAAAGTCGGTACCCTTTCTTCTCATTAGAATACCTGATCATTGTGCACTTTAAGCTTCGTGCATCAAGCTTAGTTCGTTTTTCCTTGGGAACTAAGGCATAACAAATAGATTCGAAAACTCTGAGATTCTTAACCCGTGGTTTGAATCCAAACCATGCTTCATAGGGTGTGATTCCATCTAAAGAAGCTGTGGGAGATCTGTTTCTCAAATAGACAGTGGTATGAACTGCTTCAGCCCAATATTAAGGACTTAAATTTTTGAAACTTAACATAAATCATGCCATTCCTAACAATGTACGATTCATTTTTTCTACTACCCATTTTGTTGCGGAGTGTAGACATTGGTAAGATGTCGTTTGATTCCATTTTCCATGCAATACTTTTTGAATTCATTTGAAGTGAATTCTCCGCCGTTGTCAGTTCGAAGAGTGCCAATCTTCTCCTTTACTTCATTTTCAATAAGCTTATGAAAATTTTTGAACTTTTCAAAGGCTTTTGACTTTTGCTTCAAGAAATAGACCCATGTCATCCTGCTAAAATCATCAATAAAAAGTAAAAAATATCTGTAAATTCCAAGTGAATTTGGGAAGGGTCCACAAATATCACTGTGAACCAACTGCAAATGTCTGTCTGCTCACCAAGAACTGGTGGGAAAAGTCTCTCGATGTTGCTTTCCAAAAATGCAAGATTCACACTTTGCATTTTCCTTTTTGAAGGTTGGAAGTCCTTTAACCATGCCCTGTTTTTGTAACTGAGAGAGACTGTCAAAGTTCATATGGCCATATCTGACATGCCATAATATGATTGGTGAAATATCTATACTTGCTGCGCCTGCAAAGTCAGAATGTCTTGGAATAACTGTCCCTTTCATCCTTAACATTTTTCCATCTTCATAACCTGTCATTACTGTTTGCATGTTTTGTTTGACTGAGTTGATTTTAACTGAGCCATCTTGCATAATCACTGTATGCCCTGCTTGTTGAATTGTTACTAAGGACAACAAATTTTGCTTGAATGTTGGGACATACCATACATTAGAAATCATTCTTTCTTCGATGCCTGGTAAAAAAACTTTAACTACACCTTTGCCTGAAGGAGTATGTTTGGTTTTGTCAACAAGATAGATTGAATTCAGATGACATTCTTTGAAACTCCAAAAGAAGTCACGTTGAAATGTCATCTGTTGAGTTGCGCTTGTATCAAGAATCCATGCATCTTCATAATCACTGCGGAGAAAGCTTGAAACCTGTAAAGCTGTTGCTTCTGTGTTTGTGAAAACATATTCGGAACTATCAGGATCATCTTCATCATTTGCAAACTGAGCTGAGTTTGGATGAAACTTAGAAATTTTCTCAATAGAAGTTCTACAATCTGCTGCATAATGACCATCTCTGTTACATCACTTGCAAACAATTTGACTCAAATCGGTGCCTCTTCCTTGAGATTGTCCTCTGCCTTGAGACTGTCCTCGTCCTCTGTTTTGAGATTGTCCTCTCCCTGGATTCTGCCCTGTGCCTTGCTGATATCCTCTGTTTTGATTGTTGCCTCTGCCTTGAGAATTGTTTCTGCCTAAATTGGAGCCTCTGTTGGAGTTGTTTCCTCTGTGTTGACTGCGACCACGACCTTGCGTTGCTTGATTTTGATTAAAATTACCTTTTCCTTTGTTTCTGGAACTGTCAGCTGAGGAGTTGCTGGAACTGGCTTCGGTGAGGAAGACATCTTCCCCAAGCTGCTTCTTCTTCCCGAAGTTTTTATCATGCTGTGCTAACATGTCACTCATTTCATCAAATTTGATCTTCTCTAACTTGCCAGTGACTTGCAAAGTTTCCAAAAGATGAGTATATGATGATGGCAATCCAGCAATTAAAATTGTAGTTAAGAAGCTGTCATCAACAGCTTGAAAACCAACATTGATGATTTCTTGCTTAATGTTTTTAAGTCGTGAAATGTACTCAAGGACATCACCACCTTCAGTTAATTTCTGTTGAAGCAATTTTAATTGAAGATCAACCTTCTTTGATTCAGGTTGTGTATCAAAGAGATCTTTGAATGTATGTAAAGCAGCCCATGCATCTGAAGAATTCTCAATGTGTATGTACATTTCATTAGTAACTGAAGCTTTTATAAGAGCTAATGCCTTGGCATCTTTTATTTCCCATTTTGCAAGTGAATCTGGATCTGTTGGTTTATTTGGCTTAATGTTTCCATCACAAATGCCATGCCATAATTCATTAAAAATAAGAGTGCTTTCAATTAGACGTTGCCATGTCTTATAGGATTTCACTCCTTCGAGCTTATCAGTTTCAGAGAAAAGATTAATTAATTTCGACATTGGAATGTTGAAGTAGTGCACCAAAAGAATCAAGCACAAAAATTGAGCAACTCGTCACACACCACACAAAAACGACACACGCCACGCAAAAAACGATCTATCGGGGCTTGGCCTTGACCCTCGAATATTCGTTGAAACAGGAGAAAAATGACTGAGCTTTGCACTTGGATCTAGTCAATTTCTCAAATATTTACAAGGTAACTTTCAAATTTTGACTTATACAATGGTGCTCTTGCACAATCTGGTAAAAAAAAAAGTTACCCCCCCCTCAAAGTAAAATTACTTTGAGTTACAATATCACTCCTTATTTCTCCAAAAATAAAATAAAATTGTCTCCCTTATAATTCCAATTACAAAATATTACAATGTTCTTCAAGTAAAATAATCATACAAATACAAGGTAAATCTCTTAAACTTTTCAAAAATATAATCATACAAATACACTAAATGCTGATCGTGAAACTACGGTAACAATTCAATGCCAGTTTCGTTAACTTTCTTCATGCAGCAACTAAAAGCCAATAACTCTCCTTTGCTGTATTGAATGGCACATTCTTGCAATCAATTCATCTGTTTGGCCCGCCGAAAAGGGCAGAGAAGATGACTCCAGTGAATGACGAGATCTGAAGCACTTGGAAGCCACAAGTAGTGCGCTGGAGAATGTCGATCCCGTGTGGGAATTTAACGAAGGATGGCTCGTCTTGAAAAACTTCCTTGAGTAATCTGTGGGTGCGATTCACGTGCTGGTGACGGTGCTGCTTCTCACAGGAATGCAAAATATTTTTTGAATCTGCAAATAAATTTAATGTTATAAATATGCCCTCTCACGCTGCACATTCACAATTATGAGAAATGAGTTAACACTGGATGCTTCGTTATTTGGAATTTCATCGGATTCAAAAACAGGACGATGATTATCACAGCGTTCAAAAATTGGACGTTGATTACCACAGCGTTCAATTATCACAACGTTCAATTTATCACAACGTTCAGTGAGTTGATGCCCAATTTCTTTGATGGCCAATTATTACAACGTTTAAAAAGAGAAAAGCGTTCAAAGCAGTGGATGCGGTCTTTTTGATCGCTGGGCTTTAAACGCAGTGATGGCTCTTTACAGTGATTTGATTTCAAGGCTCTGCAAAAGGCTCGAATACCGTTGCTTTAATTCAACTCAGCTCAGGCTACACATGAAGTAATAAATGGCCCTTGAACGAGTTTCAGCATATTTGTACACATGACATTCAACTTGTCCTTGTTGCTTCACTTCGTTACTTTTGTTGTGAAGAATCACACATTGCTTTCATGCTTTTCCATCATAACTATCCCGATATTTGGCTCTGGTTTCGGCTTTTTGTTTCGAAAATGGGTAGCCCACCCTTTTCAGTGTTTAGCAGATTGAAGAGCTACGTTAAACAAGAGGAAAATCGAAAGAGCTACACTGTTCGAGTTGGGAGGAAAAGCGAAAGCCAACATACTCAATGAAAAATTCAAACTAGGAATCAGAATGATTATAGAATAAAAAGAGGAAAAGCGAAAGTGCATGGATGCATCAATCCGCAATTTTTCTTCGAGACACCGCTTTAACAAGGACTGTAAATTGGATGCATCAATCCACAATTTTTTGTTTTTGTTTTGATAATAAAATTGATTGTAGAATTTACAAATATAAAATCAATAATAAAATTGTTGTTCTTTTAAACAAAAATCTTGACAAATTCCATACCAATCACTTGCTGATCAATTCAACAGAGTTGAGTTTTCCAAGAACCGGGAGAGCTGGAATCCTCCTCCTCATATCTGTTGGGAATCACGATTGCCGTTAGACCAAAACTCGTAGGTGTTAGTCAACGATCGTATATCTAGAGATAAGGATCCACGAGAGGCGGTTATTCCATGTCGCGAAACACACGAGGAGCGTTGGTTTATCCAATGTCCAACAATCAATTCCTAATCTAGGATTTAAAATAATTTCTCAAATCTCTCAATCCCTATGAGCTCTCAACTGTCCTAATTCTCTCGTGTTCTCCAACATTCGAGAACATTTACAATTATGTTCACAATATTAATCAAATCTTATTCTAAATCACTCAAAATATTTAAAATTACACTTGGAGAACCAATTCTCTTTACAACATAAGACCTCCTAAATCTCCCAAATAACCAATGATATTTGAGCAAGATGCTCCTGCATCAAACTCCCCATGTAGAAAAAGTTCCATAGACTCATGTCTATGAGGTCTGTTGTTTTTCTCTAATAATGAAACAACCACAAGTCTCAATGACTTGCTACCTCCAGGATTCCAAACTTTGTTCTTCAGTGATTTCCTTTCTTCTTTCAATTGTTGTTTAAGTATTCTGATGTCTTTCCTTGCTTCTCCTGGTTGCCATATCTTCGTTTGCAACACTCCATTGGATTTTCTTTCAATGTTTGTTACAGTCCAGCTTTTTATCCACATGATTCTCTGTCTGCAACTCCTTTCCTTATGTTCATTTCCTGTAAGTTTCATCAAATTCTCTATTTCTCTATCCAAATTACTTTGTTGTTGTTGTCCTTTCCCTTGTGTATGAGTTTCAAAACTCTTGTTGCCTTCTTTTTCTTCAACTTCTGCTATTATTTTTGAGATTGCTCCAAATATTGTTGTAGATATTGTTGCCACCCAAACTTCTTGAATATCTTTGAAGATATTACCCTCTGCAATATCCAATTGTTGTTCTGTAAATTTACTTTCAAAAAGTAAATTTCTCTTCAATTCCCTATCTGTAGTAACATTTTCTTCCACTGTTACAGATCCTTTGCAATCTTCCTTAGGTTCTTCCTTCTCTACTGGTGCTTTTAACCAATTCTCCAGTAACTCCAATTCTTTCTCCCATTCACTAACCAACTGTACATATGCTTTTCCTTGACTATCTTCATCAGATAACATAGCCTTATCCTTCATTAGAATATAATTTTGATCTTGCTTCTTTGAAATATTTGTGTACATTTATCTTTCTTCCTTCATTGTTATGAAAACTTCCAGTGACTTTCTGTCACCTGCAAAATTTTCAAAACCTGTAATCACACCCAAATTTTTAGTTTTAAAATCACAAGACCCAATAGTCTTATTTGATGATTCTGTCATCAAATCCCTTTTCTATTCCAACTCTTCTACATGACTTAGAAAATCTTCAATTGTCTTCACCTCAAATTCCCCAAACATAGAATTTGAGTTCTTGTTATCTTTTGCTTCTTCTTCTTGCTTTTGGTCATCATTGTGAGCCAAACTTCCTCTGTTTTCAACTTTAGCATTACGTTGGAAAATAATATGTTCTTCCAATTGTGTATGAGCTTTCTCATGAGATCTAACAGTCTCAAAACTCAAATTCTCTCTTTCTTTCTTGACATTATCTGCAAACATACACAAATTGTCAATTTCAAAATCATAATTCTCAGTTGCCTCAACTGATGATTCAAACATCACTGCTCCACCTTCAATTTCAAAAGAAAATTGTCCTTCTCCAGCAATTTCATTTTGTTGTAGCTTCACTCCTTTGAGCTTCTCTATCCTCAACTGAACATCTATAATTTGCTTAAGTTTCATTTCTCCTTCAGGTTCTTTGAGCCATATTTCCAAGCACTATATTTCCATGTGAGATCTTTCCAACATTTCATCACAGCCTTCATTCTCAATTTCACTCTTCTTCTAGCAATCCTCCTGAGTTATCATGTTTTCTGCATCATCACATTGCAAAATTATTTCATCAATTTCATTAGACAATTTCATTTGTTTACATCCTTGGAATCTCACTACAGCATTTTCATTATGATTTTTCTCCATAACAGCTTTAACTGGCTGACTTATACAAAACAGAAATTCATTTATGAATTCTTTATGCTGCAATAAATCAGTATCTTCCTCCTCTAAAAGGAATTCTCCATCATACTTCACCTCAAGAGCTTTATTCATCTTTGTGACAGTTTCACCAAACTGTCCATCATCTTCTGCACATCCTGCAAACACATACAAACCTTGAGATTTAAAAACACAAGGCCCCATTGCCTCATTTGCTTCCCCTATCAACATATCTTCGAATTGTTCTGGACTATTCCAATAGTCCATGGAATCTTTTTCATTATTCTCTTCACCCAGAATTTCACCCTGTTCTGGTTTACAAATGGAAACTTCCATTTCTGACTTTGCTTCTCTAAGTTTTTCTACCAACCGCTTCACTTGTCTCTGTCGTAGCCTTCTCTGTAACTTAGACCACTTTACTGTCTTTTTCTTCAAGACCCAACCTTGTCTTTGGTTTTCCTCTAGCAGCATTGTTAACTCATCGAGTTCTTTGCTTATCTCAGCCAACTCCTTGTTAAGCTCCTCTTGACTCATCCGGTTCTTGCAGATTGTTTTAGCACCCCTTTCCTTCATCTTGTAGCCTTCTTCTGAACCTTCTCTATGACTTCCCATAGCCATCTTTACTTATGTGTGAGCTTCTACACCTACAACCAATCAACTTCCTCCCGAGTTGATCTTCTCACCAAACTTCTCCTCTGTTTGGTTTTCAAGTCCTCTTTCCTTAGAACTTGCACTGAGAAATCTTGCTCTCTTTTTGGTTGCTACACTCACTTATCTTAAAAGACTTCTTTGTCCTTATCTATTCCAATCCTCAGCTGGAATAAGGTTCTGCTACAATCTCTAAGAACTTTCAAAAGCTCTTCCTACAATTTTATTGTTGTAGTCTTGTGCCAAACTTTGCCATTCATTCAACTGCTGCAAAATTTCATACCTTTGTAATTAAATTATATCTTCGCTGGTTGTCTCCTACAAACATGCAACTTTTGTACTCCCTTGATCTATTTCAATCTGTAAAATATCATTAATTAATAAAAACTTATGCATACCATCTTCCCAACATCACCTGTCTTTAGGCTCTCCTTATTTTTTGGTATTTACCATTCCTGTAAAGCTGGTTCTGCAGTTCTGTCTCTGATCTCCATGCTTCCATTATGCATTTTCAACATACAGCTGCTATCACAACAATCAAACCTGAACAGAGCTTCTCCATTTCTCGAACAAAACAACAATATCCAATCATAACAAAATTCATAATTCTGTGTTAATGGTTTGAATTTTAAAACCCATCTGTGATCAATCTTCATCAGGCTTGTTCTTCGTTCTACTGGATAAAATCTGTTTTACTATGATCACTCTCAAAACGCATACACCTCTCGGCTTTATGTTCACTTCAAGATTATTTAATAAACCTTTTATTTAATTTTCAGCTCTTTTACTTTCTCTTATACACTTACTTAAACCGCAAGTGGAAAATAAATTTCCCAATTTGATAACATCCAGAACTCAAAATTGCAAAAACAGTGATTTAACTTAAATGAGTGAGATCCCCCCTTTAATTGTATAGAAAACACTTAGAGGTCTCAATCTTTACCTCAGATCGCAGTTTTTCATAGTCCTGCCGATATGACGATATGCTATTCCACGTCTTTTACATTAATGCACAGATTGCATCATTTACCACTTCACAGATCGCAATAAACATCATTTCACAATTTGCAGCAGGACTTAATCGGTGGTTTTCCTGATTTGCAATTGATTGCTAGATCTGCGAAATTGTGATTCACAATTCGCAAATCTTATGCATCCAGTCTTCGCACTTCAACACAAACGCAGCTCCATCTATCACGCAACCGCTCTTGCAACGTGGCTCAGTTCTTGTATATCGCTCCACACTCGTCCAGCTCCTTCTTTTCCACGACTGTACGAATTAGATCTTGTGTTCTGATACCACAATTACGCTGCCTAAGCTGCAAAAACCATGGTTGTGACTTTGGTTTAAAAATACGATGCCGACAAATATAAATTTCAGCCCACAGTTTATACTCTATGCACCTTTACCATCGATATATCCGCAATCGTTAGATCTAACGGATATCGCACTCAGAGGAGTACGAGACCCTACCACTCGATAACTCGTGAAATGAACGGTTTTTAATTGTGACGTGGCACCTCCACGTTATTTCGCATCCCTTCAAAAAATACTGCTTACCATTTATGTTCCATGCGAAAATCCCTTGTTGTTTTCCAAAACTGTTTCACCATTCTTGCGCGCCATTGAATCACGATTTCCAATTTCACCCGACTCCTGGTTCCAAGCAGAACAAGGCTCTAAACACTTAATTCATTCTTCTGTTGAGTCTTCTCTCACGGTTCCAAACCAAAATATGAGGTTCCAAAGTAAAACACCAATGCAATCATGACAAACAGAGATCCCTCCTCTATTACTCTTCTAAGTATTAACTGCCATTAATTCTCATTTCAACAATTAATCTAGGTTCTCCTTACGCACATATCACTCTTTCTTCATCACAACATGCTTCGGGATTTAATACTCCAATCACCCTTTAAAGAACTTGATTCATATATAACTATGTCTATCACACCATCACTTGCTTAGGTTAAAACACACATCAATTCTATCCAACAATTAATTCATCAAGATTCATTCGATAAGGGTTTATTTAGATAAACACCCTATTTGATCACGGACATATCATTTAGCACGTATAAGAAACAAAACCAATCACCATGAATTCAATTCTTCATTAATAAATGAATTATGCAGATACAAACATAAACCTACTTACGATCTGGATTTGGCCTGATGTACCCTAACACGACCCTTTCCTTTTCCTATCTCTCTATGCCTATCTATCTTTTCATGCCTTCGAGGCTTACAATTTATACCAAAGGATTCTACAACCAATTTTGGTTTAGATCCACAACTTGCTCAACTAAATCCTAAGAATCCTCTAAGTCCTAAAATCTCTTCTTTATCGCTAAGAATCCTCTCTAATCCATAAATTCATGAAACCAATTCCTAATCTAGGATTTACAATAATTTCTCAAATCTCTCAATCCCTATGAGCTCTCAACTATCCTAATTCTCTCATGTTCTCCAACATTCAAGAACATCTACAATTATGCTCACAATATTAATTAAATCTTATTTTAAATCACTCAAAACATTTAAAATTACACTTAGAGAACCAACTCTCTTTACAACATAAGACCTCCTAAATCTCTCAAATAACCAATGACATTTGAGCAGGATGCTCCTACATCACGGCTCCTCTCCCTACTGGAGTGCATTTCGTGTTATTCCCCATGGTGATTTGGAAGTTCATCTACTCTTCCCTATAGCTCGAGAAGTATTCTCGTACTCCAGTCATATGAGTTGAAGCCCAACTATCAATATAGCAGATTCCTGCAGATGCTGAACTTGACAAGCATGCACAATCCTCTTTTAACCTAGAGGATAAAACATCTAAGTCTACTTATCTGTGCTTTTTTTCTCTGTGTTTCGTCCCTTCTAAAGCTTCCGGTTTGCACAGTCCCCTCTCTGACCCTGCTTCCTTTGGATCTGACAACTTTGATACCATGTGAAAATTCTATAATGTAGAATTCTACTGCAACTACTTATTAAATTTCTTCCATTGCATTCTCAAACACAATTATTTAAAATTTCACTATGTTAAATAACAAAATAAAATATGTTGCAGACTGCATGATCAATAAACAACATAAAAGAAATAGCACAATTATTCACACATAGACACCGTTATTTTTGGACAATTGTCCCAAAAAAAACCCAATTCGGGAAAACCATTACAATAGATATGAGGGTTTCTTTATTATGCAGAAATTATGAGTACAGATGTTTGATTGTAATTATCAATCAATCACTTGAAGAAATCTGATGAGAATAGGCTTAGTGAGGTAAATCTTACTTCACCATGAAGTTCTGGCACTGACTTGCACCCACACTGAGTAGCTCTGCGTAATTTCTGCGCAGTGACTGTGTCCCCCACACTGTCACTGCGTTACTGCTATTGCTGCTCGTTATGATTGCCTCAGTGCTCACTGCTGTGTGAGACTAGATTTTTATCCCCTTCCATAAATTCCCTCCGGATACTGGATGAACCCTCAGCTGTCTCTCCAGCTGAAATCGAAACTCCCTCTGCTGCTCTGCGCTGGCCCAACGTAACGGCTGCTTGTCTATCTTTGCGATGCTGCTATGGCTCCCTTCTATATTATCTTCATGTACTCTCTATCCTTTAGAAATTCTCCCTCCTGGGTATTTCACCTTCCCCTCTCTCCAATCAAGAATCACTTAGATTCTTCCTTCGGCTGAAGAAATCGATCTCTAGATTCTTTCTCCGTCTAATGTGTTTTCCATAGGCCCCTCACCCTCCTTCTTATAATGTTTCGTTGACCCTTCAACGGCCAAGATTAAAACATAATCAAGGGTTAAGATTAACTTGGAGGTGATTTATGACTTTATCTAGAAGATTCACACTTTGTTTAATTAATACCCTTTAATCAATCAGTTTCCCTAAGTTTAGACTTAGGAGAACATTAAAAAACGATTAATTAATTTAATTAAACCATCTCTAAGTGGAATTTTCCAAAATCCTTTCTGGGTATTATGGAATACATGTGTCTTAGCCTATATACAAAGTTACAAGGCTAGAGCACATCCAATGCTACCATAAATGAACAAGCTAAAGTGGAAGATATCATATTGCAGGTCTCTATTTTTTCAATTTTCGCCGATGTTGCAGGCGACGGTAACGAAAAATTACCCATTAGGGAAGATTCCTACACCAATGTTCTGAAGAGATGGTGGGGGTCTTTGAACAAATGGAATGGTTCCAGTTTCCTGGGAACCAGAGGTGAAGACAAAGAGTTGATCAATGATTTTGATGCCTCCCTTATGGGGGAAGATGACCATACGAAAGTATGTAGATACAACCGCAACCATAGCATAAACCCAGGGTCTTCCAAGTAATATATTATAGTCAAGGGGTCTGTCAAAGACCTCAAATTCCATAGTAATTGTTCTGACCCCTAGTTTGACATGCAGATTACTGAGAATTCCACAAGGCTTATATGTACGGTCGTCAAAAGCTTTCAACATCGTAGGTGATTGTGATAAAGTTGGCAAGCCAAGTGACTTCCAGTAACTCATAGACTTGATACAAGTATATGTGCATTCATCAATGATACTCCGATGAATGAGGTGATTCAGGACATGTACTTGAATAAAAAAATTCTAATTGTGATGGGTAATTGTGACACATAGCCCGCGTGATTAAAGAATACAAGATTAGAATCTATCGGATCGATTCCACCAATTTATGACAACAAATCTTGCTTCTGGGTGGGACAATTCTGAAGAACCTCTAGCGTTGACATAGTGGAAGGTGACTGAGCCAAATATTCAACTACGTTATAATTTTGAGTCGCACGAGCTCGAGGGTTGAAAGTCGATTTATGAACGACTCCCTTCGGCGGCTTTATTGTTAACTCAGGAATAATAGGCGGTGGAGCCGAATCAGATGAAGTCGAAGTCAAAGTAGTAGGTTGATCTGTATCCTGACCATTCAACGATGACAAAGGATTACTATAATTTTTACTTCGAGTAGACACCAAAACATCAATTTTGGGCTTAGTGGCGGATAGCATAAGCACTTGGGAACTAGAAGTGGGATCCGTAGCAACCATATGCATTTTCGGGTTTGGAAAAGGATTTGTCAACATTGCAGATGTGGCAGAAGTCTTAAGAAGCTTTGAGACTTCTAAGCGGTGAGGACAATATCGCGTAAAATTCTCCTCATTGCATATTAAACAAGGGTAACGATGTTTCTGAGAATAACCAGATGAATCTGATGATTTTTCCTGCGGGGATGAATTATGTTTCTTCTTTTCTTTCCCCTTCTTATTACTTATGGGTTGCTTGTCACTTTTTCCCTTGTCAGATGACACGACATGTATTTCAGAAGAAGACACAGGATCAGATGCAACAGGGTTTTTATTTGAAACAACAAGTGTGGAACTAGATGGTCGACTTGCTGGCGAAGTGCCAGCAAAACCAATCACACCATTGCCGACATGAATGTCCTTACCAGATGGAGAAGGAGGAACAATAAAATTTGGTCGTGGTGCATTCGGAATTTTTTCATAGAACATTTCAAACTGAGTGTAAATCAAATCTACATACTAGGCACGAGAAATTACTTGCTCTTCAGTGACAACACCGCCTTTGGCACGTCCTCAGTGATAGATGGAAAAAAGGACTTTATAAACCACTCAGCTAAAAGATGACCATGAACAAATGTTTTAACCATTCGACGACGACGACGCCACTCATGTATATGATCTGATATATGAGTAGTAGTTGTCTGTTTAAAGTTGGTCAAAAGTTCCGTTACGGTTTCATATCTAATGGATAACTGGAAGTGGGTTAAAAAAGTAGTGGCTAAAGTCGTAAAGTTATCGAAAGAAGCTCGTGGTAATTCAATATACCACTTTGCAGCCAGACCAGTGAGCGTTCGCTGGAAAAGATGGAGTCTAATAGAATCATCATTCAAGGATTTTGGTGAACACCATAAATCATAATTCATAACGTGCGTAAACAGATCTTCTCCAAAATTTCCATTGAATTTTGGAATATCAGAGGGTAATTTATGAGGAATCACCGGCCACCAAGGTAAATAATGAATGGGATCATCAGTGAGTCGGTTAAATCAGGTAACTCTAATGTTGCAACAAACGGAAATTGTTGATTTAGATCAGGTTGAGCATTACCAGGATAAGATGGAATTGCCTGGGCAATAGGTCGTTGTGCAGTACATAAGGATTTTTATGCTGGTAACCCAAGTAGGGGAAATTTTGTTGATCAAACCCTTGATAGCTTGTTGACCAGGACCTCGATAAGCTTGAAACTGTTGGAATGGTTGTTGTGGATGCTATGGGATTTTATAAAACTATTGTTTCCCGCTAGGATAATTTGGACCAATTTGTGAATAGATGGGATCGGTAGAAGCCTGTGACAAGGGTAAACTAGCCTGTGGTTGTGAAATTCCTGATACAAACAGTTGTTGTATACCAGCCTAGGATAACGGATTCTGTATATTCGAAACTTGAGGGTTAAGGGTTGAAGGACCCACCTGAGCAGATTGAGCAACAACCAAGGAAGTAATAACAGGCATAGTAGGTACAGATGCAACAGGTTGAACTGGTTGATATTGATACACAATCGTTTGCGGTTGAACATGTAAGGTAGGCTGCCATTAACAAACAGGCATTCCAGCATAAGATTGACCTAAAAACGAAGGATTATTGCCATATGGCGCGAACATTTGTTCCCCCCCAGCATATGGAGTATAAGGATATTGCACATACTGAATTTCATACGATGGGAATCCAAAAAATACTGGATAAGATGGACGGTAATTGGATGGACCAACCTAATATTGAGCTGATGATGTCAATAAAGGATCAGGCCGTACAGTACTCGTAAGAGAGGAACCAGATAAAATTCTGAATGATGACATGGGTGAAGTCCATGGACTAGAGGAGACACCAGATTAGGTTCCATTTAAAGCTTGGTAACCCATTGGGACGGACGGACCATCATAAAGAAGAGTCTCGGGTGTCGCAGAAAACATCGAAGATGAAGCAACAATAGATGTTGCCGCAACTGTAACAAATGGTAAAGTCCGGGATGTTGTCTCATCCATGGTTAAATAACCCAACAAATACTCTAAAGAATCTACGGGAACTTGAGATTGAGTAGGATTGACAGGAGTAGAGTAGGTCAAATGAGGAAAAGATGGATAAAGATGAAGCGTTGACCCAAAATGAGTTGGAGTTGAAGGGGTTGTCCCTTCCTGAATTTCTTCCTCTATTGAAATCAAACCAGGTGGAAGTACTTCAGCGTCAAGCTTGAGATAAATTTCAAGCAGTAAATTGTGCAGTAAAGAGGAAGACTCAATAGTTACGGATGACTGAGGATGAGCCGGTTGATCGTCTTCTGGCACGGGAACAACTTCTTGTTGTTCAACTTCAAGATCAAGATTTTATGGTAAAAGAACAATAGGTTTCGGATCGACTTCCGATTGAACAACTTCGGGTTCTCGATTTACTATTTCACTAGATTAAATTTCAGTGTCCTCAGGTAACTGTGAGGGTTTCGTCTCAACAGTAGAAGATAAATCGGGATCAGTAGAAACAAATCAACACTCAGTACTCAAAGGATCATATGGCTCTGGTAAATTAGATGAATATGTAGCACCAAAGGTTCTAGAGGTACCAGACTTGGTAGGACGAGCTCACCTTCGTCTACTAGGTGTAGCTTCTGGCAGTAAAGGTGGTTTATTCAAAGTTATCAGATGATGTGATAGCTGGAAAAACTTCTATAAACAACTAAAGGGTGGGAAGATTCTCGGAATCCTATGAAAAAATTTCTCCTAGTCAACCAAAGCATTTTAAAGTGGGCCTAGATGCTCTACAACTTTGCCTTGCATGATGTTAGCCACCTATAAAATTTTGGCATAGCAAACAGGTGGCTAAATGGTTTCTAAGTCTTCAAGAGGAACCTTTTCCTTGAAAACCTGTCATTCTTGAAGCCTCCATGTGTTTCTGTCCTCTAAAGCAATCCTCAATGTATCTATAAAAAACCTCTTGTTTATGAAAAAGAAACTCAAAAAAAGGCCTCCATACGCACTCTTTATTACAAACCTCATTTTCTTCCCTGCTTTTACCTTCCAGAATCTTACAAAATCCCTCCATTAGCCCTCTAAATCATCAAATTTCCCTTTTAAAACCTGATGGCTCCCTTCATTCGGTTTAAAAATGCCTTTTTTTGCCTACCAGAACCCCTTCCTTGGCCTCAAAAACATTGATTTTGGATTAAAAGCAAGAGCAATTTCAAAGGCTACCTGGCTAACTTCAGGCTCCGTCTGTAGTTTATAAAATAAACAATAGTGACAAATAAATTATTCAGGTCCCCAGTATGGTCGCCACTATGTTATCACTCAGATTTTCCTTGAAGTTGTTGGAAAAGGAAAAGGGTCCGAGGTAACCACAAACCAACCTTCAGATACAGAATCTAGCCAATCTGTATCCAGAGAGGGCTCTCTCTGTAAAATATAGCTTTGTTTTTAGAAGATATTAGGCTAGTTGTAAAGTCCAGGGTTTTGATTTTATTTGAGTGGTGGAATTCGGTAACTGAGGGCAAGATTAAATAATTTCAGGCCATTGGGCTATGGAGTCAAAAATTTGGCTTTACTGGATTAAGTTTATCAACGAAAGATGGCTTTACAGGGCAAGATAGTCAAAACAAAGAAACAATTATAGAACTTAAAGGAATGAAATGAGTTTAGAATGGATGAAAGGCAATTAAGAATCTTTCAACATATCTACGAGAAAGAAAATGAGTGATTACCAATCAAGAGCAATTAAGAATTCTTTACTAAGTAATCAAATGCTTAAACCAGAGAAACAAGAGCAATTAAGAATTCATTGTTTATAACCAGTTTAGAGGAAAACACTTAGAATAATAACAATTGAAGTCAGAGTACATTTAAGCAATTTCCGATTTAATCCTTTTTGTTAATTATTCAGAAATGAAACATAGTGATATAGTGAACATATATAAAACTTAAAACACAGGATAGAAATGACTTATTGATCTGTATTTCAACACATGAATCCTGTAAAAAGTCTTCAACATCAATTCATCATCCAGCAAGCTACGGAAAATATCTCCAACAGCACTTTATTCTGAAAAATCAATGTTACAACAAAGTATATGAATCCACCACAAAATACTTCCAAGAGTGAAGTATTTATACAAATTCTAAACTAAAATATCTTGAAAAAATATCAAGATTAGTTCACAAATCTCTCCAACTATTTTACATAAATAGAACTTAAGTAAAGGAAACTCAAACTAATGCATCTATTTGGCACTATTTTTTTATGGATAGGTGATGACAAAGAGGAGAATTCAAATTTGATCCAACTCTTAGTTGATAATGAGGCATCCAAGTCACTAACTGCTTCCTTTCTTTGTGCATTCTGCTCCAAAAATTCTGCAAACTTGGGGTCCAATGATATCTTTTTATTTCTAAATCCCTAATAGATATGTAAAAAGTGAAAGAGTTTATTGTAGATAAATATGTTGGTGAGATAAACCTCTTTCAGTTTCCTAAAATTCCTCTCCAGCTGTGCACAATAGGCTCTGCAAAAAGATGACTAAAACATGCAATTTCTGCAAAAATGTTCCTTCTTGTTGTGTTTTTCATCTTTTCACTTTTTTGTTCTTTTGACTATTTTACTTTCACTTTAAACAAACTTCAATGTTAGTGAAAGTATTTTCATTTCTTTTTACCATTTTACTGCCTCTGTAATTACTTTTACTGTTTACCTTTGACTGCTCTGTAACTTCATTTTAACTTTCACTCTGACTTTTACCTGATACACTTTAACCACTGATACTCTTTAACTGTTATTCTATTTAACTTCTGCTTATCCTTTTATCATCCTTTATCATGACTTACTATAGTAAATAATCAAAAAATTCATGTAAGGATAATTTTACAAAAGTTCAAACATTTCTTTCCACCATTTAGCTTCCGGTATTCTGGTTCTTTGCAGCGGCAAAAAGTTCGAAGAGGATTTTCACTGAGAACAAGGTTTTTAATTTGGAAATCTCTGTCTACTAAAGGTAGATAATCTAAATCTCTGTGAGGGGAATTGAGGGGTGAGACATTCAGAGCCACGGGAACCTCCATTTCTGGTTCTTGTGGATTCAGAAATGAATTCGGGGTTTTTTATGAAAAACAGGGACAATCACAGGTTTAGGAATATAATTGCAGTTCCGGGGATTTGAAAAATGAAGATCAATTTTGAACTATGTTTTAGTTTCTCGTGTGGAATTTAAAACGAAAACCAGGATTTTACAGAGTTTGACAAGAATTGAGGTAAATACCTGTTTTCCTGGTAAATGAACAGTGGACAGATGGTGCTGACTTGATGATGTGAAGTTTTCTCGTTAGTGGGAGGCGGTAAGCGGTACGTGATCGCACCGCTTTTGGGGAAAGGTGGTTTTGGGCGGAGGGCGAGCAATTCCATATGATGAACGACGCGTGGCGCGGTACTGTTCAGAAAACCGCCTGGCCATCGCGTGTTATCGTTCGAACGAGGATGGCCAGCGATATGGATTATAACCGTTGATCTTGGATTGATTGATCGAACGGTCATCGAGAAGGCGAGATGGCAAGGATTTAATATAGCGGGCCCAATGTGATTTATTATGAATTAATTACATCGGGGGCGTTTCTATTGGCGGATTAAGTTATTAATTAACCTAGAGAGTTAATTAATTCCTTTATACGGCGGAGTTTATTTAATTGGAAATTCAACCAATTAATTAAAGTTATATGGTTATTTTTCAACCAACGGGCGGGATATTATATTAATTGGGAATTATTAAAATAATACGGGAAAAGGTGAAAAATTTATTTGGGAGTTATATACTATGTGTTAAAGTTAATATGACCATGAAATGAAAAGCGCCAAGTTAAAACATTTCACGTATATATTCAAACTTAGGCTAAAGATGAAAAAGGGGGGTTTTTTAGGTGTTGCTATGTATTTTCCTAAGTAAAGTAGGAATTTACATTTAGGAAATGAGTTTATGAAATCAAATGAATGGTTTATGGATGATTCTAAGTACTTAGGCTCTTAAATCATTGGGTCGAGGGTCTGGTCCCTCCAAAAGTCAGAGAAATGCTCTAAGCCCCTTTCATTTTCAAAGACCTTAATACTTCAGGGGGAATTAGTGAAATATTTAGGGAAAAATGTGAATGGAAGTTAGTTATTTAACCTTGTCTTGCTTGAACTGCATCAAGTGAAATGTTTGTCTTATACTTGTGATAAAAGTAAAATTTAACACATCTAAAGACATTATCCATCACAAGTAATTCTGCAACACCATCTACCTACCCTCCCTACTTTAACCTAGCATTTTTTCCTTCTTTATTTGGGTGCACTTAGACTGGCAAACCCTTATCAATATTCTTTTTCTTTTACATGGCAAGCCTACCTAAGTCTACACTTATTACATCCAAGGGCTCATATTAAACTGTTGAGCTCTTTTTTATTTACTCTACCTATCTACTTATCTGCCAAGATTAAATTGTTTGGCCAGATATTTATTCTCTATTCTACAACATGAAATTGAAAAATGAATGAGTCAAGTTTAAACAGTTTGACTCTTCATAAATTGTGGCAAAAGTTTAACAAGCTGCACACAATTGCTTATTACAGAAAATGAAATAGTAGTGGCATTTAAACTTGCACACTTTCCTGGTCTATTTTTGTTTGGGGTTCATTTCTTTCACTTTTTTGACCATTTTATTCTTTTCATCTTTTGATTTTTCTTTTAGGGTATACCCTCTTTACATTTTTTTATTTTTTTTATTTTTTAAGAATATGGAAAACCTTTGCAACAAGAAAAGGTATGAACATATTACATAGCTCATCAAGTCAATCATGAAATATGACACCTATTGGTATAGGAGTCTAACACTGGCTCCACTTGGGGATGGCTTTTCCTGGTGAAAAGTCAAGAACAACAGGTCAGATGCCTCAAAATGCCTTTAACTGAACCATGAAATCTTCTTCTTGTTGTTGTTTTATTGTATGTATGACAGTAATAATTCTGAAGCTTAGGGCCTTCTCTTCGGGCTTCAACTCCAATAAGTTACTATCCACTTAAAACTTTGTTTCCCAGTTGGAAATCTTCTGCCTTGGTCCAATCTCAAACATGCATTTACTGTGGCTAGAAATCTTGAATTGAATATATTCCTTTTTCTGCAACCTGAAATCTGATCTGAAACTTAAAACAACACACAAAAATTTTCAAACCAACTTAATGAAAAACTAGATGTAAATTGAAAACTAAAAAAATTTCTCAAAATTCTGAACTTATTGGCACTCATCTACCTACTCAATCTACTAAAAATATTATTGAATCAGGTAATACAAAAATGCCAATGAAGCCAATCAAGTAGCTGTAACAATAAATGGATAACTTGATTGCTTGTGATCAAAATTGGAAGTATATTATGATCATGTGCCTTTATAATAAATGATATGATGTGTAAAAGCCACTTTTGATTATTTGATCCTTATAGAGAAAAAAAGTTTTCATATTTGGGCTAAAAATATTCTCCATATAATCTGATATAGGATCAATAAAAGTATGATGTATGTTATTTACTTCTAGGCCTTCAATGACTGGTTGCTCAGTTGTATTCTGAATATCAAGCCTTGAAACTATTTCTTCAGTCTTGTGTTTGAAAGAATAATCATCCTCAATATGCAAGTCAAAAGATATTATAATTTCTTCTTGCTTTGGAGAAAGAAGATTTTCAAAGAAGTCTTTAGGATTTCGGAAATTGTATGACTGAATTTGAGAATGTAAAAGTTTGATTTCAGTTTCAAAATTTTCAGAAATTATATCAAGAATCCATTTTTTAATTTGAGAAAATTTTCTTGATTTAAAAAGAAGAAAGAAAGCTCTTAGAAAATCCTCATCAAGCTGAAGTTCTAATATCCCATCCCTCAAAATAGCTAGTGATTGTTCTGGGAAATTATCTTGAATTGGGAGAACATAATTATCATCATACTGATCACATTTAGGCAAATCTTCAGAAGAAGGAATGTCATCAATTATAAACAATGAATCAGCAATTTTTTCTTCCAACAATCCTAATATATCTTGATTAGATTGGTTGCATTCTGTTTGAAAATCATTGTTTTGCTTAATAGGAGTGCTATCAAGCAATGGGCATTTTTGGGAAGGTAGAACAACATGAGCATCAACTTGTTCTTTTGTCTCTTCAAGGATAAAAACTTTTGTACATTCATCAACATTAGAAGAAGTAGAAACAATTTCTTCATTATGTAAATATTTTGAGGATGGTTGCATGTTTAGAAGCAAATTGATTTCTTCTTCGGTAAGGGGGGGTGGAAATCTCTGAATTCTTAGATTTGAATAACAATTGTTTTTTCTCTTATCTAAAAATTGATCATGAGGTTGATTATTTTCTTTAACTCCATTCAAAACATTAAATGAAACATCATTTGTTAATGCAGAGGGGGATCTTGATTTATCTCTTGATTTCTTTCATCTTTGTTTAAATCCTCTTGATTATTATGACATTTAACTTGAGAATGAAAGTTTTGGACTTCTTCTAATAAATCTTCAGGAAACCAATTTCCAAAATCTTTATCAATATTTTTAAGGTAATGTATAAGATCTTCAGCTTGATCACAACAATTTTCAGCTAATGATAAATATGGAAAATCTTCTTTGTAATGCTCATAAAATACCTTATGAAAATATTTTAGAGAAAACAAACTTGCAGGTTTGAGAGCTTCATACCATTCCCTTGCTTTTCCTTCTAAGGATGCCATAAATATCTTCATGAGGCAATCCTCATGCCAATCACCCTTCAATCTTGATGAGTGTATATGAAATTTAATGAGATGCAACAAAGGATTATCAATATTTTCATCTTGAAATCTGGGCAAATTGCTACCCCAATCTACCTTTGGTAATTTGTGTGGAAATCCAGGTATGTGATTTCTGCTCATGGGAGCATATCTTCATTTTATTCTTGGATCATCTTGAAAATCAGCCATAATGAAAAGCCACTTAATCTGTACAACCAAGTTAGATCTTTATATAAAATACAATACATATTGAATCTTAACGAGAAAGAACATAATGTCTTGGATTAAGATCCAAGTTGAAAGGCTGATCTTTCCATATTGTTCTTCCAGGTTCATTCCTCCAGTGGAGTCTATGATTGTGAAATGGATTTGGAGTTGCCAGGTGGATGATTTTAACCTTTGTGTGTCTGATCCCTGTCCACCATCATAGATCAGATCTAAACCTATAAAAAAATTCTGAAGAAAAAGTTAGTTCTTCAGGAAACCAAATTTTGAGTATTTTATGATTATTTTATTTTTTTATGAATTTTCAAAACAACTTCTATGATTTCTTTAAGAGGCTTTAGATATGAGATTTAAACTTTCTTAAAGACTTATTTGACAAGAGGAACTGATCAAAAGTATGAAACCAGATGTTCAATCCATAAACTAGACCGGAGATAGACTGAAGCAACATTTATTTACTTTTGCAATTGCAAAGCAAGAGCAATTTCAAAGGCTACCTGGCTAACTTTAGGCTCCGTCTGTAGTTTATAAAATAAACAATAGTGACAAATAAATTATTCAGGTCCCCAGTATGGTCGCCACTATGTTATCACTCAGATTTTCCTTGAAGTTGTTGGAAAAGGAAAGGGGTCCGAGGTAACCACAAACCAACCTTCAGATACAGAATCTAGCTAATCTGTATCCAGAGAGGGCTCTCTCTATAAAATATAGCTTTTTTTTTAGAAGATATTAGGCTAGTTGTAAAGTCCAGGGTTTTGATTTTGTTTGAGTGGTGGAATTCGGTAACTGAGTGCAAGATTAAATAATTTCAGGCCATTGGGCTATGGAGTCAAAAATTTGGCTTTACTGGATTAAGTTTATCAACGAAAGATGGCTTTACAGGGCAAGATAGTCAAAACAAAGAAACAATTATAGAACTTAAAGGAATGAAATGAGTTTAGAATGGATGAAAGGCAATTAAGAATCTTTCAACATATCTACAAGAAAGAAAATGAGTGATTACCAATAAAGAGCAATTAAGAATTCTTTACTAAGTAATCAAATGCTTAAACCAGAGAAACAAGAGCAATTAAGAATTCATTGTTTATAACCAGTTTAGAGGAAAACATTTAGAATAATAACAATTGAAATCAGAGTACATTTAAGCAATTTCTGATTTAATCCTTTTTGTTAATTATTCAGAAATGAAACATAGTGATATAGTGAACATATATAAAACTTAAAACACAGGATAGAAATGACTTATTGATCTGTATTTCGACACATGAATCCTGTAAAAAGTCTTCAGCATCAATTCATCATCCAGCAAGCTACGGAAAATATCTCCAACAGCACTTTATTCCGAAAAATCAATGTTACAGCAAATTATATGAATCCACCACAAAATACTTCCAAGAGTGAAGTATTTATACAAATTCTAAACTAAAATATCTTGAAAAAATATCAAGATTAGTTCACAAATCTCTCCAACTATTTTACATAAATAGAACTTAAGTAAATGAAACTCAAACTAATGCATCTATTTGGCACTATTTTTTTATGGATTGGTGATGACAAAGAGGAGAATTCAAATTTGATCCAACTCTTAGTTGATAATGAGGCATCCAAGTCACTAACTGCTTCCTTTCTTTGTGCATTCTGCTCCAAAAATTCTGCAAACTTGGGGTCCAATGATATCTTTTTATTTCTCAATCCCTAATAGATATGTAAAAAGTGAAAGAGTTTATTGTAGATAAATATGTTGGTGAGATAATCCTCTTTCAGTTTTCTAAAATTCCTCTCCACCTGTGCACAATAGGCTCTGCAAAAAGATGACTAAAACATGCAATTTCTGCAAAAATGTTCCTTCTTGTTGTGTTTTTCTTCTTTTCATTTTTTTGTTCTTTTGACTGTTTTACTTTCACTTTAAACAAACTTCAATGTTGGTGAAAGTATTTTCATTTCTTTTTACTATTTTACTGCCTCTGTAATTACTTTTACTATTTACCTTTGACTGCTCTATAACTTCATTTTAACTTTCACTCTGACTTTTACCTGATACACTTTAACCACTGATACTCTTTAATTGTTATTCTCTTTAACTTCTGTTTATCCTTTTATCATCCTTTATCATGACTTACTATAGTACATAATCAAAAAATTCATGTAAGGATAATTTTACAAAAGTTCAAACATTTCTTTCCACCATTTAGCTTCCGGTATTCTGGTTCTTTGCAGCGGCAAAAAGTTCGAAGAGGATTTTCACTAAGAACAAGGTTTTTAATTTGGAAATCTCTGTCTACTAAAGGTAGATAATCAAAATCTCTGTGAGGGGAATTGAGGGGTGAGACATTCAGAGCCACGGGAACCTCCATTTCTGGTTCTTGTGGATTCAGAAATGAATTCGGGGTTTTTTTATGAAAAACAGGCACAATCACAGGTTTAGGAATATAATTGCAGTTCCGGGGATTTGAAAAATCAAGGTCAATTTTGAACTTTGTTTTAGTTTCTCGTGTGGAATTTAAAACAAAAACCAGGATTTTACAGAGTTTGATGAGAATTGAGGTAAATACTTGTTTTCCTGGTAAATGAACAGTGGACAGATGGCGCTGACTTGACGATGTGAAGTTTTGTCGTTAGTGGGAGGCGGTAAGCGGTACGCGATCACACCACTTTTGGGGAAAGGTGATTTTGGGCGGAGGGCGAGCGATTCCATACGATGAACGATGTGTGGCACGGTACTGTTCAGAAAACCGCCTGGCCATCGCGCGTTATCGTTCGAACGAGGATGGCCAACGATATGGATTATAACCGTTGATCTTGGAATGATTGATCGAACGGTCATCGGGAAGGTGAGATGGCAGGGATTTAATATAGCGGGCCCAATGTGATTTATTATGAATTAATTACATCGAAGGCGTGTCTATTGGCGGATTAAGTTATTAATTAACCTGGAGAGTTAATTAATTCCTTTATACGGTGGAGTTTATTTAATTGGAAATTCAACCAATTAATTAAAGTTATATGGTTATTTTTCAACCAACGGGCGGGATATTATATTAATTGGGAATTATTAAAATAATACGGGAAAAGGTGAAAAAATTATTTGGGAGTTATATACTATGTGTTAAAGTTAATATGACCATGAAATGAAAAGCGCCAAGTTAAAACATTTCACGTATATATTCAAACTTAGGCTAAAGATGAAAAAGGGGGGTTTTTTAGGTGTTGCTATGTATTTTCCTAAGTAAAGTAGGAATTTACATTTAGGAAATGAGTTTATGAAATCAAATGAATGGTTTATGGATGATTCTAAGTACTTAGGCTCTTAAATCATTGGGCCGAGGGTCCGGTCCCTCCAAAAGTCAGAGAAATGCTATGAGCCCCTTTAATTTTCAAAGACCTTAATACTTCAGGGGGAATTATTGAAATCTTTAGGGAAAAATGTGAATGGAAGTTAGTTATTTAACCTTGCCTTGCTTGAACCGCATCAAGTGAAATGTTTGTCTTATACTTGTGATAAAAGTAAAAGTTAACACATCTAAAGACATTATCCATCACAAGTAATTCTGCAACACCATCTACCTACCCTCCCTACTTTAACCTAGCATTTATTCCTTCTTTATTTGGGTGCACTTAGACTGGAAAACCCTTATCAATTTTTTTTTCTTTTACATGGCAAGCCTACCTAAGTCTACACTTATTACATCAAAGGGCTCAGATTAAACTGTTGAGCTCCTTTTTATTTACTCTACCTATCTACTTATCTGCCAAGATTAAACTGTTTGGCCAGATATTTATTCTCTATTCTACAACATGAAATTGAAAAATGAATGAGTCAAGTTTAAATAGTTTGACTCTTCATAAATTGTGGCAAAATTTTAACAAGCCGCACACAATTGCTTATTATAGAAAATGAAATAGTAGTGGCATTTAGACTTGCACACTTTCCTGGTCTATTTTTGTTTGGGGTTCATTTCTTTCACTTTTTTGACCATTTTATTCTTTTCATCTTTTGATTTTTCTTTTAGGGTATACCCTCTTTACATTTTTTAATTTTTATTTATATTTTTTAAGAAAATGGAAAACCTTTGCAACAAGAAAAGGTATGAACATATTACATAGCTCATCAAGTCAATCATGAAATATGACACCTATTGGTATAGGAGTCTAACACTTCCCATATCCGACGGCTGAGATATTATCGGGCCTTCGTTCATAGCCTTCATCGTTCCCCTTCCGATCTAATCCCGACCATTGATCCTCTCCAGATCTGACGGCCAGCGCTCGATCACATCGCGCAAACTCCATGCCCCGTTCATTTCCGCTCCGGCGATGCCGATCATGCGATTCAATCCTGGCCATTGAATCCACAAGAACCAATGGCCAGAATATATTTCGCCCACCCATTTCATACCCCACACAAGCGTTTCCACTCTTATCGTAGTCGTCCATCCCGCCAGATCTGACAGTCCAGGTTTCATCGTACTCTGCCTTCCGCTTCCTCCATGCCACTGTTTCGCTAGTCCCTGATTAGATCCCCACCTTCCGATCCGCAGATCCAATGCTCCACCATTAACCCGACGGTCCATTCCCACCCATGCATCTTACCTTTATCACGCTAAACCTGCACCGTCAGATCTTCCGCCATCCCATCCAACGGTTGAGAATGCATATCGCACAATATTTGCGTCCGAGGTTTAATGTTTCAAAATCACGCTATGAAAGCGGTTTTGGGGAGGACACGTGTCAGGCAGCGAGGCATATCGTTTTTTTTCAGCAAAATTTCAAAACCACTCCAAAGTCGCACGAAACCAATGGTTTTCCTCTAAAACCACCCCTCCCCGATATAACCTCTTCATAAGATCTCCACCGTTGATCTCTTTTTATGATCGAACGGCCCACTTTCACTCCTCCCGCGCTCCCGGTCCCACCACCAAACGCCGTTCGTTCCTCTCTTTTTCGTCTTTTCCCTTTGTATTTGCCCGGGCGTAAAATTTTCTGCGTTTTAACACTGAAGCCATTTTCTCCGTCCAACCTTCTAAAAAAATTCATCGGAATATCTTAGCCGTAGATCACCGTTGTTTAAAGAAATCCTACGGCCATGATATAATTTCACCCTCTCCCATTATTCCTTCATTCACCCTCCCCAACGACCTTATTGGGCATCCTCCACAGTCGATCACTGATAAATGATCTAATCGGACGGCCACGGTTGGATCTCACCCCATCCCCTCACTTCTTCATACATCCTCCAAAAGCCCCATCGCGCAATATCAACCGTTGATTGCCGTGAACGGATCTAATCGACGGTCCAGAATCCTCCTCACACCAAAACTTCATCGGGCTCATTTTTCACCATTCTTTCACAATTTCCACCATTTCTTCGCTACAACCACCGTTTTCCATCGTTTCTTTCCATATTCCACAAACCTCCAGAGCATTCATCCGCCCTCCCGCATGGATTTATTGATGAGTTTATCGTGTTTTTACAGCTTTTAAAGGGGCGTGAATCCTCTTTGTTCCACAGTCATAGGCAGGATTTCTCAGAGTGCATGGAATGTATTTTCAGAGCCAGAGATTGCAGGGAAAGTTCCTGAGAAGGTTTAGAACGTGATTTTCATTAACGATCAGGATATCAACCCTGGTCAAAACCCTCCAGCGCCATTAAAATTACACATACACCAGGAGCAGTCAGAAAAGAAGTGTCAAAGTGTATCAGTGACAAATTAAAGGATTAAAAGTGTATTATTGAAGATTAAATGTCATAATCCAATATTTAAAGGAGTTAAAGACGCAGTGAAGACCGGAAAAGAAGACCAAGGCCTAATTCAGCTTAAAACACAGAATCAAAGCAAATCAAAGGTGTTTTAGGATAAAGACAAAGAAATTTAGCAGTCCGAGCAGCCTCCACCGCCACTTTAGAGGCCAATTGAACCCTCTCCAGCACCAAAAGCCAACCCTCTCCAGCGACCAAAAGACACCTGTAGCCTCACAGAAATCAAACAAGGTCTAGTTATTGCTAGAACAGGAGATATTTGCCTAAAGACAGCTGAACAATTAATACAAAACAAAAGAACTTATTTCTAACTATCAGCAAAGCGATTTTAAAGTAAAAAACAGTCCTAAAGTCAATCTTTTCGTCCATTAAGCCTCGAAAAGCAAAAATAGAGTTATAGGTTGAAAGCATTCCTGCCTTATGCCTTGCATGGTTTTCAAGGCCAGGAATTGCATTGATTAAGGAATTAATGATACTTGACCCCTAGAAACTCTCCCACTTCCTGATTTTCTTATAAATTCCCCTTGAGGACCACATTGTAATGGTTGGTCTCTGGATATCTGATTTCATGTTAATAGTTTTCTGAAGCTACTGAAGCCCTGTTTGCAATTGAAGATACATAAGTTGAAATGAGAAGTTTGAAGTTGTAGAGACCCACTGAGCTTGATGATTGTAACTGGTTTGAACATCAAATACAAGTTGATTTATGGGATCCTGGTCTATGTCTCTAGCGATGTGTTTTCTCACTGTTAATTGTTATTTTTCTTTGTGTTTTCATTCTATCCACTTTCTCTGATAAAGAACAGTAAATACAGAGCTAAGATTTACTCTTAACAGTACCCTACTCTCACTGATAAGCTTTATTTCTATGTTTTTCCTCCTTTGAGTATTTCCCCTTTGAATATGCTGAAAGTAAAATAGGTTCAAATTCCTTACTTGATCTTAAGCTATTCTAAGTGTTTTAAATGCTTTCTATTGAAAGTACATCAATGCAGGCTAGTTTCAAAGTACTTACCTGATCTTAGATTACTTTTATGTTTTTCCTTAAGTGCATGCCAAAGCAGGATAGTTTCAAATCACTTACTTGATCTTAGCCTGCTCTTTGTTCTTCATTTGTTTGTTCCCCATTTCCCATTTGTTTCATTCCATAAAATCAACTAAAAGAGATCCTTGACATAGATTACTTGCCCCATGGATCACTCTTGAACCTTGCTGTCCAATTAAATCCTCTTATGACTCCATAGCCCAATGGATTGAAGATGATTTTTTCCTATCTTATCAGCTGAATCATCCCTTCACTTGCATACACCTTCACCCTTTATTTGAAATTCTTTCACCTTCATCATGTCCTTGCCCAACCAACACCAAAAATCAAACAAAACTCATGCTCTTCATAACTAGCCTAATATCACATTTCAAGCTTTAAAGATCACATCTTTAAACACACTTATAGAGAGATCCCTCTCTAGATTCAGGAGGGCTAGATCCTAGAATCCCAAAGTGGTTCATATGTAGGCTCTGCAGTTTGTATTTGCCAAACTTGCAAATTACAGAGACCCTAACATTCTGGCGACACCACTGGGGAATTCTGAGTGAAATTCATCCTAGATACCTTTAGGATCTCAGGAAAACCCCTTGATTCAAAGGCATTTGGTGTGTTAGCCAGTTGAGCCACTAGACCCAACATTCTGGCGACTCCACTGGGGAGCAAGACCACATTAGCCTAAGTTTGGTAGTAAATCACTATGGTGGACGGTAAATCTCCTTCAAGACACTTTAAACCTTCCACCTGGCACCTCCATAGTTCTTGAATGACCAAAAGACTCCACTGGTGATCAGTAGGCCTGCTGATTATCTTTGTTTTCACAAGACTCCACTGGGAGACCAGTTTCCATTACAACATCATCCATTTTAAAGGAAACACATAGGATTAAGCTTCTTTGTTTGAAGATAGTTTTCCTCTTAAAGACTGTCATATCTGGCCAACCTTCTTCATTGAGATTGTTATACATACTAGCTTCAAGAACAATCCATACCAGAGCTTATCCTAATCCTAACCCCCCTACAATAGTGGACAACCCTGAGAGTATTCTTAGGAAGCCTTCTTCATCTAGGGACCCAACTATTGTCAGACACATTTATAGAGTTAATTCAACACCTGAAAACCTTACAGCTCTATCAGAAAGTCAGTTTGATTTGGAATTACCAAGCCATTCACCAAGAACTAATTCATTCAGTAGTTTAGATCAGACAAACTTTGAGCCTTCAAACTCATCCCCTCATAGTGGTCAGCATATTAGTGACAGAGAAACCCCTCCATCCACACCCCCTGATATACATTTCATTCAAAACATGGGTCTCTCTCACCCCAGATCTGCTCAACAGTTTACTGCTGGTCCTAGCATTTCTGTCACTCATATACCTACTACTCAAGCCCATCCTTTACCTCCACAATACCCCATCATGGAAGCATGGTATGCTCCCTTGGTGTTACCACAGCCTTTACCTCCTTTACCCAATGAATATCAGTCTAAAATTCCTCATTTCACTGGGAAAGAATCCACCACAGCTCAACATCATGTAGATAGGATGGAAGATGCCTTTGACTACATGGAAATAGAGGATGAGACAATTAATATGAGGATTTTCGCTCAAAGTTTAGGAGGAGAAGTGAAGAAGTGGTTTAAAGGCTTACCTCCTAATAGCATCAATGATCTACCCTCCTTGCCTAAAACCTTTATAAACAAATGGGAAGTCAGAAGCAACCCTCTCCAAATCTTAGCAGAATATAAGAATCTTAAAAGAAATCAAGGAGAGAGTGTCCAGGACTACTCTACTAGATTTAACAGTATCTACAATGATCTTCCACCACATATGAAACCTCCCCAAGGGATGGCCTTAGTGAAATACCTCGAAGGCTTTGATGATGTTATGGCCTATCAGCTTAGGGAAAGAGATTATAACACATTGGAAGACATGCAGAAAGGAGCAGTGAGTTTAGAGGCAAACTTGATTGCAAAAAGAGCCAGGATGAGGTCTGAGAAAAGGGTAACCTATAGGGATGACAACATAGCTTCTTCATCAAATCCCAAATATTATAGTCTAGCCAAAAACATGGAGAGGATGGAAATAATGATGGAGAAATTGTTCATCCAAGCAACTAATCAGAACAAAATCCAAAACCAAAGCCAGAACCAAAACTTTAGGAGAAAAAATCCCCCAAATAGACAAAGAGACTCTGATCAACAAGTCATACCTCCATTCCAAGAGAATTTCCTTGATGAGGATGAAGGGATAATAGAAGAATCAGAGGGGACTATCATAAACATGGTGGAAGTAGATGACTAGGATCACACTTTTTCCACAGAAGATAGCCAGACCTCATACTCACACTGGGATAAGCAAAGGTTGGAAACTGAGGACTACAGGTTAGGATTCAAAAATTCCATCATGCAGGTTAGAGAAAAATATGATCTCAGAAGAAAAAAGAACATAGATAATCCCAAACCAAAGGCCTCTGAAATCACCATCAAGAAAAGACCTGAAAAGACTCCTAAAGTGACTGCTGAAAGTAGTAAATCAACAGCTCAGAATTCTAGTAAAAACAAAGATAAGGACACCCAAACCAGTCACAAATCAAGTCAAGAATCCAGCAGCACTAGCATTGTAGCTAATTCTCCTCATAAAACAGCTTCAAACATTATACATGCTGAAAGCAGTAACCAACAAAACAGAATTGAACCTTTCAAAGAGTCAATCTTCTTTCAATTTGGAAAGTGAGATTGCCAAAATTAAAATTTATGTCCCTCTCGCTGAGTTGGCCACCCAAGATGTATATAAGAGTCAAATTTTGAAAGCTTTAAACTTAGGAGAAAACAGTGACACTGTCAGTTTAAATGATGATCAACCAGCTCTCTTGTTTGGCCCAAAAATTTAAGGGAAATTTCAGGAAGGGTTAGTTCCTCCTTTCTATGTCAGCCTCAATATCCATGACAAAATTCCTGCATAATGCCATGCATGAATCTGGAGCTTCACACAACCTGACGCCAAAAGTGATAACGGAAAAGCTAGGCCTAGAGATAACCAGACCTTACAAGGATTTATATTCTTTTCACTCTAGCAGAGTGAAGTGCCTTGGCCTAATCAAAGATCTTTGTGTGAATTTCACTCAAATCCCAGCCAAGTGCATGGTCATGGATGTTGTGGTAGCTGATGTACCTCCTAAGTATGGCATGTTGCTGTCAAGATCATGGGGTACCAAGCTACAAGGTACAATGCAGATGGACGGGACATATGCCACTATCCCTGTCTTTAGCCAGCTTAGAAGACTATATAGAGAGGCACACATGAAATTCATGGTTAGTAGCCCAGAAAAGCCTGATAATTCCCCTCTTTACTCTGTCCATACAGATCTGGACTCTTTTATCCTGTACAATGATGAATTCATAAATGAGCCAGAGCTAGAAGACAAAAATTCAGACAACCAATTAGAGGCCTCAAATCTAGAAATAATGGCAGTTCTAGATATAGAGGAAAACGAGAGAGAAACCTTTGAACAGTGTGCTGAAACAAAAAACCAGAGTGAACAAAGCCAAGATTGCAAACAACAGATTACCCATCACTCTGAACTCCATGAAAATCCTGAAGACCAAGACACATCACAACATGGTGCAGACCTCAGAATACAACATAATGGTGAACATGGCATTAGGGATGAAGATGATGTTAATCCTACAAACAATCCCTTATGGTGCATGAAATTTGATGGGTCTTGTACTAAAAAGAATGCAGGGTCTGGGGTATGGTTGCATAACACTGAAAACAATTACACAGAGAGCCATGCTTTCAAGCTAGACTTTACGTGCACAAACAACGTTGCAGAGTATGAGGCTCTCATCCTAGGATTGCATCTATTGAAAGAACTAGGAGCCAAGACGATAGTTGTACAGGGGGACTCAGAATTAGTCATCAAACAACTAAATGGAGAGCATACTGCAAAGCATCCTAGATTAAGGGCATACAGAAACAATGCCGTGGATTTTCTGAAAACATTTGTAGAATATGAGCCGATGTTTGTTCCTAGGAGTCAAAACATAATTGCAAATGGATTGGCCTGCGCTGCTCGTTCATATCAGAAATCACCTAGTGACAAACAGATCATTATGCAAATAAAATACAGACGTGCAGTGCTAGATAATGAAAAATATTGGCAGTTCTTTGAGGGTGACAAGAAGATATAAGATTTCTTGCTCTACAGGAATGAATTTGAACTACCTGATTCAGATTCTAAATCTGATGAAAACTGTTTAGATGAAGAGCCTCCTGATGAAGAAAAACCATCCCCCAACGCAGAAATAAACGTGTTAACCAGAGAATTTGAAAAACAGACTGAAGAATACATGAAAACAGATAAGGAAGACATTGAGGTGCTACAGTCCAAGGACAAAAGAATACCTAGAGGATTAGCACACTTAGAGGACCTTTTTTATTTCAATGATGTGACAAAGAAACCCACCATAGAACACACATAATCATATGTTGAAGAATGCAATATAAGCAGCAAGGATAAGCCTAAAATGATTAAATTATCCAAGTCTTTGCCTGCCCATATCAAACAAAAATACATTGATCTATTCAAAGAGTTCATTGATGTGTTTGCTTGGAGTTATGAGGACTTAAAAGCCTATGACACAGAGATTATCCAACATAAAATCCCTTTGAAAGAAAACCATAAACCCGTTAGGCAAAAACTGCGCAAAATTAACCCAGTACAACTGCCTCTAGTGGAAAAGGAAATCAAGAAAATGTATGAGGCAGGAATCATAGTGCCTGTGAGGTTTTCTAATTGGGTATCCAACCTTGTAGCTGTGAGGAAAAGGACAAGAGAAATCAGATTGTGCATTGATTTTAGAAATTTAAACAGAGCTTCCTTAAAAGACAATTACCCTTTACCCAAAATGGAACACATCCTACAAAAGGTAGTTGGCTCAAAAAGGATTTCTCTGTTAGATGGATTTTCAGGAAACAACCAAGTCTTAGTACTCCCAGAAGATCAGCTGAAGACAGCCTTCACAACTCCTTGGGGCACTTTCATGTATGTGAAAATGCCTTTTGGGCTAATGAATGTCGGGGCCACTTTTCAAAGGGCCATGGACATTGCATTCTCAGAGGAAATAGGAAACTTCATTGTAATTTACCTTGATGACATAACAGTTTATTCCAAAACTGATGAAGAACACCTCAAACATTTGAGAAATGAAGAAGGTATGGGCTATCTTTAAATCCAAAAAAGTCAGTGTTTGGCCTACAAGAAGGTAAACTTCTTGGGCATATTATATCATAAAAATGGATTAAAATAGATCCAATAAGAGTTGAGGGAATACTACAGATTAGCCACCCAAGGAACATAAAAGAATTGCAGTCCTTCATTGGGAAGATTAACTTCTTAAGGAGGTTTATTACCAACTTAGCAGAGCTCCTTAGAAACATGACTAATATGCTCAAGAAAGAAGTGGGAGTTAAGTGGACTGCAGAAGCCAAAAATTCCTTTGAATTGGTAAAACATGCACTCACCTGAGCACTAGTTCTAATCAGCCCAGATTTCACAAAATATTTCCTCATTTTTTCCTTTGCATCAGAGCATACTGTGGCTGTTGTCCTATTGCAGAAAAACCCAGAGAAATAAGAGCAGCCAATAGCATTTTTTAGCAAGGCACTAAGAGATGCACCCTTGAAATACAATATCACTGAAAAATAGGCATATGCCTTGGTAAAGGCCTTAAAAGACTTCGGGGTGTATATTCTGCATTCTCACATCATTGCTTATGTGCCTAGCATGGTGGTAAAAGATATCTTGTCACAAGATCCAGATGGAAAAATAGGTAAGTGGATTGCAGTAATACTAGAGTATGACTTGGAAATCAAACCCACAAAACTCATTAAAGGTCAGGGCTTAGCTCAATTAATGGCTGAATCTAACCTACAAGCTCTTGACATTAACATGGTAGATGCCTTGGATGAACATGAAGGATTCCCTGCTCCCACTGTTGAAGAGCAGTTCCAAAACTCACCTTGGTATGCTGACATCTTGTATGTGCTTACAAATCTTAATGCTCCTCTTGATTTATCAAAGACTAAGGCAAGGTTTTTAAAGTTGAAAGCTAGGAATTATTGCATTTTGAATGAATGTTTATATTGGAAAAATGCTAATGGTTTATTTCTTAAATGTTTTCCTGAAGTTGACGCAAAGAGGATCAAGCATGAATTCCATGAAGGAGAGTGTGGAGGTCATCTCTACTGGAAAAACACAGCCAATAAAATCCTTAGAGCTGGCTATTACTGGCCCACCCTCTTCCAAGATGTCCATAAAATGATAGTTGCCTGCCACAAGTGCCAAATTTTTTAGGGCAAAAGAAAGCTCCTTCCTTTACCATTACAACCAATCACTACTGAAGCTCATTTTCAACAGTGAGGCCTAGATTTCATAGGGGAAATCCATCCTGCTTCATCTGCCCAACACAAATGGATTCTCACAGCGACAGACTATTTCAAAAAATGGATAGAGACCATCCCTTCTAGGAATGCCACAGATTCTGTCATTATAAAATTCCTTGAAGACCATATCCTATCTAGATTTGGCTGCCCTAGGAAGATTATTACTGATAATGCTGCTGCTTTTGGTTCCAATAATATGATTGATTTTTTTCACAGGTATTAGATTGCTCTTGGTCATTCTACTGCTTATTACCCTCACGGTAACGGGCTAGCAGAATCATCATATAAAAGTTTGGTGATCATCATCAAGAAGTTGCTTGAAGAGAATAAGAAATCATGGCATAATAAGTTGGTGCATGCTTTGTGGGCAGACAGATTGACCACAAATAAATCTAATGGAATGTCCCCTTACCAGCTTGTTTATGGAGCAGATGAAGTGTTTCCTACCAGCCTAGGAGTACCAGTGATTAAATCGGTCCAAGAAATACAGTCAGAAGAAGATAGCATGGTAAGAAGGATCAATCAAACTATACATCTCCAGCAGACAAGGGAAGAAGTCTACAACAGAGCTCAAAAAGTGCAAGAGAACATAAAAAGGTTGTTTGACAAAAGAAAAAAAGCTTGTGATTTCAAAATTGGAGACAAGGTGCTCAAGTGGGACTCTAGAAGATAAGATAAGGGTAAGCATGGCAAAATTGACAGTTTATGGCAAGGTCCTTACATTATTCAGTCCACCATTGGTCCTAATGCATTCTTCCTACAAGAGTTAGATGGTACAGATTTGTTTGGGGGTCCTGTTAATGGCAGGATGCTCAAACATTGTTACTGCTAAAATTCAGAGTTTAAAGTTTTCACTTCCATTGTAAATACCATTTCTTTGTTTAGTTTCACAAAAAAAGAAAAAAAGAGATGAAAGAAAGGGTTCAGACAAGCTCAAAACTTGAACCTCTGAAGTTCCAAAGAATGGCTCAAATCAGCCCAAAACCTGAGCCAAAGAAAGAGAAAAGTTAGTTCTAATATGCTCAAAACCTGAACCAGCGAAGAAAGAAGATGGATTAGCTCTAACAAGACCAAAACCAGAGCTGAAATGAAGAAGAGAAGTGACTCTAACAAGCTCAAAATCTGAGTCACAAAAGAAAGAAGGATACTTCAAAAGTTTGACAATTTCAAGCCTTCACAATTTTGGTTTCAATTTCCTGCAAAGTTTAGTTCATGTGCAGCTGTCTTTATGCCATGAACCCACAGCAAACTAGATAGTCTAATCCTAGTTTGACTGTTTTTAAATTTTTGTTTTAGAATGTAGAGAAAGAAATCTGCTAGACAGTTTAATCCTAGCAGATATTAGTGTAGGTAGAGAAGCTATGAGGCCAACTGTCTAATCTGGTCTCATGGAGGAATAAGGGTAGAATTAGATTAGTGTTTTATGCTTTCAATTAAAAAAAAAAAATGATGTAAAAGGTCTGCAAGTCTAAATGCACCTTGAAGAAAAAATGTTAGGACAGTAGGATGGGTAGGTAGATTGTTTGGGAGAATATTACTGCTAATACGATATTTTCATGATTTGTAGCAGCTGATCAAAGAAGAAAGGATGGCCAAGGATCAGGCATCTGGCCTACTTCCAAATAATTAAATCTGCAGTCTTGACATCTTCAGGAAGATGCCATCCCCATGTGGAGCCACTGTTAGCCACCTATAAAATTTTGGCATAGCAAACAGGTGGCTAAATGGTTTCTAAGTCTTCAAGAGGAACCTTTTCTTTGAAAACCTGCCATTCTTGAAGCCTTCATGTGTTTCTGTCCTCTGAAGTAGTCCTCAATGTTGTGTCCATAAAAAAGCCTCACTGTTTGTAAAATAAAAAGCTTCAAAAAAAAGGCCTCCATCTGCCCTATTTCATCCCCATAAAACCTCCATTTTTCATCACCTTTTCCCCTTTCAAAATCTTACAAAATCCCTCCATTAGCCCTCTAAATCATCAAATTTCTCTTTTAAAACCTGATGGCTCCCTTCATTCGGTTTAAAAATGCCTTTTTTCTGCCTACCGAAACCCCTTCCTTGGCCTCAAAAACACTGATTTTGGCCTAAAAACACCACTTTTTACATTAAGGACTTAAGCCCCTTTCGGCTTAGCCCTTGGCCCCTTTCTCCGCATATAACCTGGCGCTAGAACCAGGCGCTAAGCGCTCAGGCACTTATCGCAATCGGAACATTCAACTAGCGCCTTTTCCTTTGTTCTTTAAAAAGTTTCTGATGTGATGGGTTTTATTTCCCCGACCTCCGCTTCAATATTGACCGTCGATCTTTCGAGATCCAACGGTCGGTGCTAAATCTCATCGCGTCGGTCCACCGTTTTCCCTCTGCCTATGAGATCTCCCGATCTAATCTTGATCGTCCATCCTTCCCATATCTGACGGCTAAGATATTATCGGGCCTCCGTTCATAGCCCATTGTCGTTCCCCTTCCAATCTAATCCTGACCGTTGATCCTCTCCAGATCCGATGGCCAGCGCTGGATCACATCGCACAAACCCAATGCCCCGTTCATTTCCGCTCCACCGATGTCGATCATGTGATTTAATCCTGGTCGTTGAATCCACATGAACCAACGGCCAGGATCTTTTCCGCCCACCCATTTCATACCCCACACAGGCGTTTCCACTCTGATCGTAGCCGTCCATCCCACCAGATCTGACGGTCCAGGTTTCATCGCACTCTACCTTCCCCTTCCTTCGTGCCACTGTTCCACCGGTCCCTAATTAGATCCCCACCGTCTGATCTGCAGATCCAACGGTCCACCATTAACCCGACGGTCCATTCACGCCCATGCATCTTACCTTTATCGCGCTAAACCTGCACTGACAGATCTTCCGCCATCCCATCCAACGGCTGAGAATGCATATCGCGCAATATTTGCGTCTGATGTTTAATGTTTCAAAATCACGCGATGAAAGCGGTTTTGGGGAGGAAACGTGTCAGGCAGCGAGGCATATCACGTTTTTTCGGCAAAATTTCAAAACCACTCCAAAGTCGCGCGAAACCAACGATTTTCCTCTAAAACCACCCCTCCCCGATATAACCTCTTCATAATATCTCCACCATTGATCTCTTCTTATGATCGAACGGCTCACTTTCACTCCTCCCGCGCTCCCGGTCCCACCACCAAACGCCCTCCGTTCCTCTCTTTTTCGTCTTTTCCCTTTGTATTTGCCTGGGCGTAAAATTTTCTGCATTTTAACACTAAAGCCATTTTCTCCGTCCAACCTTCTAAACAAATTCATCGGAAGATCTGAGCTGTAGATCACCGTTGTTTAAAGAAATCCTACAGCCATGATATAATTTCACCCTCTCCCATTATTCCTTCATTCACCCTCCCCAGCGACCTTATCGTGCATCCTCCATCGTCGATCACTGATAAATGATCTAATCGGACGGCCACGGTTGGATCTCACTCCATCCCCTCACTTCTTCATACATCCTCCAAAAATCCCCATCTCGCAATATCAACCGTTTATTGCCGTGAACAGATCTAATTCGATGGTCCAGAATCCTCCTCACACCAAAACTTCATCGGGCTCATTTTTCACCATTATTTCACAATTTCCACCGTTTCTTCATTGCAACCACCGTTTTCCTCGTTTCTTTCCATACTCCACAAACCTCCAGAGCATTCATTCGCCCTTTCGCATGGATTTCTTGATGAGTTTATCGTTTTTTTACAGGTTTTAAAGGGGCATGAATCCTCTCTATTCCACAGTCATAGGCAGGATTTCTCAGAGCGCATGGAATATATTTTCAGAGCCAGAGATTGTAGGGAAAGTGCCTGAGAAGGTTTAGAACGTGATTTTCGTTAACGATCAGGCTATTAACCCTGGTCAAAACCCTCCAGCACCATTAAAACTGCACATACACCAGGAGTAGTCAAAAAAGAAGCGGCAAAGTGTATCAGTGACAAATTAAAGGATTAAAAGTGTATTATTGAAGATTAAATGTCATAATCCAATATTTAAAGGAGTTAAAGACACAGTGAAGACCGGAAAAGAAGACCAAGGCCTAATTCAGCCTAAAACACAAAATCAAAGCAAATCAAAGGTGTTTTAGGATAAAGACAAAGAAATTTAGCAGTCCGAGAAGCCTCCACCGCCACTTCAGAGACCAATTGAACCCTCTCCAGCACCAAAAGCCAACCCTCTCTAGCTTCCAAAAGACACCTACAGCCTCACAGAAATCAAAGAAGGTCTAGTTATTGCTAGAACATGAGATATTTTCCTAAGGACAGTTGAACAATTAATACAAATCAAAATAACTTATTTCTAACTGTCAACAAAGTGATTTTAAAGATAAAAAACAATCCTAAAGTCAATATTTTCGTCCATTATGCCTCGAAAAGCAGAAACAGAGTTATGAAGCAGAGTTATAGGTTGAATGGATTCCTGCCTTATGCCTTGCATGGTTTTCAAGGCCAGGAATTTCATTGATTATGGAATTAATGATACTTGAACCCTAGAAACTCTCCCACTTCCTGATTTTCTTATAAATTCTCCTTGAGGACCACATTGTAATGGTTGGTCTCTAGATATCTGATTGCATGTTAATAGTCTTCTGAAGCTACTGAAGCCCTATTTGCAATTGAAGATACATAAGCTAAAATGAGAAGTTTGACGTTGTAGAGATCCACCAGACTTGATGATTGTAACTGGTTTGAACATCAAATACAAGTTGATTTATGGGATCCTGGTCTATGTCTATGGTGATGTGTTTTCTCATTGTTAATTGTTATTTTTCTTTGTGTTTTCATTCTGTCCACTTTATTTGATAAAGAACAGTAAATACAGAGCTAGAATTTACTCTTAACAGTACCCTACTCTCACTGATAAGCTTTATTTTTATGTTTTTCCTCCTTTGAGTATTTTCCCTTTGAATATGCTGAAAGCAAGATAGGTTCAAAGTCCTTACTTGATCTTAAGCTATTCTAAGTGTTTTAAATGTTTTCTATTGAAAGTACTTCAATGTAGGCTAGTTTCAAAGTACTTACCTGATCTTAGATTACTTTTATGTTTTTCCTTAAGTGCATGCCAAAGCAGGATAGTTTCAAAGCACTTACTTGATCTTAGCCTGCTCTTTGTTCTTCATTTGTTTGTTCCCCATTTCCCATTTGTTTCATTCCATAAAATCAACTAAAAGAGATCCTTGACATAGATTACTTGCCCCATGGATCACTCTTGAACCTTGTTGTCCAATTAAATCCTCTTATGACTCCATAGCCCAATGGATTGAAGTTGCTTTTTGCCTATATTATCAGCTGAATCATCCCTTCACTTGCATACACCTTCACCCTTTATTTGAACTTCTTTCACCTTCATCATGTCCTTGCCCAACCAACACCAAAAATCAAACAAAACTCATGCTCTTCATAACTAGCCTAATATCACATTTCAAGCTTTAAAGATCACATCTTTAAACACACTTATAGAGAGATCCCTCTCTAGATTCAGGAGGGCTAGATCCTAGAATCCAAAATTGGTTCATATGTAGGCTCTGCAGTTTGTATTTGCCAAACTTGCAAATTACAGAGACCCTAACATTCTGGCGACACCACTGGGGAATTCTGAGTGAAATTCATCCTAGATACCTTTAGGACCTCAGGAAAACCCCTTGATTCAAAGGCATTTGGTGTGTTAGCCAGTTGAGCCACCAGACCCAACATTCTGGCGACTCCACTGGGGAGCAAGACCACATTAGCCTAAGTTTGGTAGTAAATCACTATGGTGGACGGTAAATCTCCTTCAAGACACTTTAAACCTTCCACCTGGTGACTCCATAGTTCTTGAATGACCAAAAGACTCCACTGGTGATCAGTAGGCCTGCTAGTTATCTTTGTTTTCACAAGACTCTACTGGGAGACCAGTTTCCATTACAACATCATCCATTTTAAAGGAAACACATAGGATTAAGCTTCTTTGTTTGAATATAGTTTGCCTCTTAAAGACTGTCATATCTGGCCAACCTTCTTCCTTGAGATTGTTATACATACTAGCTTCAAGAAAAATCCATACCAGAGCTTATCCTAATCCTAACCCCCCTGAAATAGTGGACAACCCTGAGAGTATTCTTAGGAAGCCTTCTTCATCTAGGGACCCAACTATTGTCAGAGACATTTATAGAGCTAATTCAGCACTTGAAAACCTTATAGCTCTATCAGAAACTCAGTTTGATTTAGACTTACCAAGCCATTCACCAAGAACTAATTCATTCAGTAGTTTAGATCAGACAAAATTTGAGCCTTCAAACTCATCCCCTCATAGTGGTCAACAGATTGGTGACAGAGAAACCCCTCCATCCACACCCCCTGATATACATTTCATTCAAAACTTAGGTCTCTCTCACCCCAGATATGCTCAACAGTTTACTGCTGTTCCTAGCATTTCTGTCACTCATATACCTGCTACTCAAGCCCATCCTTTACCTCCACAATACCCCATCATGGCAGCATGGTATGCTCCCTTGGTGTTACCACAGCTTTTAGCTCCTTTACCCAATGAATATCAATCTAAAATTCTTCATTTCATTGGGAAAGAATCCACCACAGCTCAACATCATGTAGATAGGATGGAAGATGCCTTTGAATACATGGAAATAGAGTATGAGACAATTAAAATGAGGATCTTCGCTCAGATTTTAGGAGGAGAAGTGAAGAAGTGGTTTAAAGGCTTACCTCCTAATAGCATCAATGATCTACCCTCCTTGCTTCAAACCTTTATAAACAAATGGGAAGTCAGAAGCAACCCTCTCCAAATCATAGCAGAATATAATAATCTTAAAAGAAATCAAGGAGAGAGTGTCCAGGACTACTCTACTAGATTTAAAAGTATCTACAATGCTCTTCCACCACATATGAAACCTCCCCAAGGGATGGCCTTAGTGAAATATCCCGAAGGCTTTGATGCTGATATGGCTTATGAGCTTAGGGAAAGAGATTATAACACATTGGAAGACATGCAGAAAGGAGCAGTGAGTGTAGAGGCAAACTTGATTGAAAAAAGAGCCAGGATGAGGGCTGAGAAAAGGGTAACCTATAGGGATGACAACATAGCTTCTTCATCAGATCCCAAATATTATAGTCTAGCCAAAAACATGGAGAGGATGGAAAGAATGATGGAGAAATTGGTCATCCAAGCAACTAATCATAACAAAAACCAAAACCAAAGCCAGAACCAAAACTTTAGGAGAAAAAATCCCACAAATAGACAAAGATACTCTGATCAACAAGTCATACCTCCAGTCCAAGAGAATTTCCTTGATGAGGATGAAGGGATAATAGAAGAATCAAAGGGGACTATCATAAACATGGTGGAAGTAGATGACCAGGATCACACTTTTTCCATAGAAGATAGCCAGACCTCATATTCACATTGGGATGAGGAAAGGTTGGAAACTGAGGACTACAAGTTAGGATTTGAAAATGCCATCATGCAGGTTAGAGAAAAATATGATCTCAGAAGCAAAAATAACATAGATAATCCCAAACCAAAGGCCTCTGAAATCACCATCAAGAAAATACTTGAAAAGACTCCTAAAGTGACCGCTGAAAGAATTAAATCAGCTGCTGAGAATTCTAGTAAAAAAAAAGATAAGGACACCCAAACCAATCACAAATCAAGTCAAGAATCCAGCAACACTAGCATTGCAGCTAATGCTTCTGATAAAACATCTTCAAACATTGTACATATTGAAAATCAACAAGTTGATCTTGGTAATAAAGCAGTGGCCAACAAAACAGAATTGAACCTTTCAAAGAGTCAGTCTTCTTTCAATTTGGAAAGTGAGATTGCCAAAATTAAAATTTTTGTCCCTCTCGCTGAGTTGGCCACCCAAGATGTATATAAGAGTCAAATTTTGAAAGCTTTAAACTTAGGAGAAAACAGTGACACTGTCAATTTAAATGATGATCAACCAACTCTCCTGTTTGGCCCAAAAATTTAAGGGAAATTTCAGGAAGGGGTAGTTCCTCCTTTCTATGTCAACCTCAATATCCATGACAAAATCCTGCATAATGCCATGCATGACTCTGGAGCTTCACACAACCTGATGCAAAAAGTGATAATGGAAAAGCTAGGCCTAGAGATAACTAGACCTTACAAGGATTTATATTCTTTTGACTCTAGCAGAGTGAAGTGCCTTGGCCTAATCAAATATCTTTGTGTGAATTTCACTCAAATCCCACCCAAGTGCATGGTCATGGATGTTGTGGTAGCTGATGTACCTCCTAAGTATGGCATGTTGTTGTAAAGATCATGGGGTGCCAAGCTGCAAGGTACAATGCAGATGGACGGCACATATGCCACTATCCCTGTCTTTAGCCAGCTTAGAAGACTATATAGAGAGGCACACATGAAATTCATGGTTAGTAGCCCAGAAAAGCCTGAGAATTCCCCTCTTTACTCTGTCCATACAGATCTGGACTCTTTTATCCTGTACAATGACGAATTCATAAATGAGCCAGAGCTAGAAGACAGAAATTTAGACAACCAATTAGAGGCCCCAAATATAGAAATAGTGGCAGTTCTAGATATAGAAGAAAATGAGAGAGAAACCTTTGAATAGTGTGCTGAAACAAAAAACCAAAGTGAAAAAAGCCAAGACTGCAAACAACAGATTACCCATCACTCTGAACTCCATGAAAATCCTAAAGACCAAGACACATCACAACATGGTGCAGACCTCAGAATACAACATAATGGTGAACATGGCATTAGGTATGAAGATGATGTTAATCCTACAAACAATCCCTTATGGTGCATGAACTTTGATGGGTCTTGTACTAAAAAGAATGCAAGCGCTGGGGTATGGTTGCATAACACTGAAAAAAATTACACAGAGAGCCATGCTTTCAAGCTAGACTTTACGTGCACAAACAACGTTACAGAGTATGAGGCTCTCATCCTAGGATTGCATCTATTGAAAGAAATAGGAACCAAGAGGATAGTTGTCCAGGGGGACTCAGAATTAGTCATCAAACAACTAAATGGAGAGCATACTGCAAAGCATCCTAGATTAAGGGCATACAGAAACAATGTCACGGATTTTCTGAAAACATTTGTAGAATATGAGCTGGTCTTTGTTCCTAGGAGTCAAAACATAATTGCAAATGGATTGGCCTGCGCTGCTCGTTCATATCAGAAATCACCTAGTGACAAACAGATCATTATGCAAATAAAATACAGACCTGTAGTGCCAGATAATGAAAAATATTGGCAGGTCTTTGAGGGTGACAAGCAGATAGAAGATTTCTTGCTCTGCAGGAATGAATTTGAACTACCTGATTCAGATTCTAAATCTGATGAACGTTGTTTAGATGAAGAGCCTCCTGATTAAGAAAAACCATCCCCCAACGCAAAAATAAACATGTTAACCAGATATTTTGAAAAACAGACTGAAGAATACATGAAAACAGATAAGGAAGACATTGAGGTGCTGCAGTCCAAGGACAAAAGCATACCTAGAGGATTAGCACTCTTAGAGGACCTTTTCGATTTCAATGATGTGGCAAAGAAACCCACCATAGAACACACAGAATCAGATGTTGAAGAATGAAATATAAGCAGCAAGGATAAGCCTAAAATGATTAAATTATCCAAGTCTTTGCCTGGCCATATCAAACAAAAATACATTGATCTATTCAGAGAGTTCATTGATGTGTTTTCTTGGAGTTATGAGGACTTAAAAGCCTATGACGCAGATATTATCCAGCATAAAATCCCCTTGAAAGAAAACCAAAAACCCTTTAGGCAAAAACTGTGCAGAATTAACCCAGTACAACTGCCTCTGGTGGAAAAGGAAATCAAGAAAATGTATGAGGTAAGAATCATAGTGCCTATGAGGTTTTCTGATTGGGTATCCAACCTTGTAGCTGTGAGGAAAAAGATAGGAGAAATTAGATTGTGCATTGATTTTAGAAATTTAAACAGATCTTCCTTAAAAGACAATTACCCTTTACCCAAAATGGAACACATCCTATAAAAGGTAGTTGGCTCAAAAAGGATTTCTCTGTTAGATGGCTCTTCAGGGTACAACCAAGTCTTAGTACTCCCAGAAGATCAGCTGAAGACAACCTTCACAACTCCTTGGGGCACTTTCATGTATGTGAAAATGCCTTTTGGGCTAATGAATGTCGGGGCCACTTTTCAAAGGGCCATGGAAATTACATTCTCAGACGAAATAGGGCACTTCATTGTAATTTATCTTGATGACATAACAGTTTATTCCAAAACTGATGAAGAGCACCTCAAACATTTGAAAAAAGTCTTTGAGAAATGCAGAAGGTATGGGCTATCTTTAAATCCAAAAAAGACAGTGTTTGGCCTACAAGAAGGTAAACTTCTTGGGCATATTATATCGTAAAATGGGATTAAAATAGATCCAAAAAGAGTTGAGGGAATACTACAGATTAGCCACCCAAGGAACATAAAAGAATTGCAGTCCTTCATTGGGAAGATTAACTTCTTAAGGAGGTTTTTTCCCAACTTAGCAGAGCTCCTTAGAAACATGACTAATATTCTCAAGAAAGAAGTGGGAGCTAAGTGGACCGCAGAAGCCAAAAAGTCCTTTGAATTGGTAAAACATGCACTCACCTGAGCACCAGTTCTAATCAGCCCAGATTTCACAAAAGATTTCCTCATTTTCTCCTTTGCATCAGAGAATATTGTGGCTGCTGTCCTATTGCAGAAAAACCCAGAGAAACAAGAGCAGCCAATAGCATTTTTTAGCAAGGCATTAAGAGATGCACCCTTGAAATACAATATCATGGAAAAACAGGCCTATGACTAGGTAAAGGCCTTAAAATACTTCAGGGTGTATATTATGCATTCTCACATCATTGCTTATGTGCCTAGCATAGTGGTAAAAGATATCATCACAAGATCCAGATGGAAAAATAGGTAAGTGGATTGCAGTAATACTAGAGTATGACTTGGAAATCAAACCCACAAAACTCATTAAAGGTCAGGGCTTAACTCAATTAATGGTTGAATCTAACCTACAAGCCATTGACATTAATATGGTAGATTCCTTGGATGAACATGAAGGATTGCCTGCTCCCACTGTTGAAGAGAAGTTCCAAAACTCACCTTGGTATGCCGACATCTTGTATGTGCTTACAAATCTTAATGCTCCTCCTGATTTATCAAAGACTAAGGCAAGGTTTTTAAAGTTGAAAGCTAGGAATTATTGCATTTTGAATGAATGTTTATATTGGAAAAATGGTAATGGTTTATTGCTTAAATGTTTGCCTGAAGTTGATGCAGAGAGGATCAAGCATGAATTCCATGAAGGAGAGTGTGGAGGTCATCTCTACTAGAAAACCACAGCCAATAAAATCCTTAGAGCTGGCTATTACTGGCCCACCCTCTTCCAAGACGTCCATAAAATGATAGTGGCCCGCCACAAGTGCCAAATTTTTGAGGGCAAAAGAAATATCCTTCCTTTACCATTACAACCAATCACTGTTGAAGCTCCTTTTCAACAGTGGGGCCTAGATTTCATAGGGGAAATCCATCTTGCTTCATCTACCCAACACAAATGGATTATCACAGCCACAGACTATTTCACAAAATGGATAGAGGCCATCCCTTCTAGGAATGCCACAGATTCTGTCATTATAAAATTCCTTGAAGACCATATCCTATTTAGATTTGGCTGCCCTAGGAAGATTATTACTGATAATGCTGCTACTTTTGGTTCCAAAAATATGATTTATTTTTTTCATAGGTATCAGATTGCTCTTGGTCATTCTACTGCTTATTACCCTCAAGGTAATGGGCTAGCAGAATCATCAAATAAAATTTTGGTGATCATCATCAAGAAGTTGCTTGAAGAGAATAAGAAATCATGGCATAATAAGTTGGTGCATGCTTTGTGGGCAGACAGATTAACCACAAAGAAATCCATTGGAATTTCCATTTTACCAGCTTGTTTATGGAGCAGATGCAGTGTTTCCTACTAGCCTAGGAGTACCAGTGACTAAATTGGTCCAAGAAATACAGTCAGAAGAAGACAGCATGGTAAGAAGGATCAATTGGCCTACATGCAGGTCGGTTTCTATTGGCCTACATTATTCAAATATGCTCACAATTATGCCTGCAAGTGTCTAGTCTGTCAAAGGTGTGTCGGTCAAAACAATAATTCAATCACCCCATTGCATCCCATCGCAGTGGAAGAACCATGTCAACAGTGGGGCTTGGATGTCATTGGAGAAATTTTTCAGCATTCGTCAAAGCAACACCGCTATATTCTCACTGCTACAAAATAATTTACATGGTGAACATAAGCAATTCTACTTAAGTAAGTAAATGATCAAGAATTCATCAACTTCCTTCAGCAAAATATCATTTCCAGGTTTGGAATTCCTAGTTCACTTGTTTTCGATAATGCAACATATTTTTCATCACTAAAATTATATGATTTTGTATTAATAAATGGAATTGTATTGAAACATTCAGCTAACTACTATCTGCAAGGAAATTGTCTTATTGAGTCCACAAATAAGAATATTATTTGTATCATCAAAAAAACCCATATTATTTGGACATAGGAACTGGCACTCCGCTTTGGTAAATGCTTTATGGGTTGACTGAGTCATGCCAAATCCCTCTCTAAACACATCCCCCTACTTCCTGGTGTATGGAAAATAAGCCATCCTCCCTCCTAACATTTACTTGCCCACTCTCCAACTTTTGCAAGAATATCAAGGTAAGCAATGCTTATTATTTTACCGTAGGATGGACACTTTGCACAAGTTACAGGAAAAGAAAAAGAAAAATTTTCCCTTCATGAGAGTCACTTCAAGAGGTGGTTCGATAAGAATTATGCAGGGAAGAATAAATTCAGTTTGGGTGACTTAGTTTGGAAGTGGGATAAATCCCATGAAGACAAAGGAAAACACACCAAGTTTCAATCCAAGTGGATTGGACCATTCACAATTCACAAAAATCTAAGCCAACACACATATCGTCTTCAATCACTTGGCGGGAAGATTGACTCTCTCCTTGTCAATGGCCAAGACTTAAAACACTATTTTCAATGATGATCCAGGGCTACGCCCTATGCTATGTACATAGTCTTTTCTTGTTTGTTTCATTTCTTTTTTGTTTTTTTCATGTGAATAAGTGTTGTGCGAGAACATGTTTTCGACTGCTTTGTATGCGTGTGGCTGAAGTCTAAAGATTATTGTGACACTTAAACATTTAGATAAACCTTTGGTTTGTCTTCCCTGTGTTGGTTATATCTTATTGTCGACAAAGTTTTGACAGAAAATATGATCCATCTGTGAGGAGATTTTTGGTTAAACCATGAACTTGTGTCTACTCGGGAAAACTCATGCCTACAGTCGGTTCTTTATGTTTTGGTGTTTTCACGCTTATCGAATTAGTAAAAGAGGAGAAGGGGAAAAATGTAAAAGAGAAAACCTAAATCATAGGTCTTTATATGATTCTCTAAAGGAACAAGCTCTCCTTCTCTCAATAAGTCAGGATCCCTCTTCCGCCCAAAAATGAATAAGTGCTAATGCACAGTCCTATAAAAATAAATAAATAAAGGTGAAAGAGGAGAAAGGCTTCCTGTGCAGAGAGGTGAAGAAATCAACTCCTTCGGGGTACTAACCAAGCCCCATAGAAACGAATAAATTCTTGTGTTCCTGTAGTGACTCTGCTGGGGTAGTGTCAGGGCCTGCTGGCAGCGGAGCAACACCAAAGATGAAAAATTAAACTCAAAAAATATTAAGCTCGCGAACTTCATTACCCTTCCCAACTCAAAACATTGTGATATTGCTGAATTTTATATTATATTCAACCGAGAAGGTATAAAGGGGACCATGTCTATTCACGAGGTAAGTGGGGAGACCAAATTAATATACACGATCAATCAATACTCCCCGAAGAACCAAGGCCCTACACAAAAATGTTAACCAAGGCACGAAATATGGAATTCCACCAGTGTGTCAACAAGTGTTGTTGCTGCTACAACACCCTCCAAAATTTTGGCCTATTATCAATTTCAGAGCCTTCCTTGTTCTTGTACATTGTCGTCACAAACATTGAAACTCATTGCATGTGTTTTATTGAAGTGTTTTGGTACCTTTTGTAATATAGGAAAAATGTCATATTTTCGCATGTTAGTTGTCGCATCATGTATATAAGCATGTTTTAGTGGTTTCAAGAGGTCAAATTTGTGTAAATGAGTTTTTCTAACAATTTAAACACCTTTCACACTTATTTTCAAAGTTTTAACCCTTGTCTCACGAGTGTCGTCACGGTCGTCGCAAAGTGTATCTTAAGTGTCGCACTTGTCATAAGTTGGCACATAGTTGTCGCACTTAGGGAAATGCATTTTTCATGTGTCATGGATGATCTATGTTGTTGGTCCGTTAATTATTCTAAGTGTGTGATCATGGTGGAAGTCTTATCACTACTCACATAAGTCTCATCGATCCCGCACTTAGCAATTTTTGAAAAAAACTTCCTGACCAAGCAACCTAGCTTAACCCAACCTCTCTAAATTGCATATTGCGCAGTCTCAATCCTCAAGCTGTGACCTTTCCTCTTGGCACTACGAAATACGCAGTTCCTGCTTCCCAGGACTGCTGCACTATGCAATTATGGTGCTCAAACCCCGACCATGACTCCCATAATTGTGCAATTCCTCTTCCCATCCTAGCCCTAATTGTGAATGGTGCAGTAACTAACCTCAAAATCATTCCTTGAGCCCTTGAACTGCACAATGGATCAACCTCCCCTGTCTCCCTAAACCGTGCAATGTTCTCATCCAGTGCCCATCCCTTCAGCCTGTCACACTAGCCTCCATAATTGTGCAGTTTTATCCCTCAGTCCTCCCTAGACTATGAATTATGCAGTCTTAAGGCTCAAGCTTCATCCTTGAATGCTTGAACTGTGCAATTGCGTAGTCACTGAGCCCCTTTCCAAGCTTGTCACCTAGTTCCGGCTCAATTAATGGATCAATATGCAATATCTTAGACTAGGGGTTTTTCAGACTCATGTCATCTCATCATGAGTGAATTGCATATGAAAGTAGCTTACCATTCCATGGTGATATGATGAAGAAGGAGACGAAGGAGGGAAGTATGATAAAAGACATATTTGTAGTTGAGTATGCAAGCTGATCAATCGAGAGAAATCAAAGGGACACCAGTTTGTGATGACAAGTCAAGACTCAATATCATTGAATATTCCTCATCACTAAGCCATGCAGAGGTGTAAAGAAAATCATCCTCAAGGAGACACTCAGCACACAAGCAAGGAAGGTTGGATCAAGCAGCTTTAGTAGGAGGATTTTGCATGTAACATGTTGCATGTGGGATTTCCTAATGAGGTGTTTATTTTGGTTCATTGTTTATTGAAGAATATGATGAATATTAGGTTTGCAAGCAATTTATTTTTCATAGCAGTTACAATTACATTAGAATATTCTTGGGATTCAAAAATTAGTTATGAAGATATATAAGAAGTAGTGGAAGAGTCTAAATATTGCATCTCGTCACAAAGAATTAAAAACAATCATCACATCATCCAACTAACCAAAATAGAAGAGTTTGGGTCATTTAAAGTCGTCTACGCATCATTCGATGGTCACAAGCATTCTACAATCATTAAAGCAATTAGTTTTATCATGAATATTTAGAAGTAGTTGCATAGAAAGCATAAATAAAAGTTTCTCAATATAAGTAGAGCCATAATCAAGGTCATTATGCAGTAGTCTAGAAGTTTCAAAGTTTAACACTTGAACGAAAGAATTAAAATAATGTAGTAGAAGTTCATTCTACTATAAGAACACAAAATTAGCAGCATTGAAGCAGTCTAGAAGCAACATGGAATAAGGAACCTCATCATTCATAACATCATCTTCAAAGAAGGTAAAAGTAACAATTTGTTCATAAATAAGTCAATTGAGTAACAATATGAAAATAAGATGTACGTCTCTCTTAGAAAAGGTTCTACATTAAGAAAAAATATTCATATCTTCAAAGGGAAGGAAACTCAATAACATAACATAATATCTTTGGCCAAGACACAACTCACATAAATAGGTGGAAGGAAAGTCAAGACTCTCCTTGATGGTTTATTGACAATTCTATGAAAACATCACTAGCCCTGTTTTAAGAACAAAACACATAATTAGCAGGACTTATACATGAAGGAAGTATTTCTGAACTTAGAGGGAGCTAGTAGCATAAATTGACATGAAAGATTTTGCATCTTGACTAGAGGCCACTTTGATTGATTTGGAAAAAATTATTCATAATTTTTGGGTTATGGTATGTCTTCTAGGAAGAATATATAGAAGTATGTACATTATAGAGGCAAGTAAGGCAACAAATTGATACAAGAAGTCATAAGATAGTTTTTTTATCACTTGACAATATGATGGATTCAATATTGATTCAAAAGAACTCCACCCACCTTGGCAATAAAGAGAGAGTTATAATTTATTTTGGCAGAAAGTTGTAGAGTTCTTATATTGTTGTACCAACAACTGATTGATTTGATTCAAGAATACATTGAGTGAGTTAAAAATAATGATGTTGATAGAGATACTATTGATAATTGGAAGATTGTATAATTTCTTGGAAAAACATGAGAGCAAAATCATATTTCGAATAAAGGCTTTTGCAATCAACTATGAAGGATTTTGGCTCCATAAGATGTTTAAAAAACTACTTGATGACACGTTGAAGCTACGTGAAGGTTAATAAATATCTAGTAAGGTCGAAGCTCATTATTTGTTATGCAATTAAGAAGACCAACAACTACAATAAATCTCCACATAAGGACATGTAGTTGATGCTTTGATGATTATTTTTGAGACAAGCTTAAGCTTGTGGTTGTTTCTCCCCGGTTGAGAGGGAGTGAGGATTACTTCCCTGATTGAGAGGGAGTGATGATGGGCAATATGTTCTCCATGTGTCATGCACTATGACTAGGACTAACAACCATAAGCCTAGTGAAGGCATTGATAAGGATAATGGAGGTTTAGATAAGAATATGTGACCAATATTCCTTGAGGAATGGTATCCAAGATAGGATTAGTCCTGAGGATCATTACTATTTGAGGATATGGTATCCAAGATAAGAGTAGTCCTAAGGACCAATATTCTTTGAGGATGGGTGATATCCAAGATAAGAACAGTCCTGTGAAGGCATGCCTGGTGAACATCCAGATGGGGTATGTGCTTGGAGAGGGGTGGTGGTGGTGTCCAAATTTATGCCTCCCAACATTGTGCTCTAATTTAGTGGAGAGATAGAGCTTGTTAGTCAAGGCCTTGCTATGTTTGATAATGTTGGTTATGATGATGATGATGCTTATCAATCTGAACTATTCTTATGAGAATATTTCATTTTGAGAGAATCCTGGTATCCTATTGAGTAATTATGAATACCTCCCTAGTTACGAGGGAGTGTTGAAAATGTAACTAGGTTCGGTCTTCATAATTATTATTGTACTTGTATCATTATGTATTTCATGTAAAAATAAAAAGAAGAAAAATAATTATTATTATTATTATTTTCATTAGTTAAAGCATGTTCTTCATGCTTATAGGGTTATTTAAGTCAAAAGAAAATTTGTCTTGAGTCAAACAAATGTACTTGCATCAAATTAACATTTGAAATTCTTGAAAGAAAAAAAGGAAATTTTTTTTATTTGAGTCAAAAGAGTCAATTTTTCCTCCACAAGACCAAGTGGGCCCTCTTGGACAATTTGGCCTAGAAAGACACCTATTCGACCTCTTGGATAACTATAAATACGTTGTAATTCGACCTAATTTTGACACCAATTCAACATATCAATTTGTGTGCCAAGAAAGAGAAAGAAAACGAGTGGAAATTCAAGAGAAGAAGAGCAAAAGTCAAAGGAGAGAGAGAGAAAAGGTTTAATTTTTTTTGTGTTTTTTTGCCCTAATTATGTCACACGTGCGAAATTTTTGATTTGCAATAGGGCTGAAAATTTTTAGGGATATTGCAGGGCCTAAAATTCAGGGTTTGACCAGATTTGAAGAGTGTTTATCAACATTGACTTTGTTGGATTTGACTTGGTTGAGAAAGGTTTAAAGGAGGGTTGACTTGGGTCTTCTGGTAAGTCTTGGTCTTGGTTTTTGGGTTTTTGATATCTCACTTTTATATGATTTTATAAGAAGATAAGTTTTTTGGGTTTCCCCCCTATGGAGTTTCGCCCTGGCTTGGAGCCTATTGCCACACAATCTAATAGGGCCCTAGGAGGGGAAGAAATGGGACAACTAATAGACCAAATTAAAAAAAATGGGATAAAGACCCATTGTCGTCTCAGTTAGTGTTCCTTGTTGTTTATAGGCTTTCACCAATGGGAGGATTCCCAGTAGGGTAGGAATCACTTTGAAAAGAGAAGGATCAATGATCCATGTGAAGTGTTTTCACTAAGCCCATTCAAGGAGAGGTGCAATAATGGTTTAATGCTTCAAAGAAGCTAAAGGATCTCCAAAAAATACTTACGAGGAGGTTAAGATTTAGGGCTTAGGATTTACAATAATAACAGGTATGCCTAAGATCAAGACTGTAGGAGATGAGGTAGGACCTCTTAAAGGAGCTCAATGCGATGATTTAAAACTTCCAAAATTTCTTTAACTCTCTTTGAAAGACCTGAGAAAGGCTTGCGCTAAACATAGGGTTTTATGAATAATCATGGAAAAAAATACTTCCAAGGTACTCACTAGGTCAAGACAAGGGAGGAGGAAGGGCTTCTTATGATTTATTCCAATGAATACTAAGCTCATACAACCCTCAAATAATTCCCCAAGGTGAGAGAGAAAGGCCCAAGTTTTCCCTCTTGGAGTCACACCCAGGGCAAGAGATTTTATGGATGAAACTCGAGCAGATGCCCACCAAACTTGGAGCATAGGTAGCCTAGACCCTAAGCTTGATGTGTGGACCCTTGGATTATGTTGAAGCCTTGGAATTTGCTACAATAACAAGGGGGATTACCACCCGGTCCAGACCTTAAAGCAGTTCCTTTTCCGTTTGGAATGGTGGTTCTGACTGGTTTAACAAGGTCCGGTTACCTTCTCTCAATCTCCAATGGCTTAAAATATAACTTTTGTCTACCAATGGAGAAGAGACATCAGATCATCCCTCTTGTTGATCAGGCAAGAAAGTGATCCTTAAGCTAGTTTGGGGCTCAACCAAGCCACAACTAAAGTCTTGCCTCTTTGGGAAGAGGACTTCTAGTAATGTAGAATTAAATATAAATGCAAAATTATTCTAAAATGAAAGCAAAAGGAAATTTATCCTAATCCTATCTCAATTAGGCAGATATAGATCTAACCCAATCGAGAGCAAGATATGTAAATGATTGGGATTTAAATATGTCTGGTATATAATGAATATCAAATTAACAAAATATTTCAATTAACTGACATTATGAATGCCAAAACATATTCTATTCAGAGACCTCTTAACTAAGATAATCAACCAACAACATTTATGAAATAGTTCACAAAAATGATATTGATTGTTAAATTAGTAATTCTAATATTTAAACAATAATATGAAGAAGTATTTCACAACATAACATTGTTTGTTAAATCAATATTAAAAGACAAATTTTTGTGTAAATAGTTACTTAGAAATTAGAATTCAACCCATAAGAGCAGAGATAAATAATAACATATAATTGAGTCACGTTACCCATATCGACAATAGTGCACAAATATGAATAAAACGGCACATTAATGCTATCATAAAATGAAACCAGTATTTAAAACAATAGTATTAGAAATACCAATTTATTGAATCCATTACTCTAGCTCCGGTCTCCAACAATCCTTTATAATGCTTGAACTTCTGCTTTTAAAACAAGAGCTGCAATAGTACAAACTCCATTCTCTATACATAATTCAACATGCAAAGGAAAAATCCTCAATAATCCCCTGGCCTGACTTTTCTCTCCTCTACCCTTCAACTATAAATCCTCTATACAATAGTGCCTTCAATAATTCTTGAATGTAGAGAAGAGGAGCCCCTATTACATTCTACAATCTACTATTTATAATATTTACAAAATGATTTCTGAATAAGAAAGTTTATTGAAGAGTGGTTCTGCTCGATCAATTTTCATTGGTCTAAAATCATATTCTTCAAATGTTGGAGCCTTCTCATTGATTGAGATCTTCTTCTTCTCATCTCTTCAACTGTTTCCTGCAAAAAACAAATCAAAACTAAATCAAAATGCAAAAATAAAATCAAAATTCCAAATCTAGAATTTAAAACAAATCCAATTAAAACTTAATTATATAATTGAAATAAAATAAATCTAAGCTTTCACTTGATACCTGTGGTGATCTAATTGGTCAAGGATATCATTGATGAATGGATCTGCACTCAAAAGAAGTCGTGGGCAAATGAGAATGCAGAAAATTAAACTCAGAAAATTAATTTTATTTAAAAATTTGGAGCTTGATCTTCTGATGAATTTTAAACCCATGAAATGATCAAATATGATAATTAAACCACTTCAGAAATAATCTCCATGAATTTATCTATCCAATGAACCATCATGGGCTTCATTTGTCCAAATAAAACTCCATTTATGAGCTTCCAAAGTTGAGAAATAAAAATGGCCAGAATTCTGGAAATTCTATTACATGCGCTGAAAATCAAAATTTTTAGTTATAATCTAATTCTAAATTAAGTTACAATTATCTATTAATTAATACTAATTAACTATAATTACATTATTAATCTTAATTAATAAAAATTAATTGTAAACAAAATTAAATTAATTAAAAAATGATTTAGTGATTAATTAAAATATTACATTACTATTATAATTTAAATTATATTAGAATTATAATAAAAATATAATGTATATTATAATATTATATAATATTATATAATATAATTTAATTTAATATTATTAATTCAAAACATATTTATGATTCACGTATTATGTGAGGGTGGAGAGTATGGAGTGGAGTGAGAAATTTTAAATGATGAAGGAGTGATGACATGTGGATAAAGAGTGAGGTTAGGAGTTATAAGGTGAAACAAAACTTTGTTTAAAACTTAAAACTTTTTTTCGATGGAAAAATTGTTTTGCGAGATCATTGTGTTGTGAATTAAAAAATTGCGTCGTAAAATTGTTTTGCGAGATCATTTTATTGTGAATTAAAAAATTGCGATATGCGATAGCGCAAAAAATTATTGTAATTTTTTATTTTTATTATTATTTTTTTTAATTTCAAAGACCCATAGCAATCTCGTAATCTCGCATCTTACATTCTCGCAATCTCGCAATTTCGCATCTCGCATTCTCGTAATCTTTGAAAAGAGGACAAGGGATATGAAGTGGGGCCCACGTGGGATTAACAATCCTACAAATTGGACTTTAGCCATTTTGCAATTTTGAGATTTTGGGCTTGGCAATTTATTTTAAAATAATAAATTGGAGTAAATTACCAAGATCTCGAAACGTGTTTTAGTCCATTATGCAATTTGGCTGAGTCATTTCATAGGATCGTTAGTGAGAAAATGAAAAAGTGAAAATATTAACTAAAAACTTTAATATTTACACTAAATGCATTATTGAACTAAATTAGTTACAAAAATTGGAATATTGGTACATTTTATACATTTTTTTAACCCAGGGGACACAAACTATCAAATTTCAAAAGAGTGTCATTTACAAACCGATTGAACAAATGAAGCGAAACAAGTATCATTGGAAAGCTTGTGAAAAATTGGATTCAATAAAACAATCAAAATAGAAATTCGATAAAAATGACAAAATGACAAAATTGTAAGACAATTACTTAATTGAAAACTGCAAAAGATACTTAGCCAAAAAATTAATAAAAAGGGTCCCCATTATTGAAGTAAATAATTCAAAAATGGGGGGTGTTGGGTTTTCCCTACAACAAATTCCTGAAAATCACCTCCCTAAAATTTCGTTGCAAGCCCTAGATTTCTGCCCTACCTTCAGGGGGCTGAATTTTAGAAGGAGAAAATATGGAGAAGAGAAGAGTTGATCACCAAACTTCATGGATTAGTACCTAGTCCTTTGGGCTATGGAGTCTTGGATGATTTAAAATTAGCCAAAACTGTCCTTAAGGAGGCTAAAGATTGATGCCTTAAAAACCAACCTTTAAAATTTACCCACTCAATATTTATGGGGTTCTATGGAAGAAATACGAAATTCCATCCACTAAGAACATTCACCATTTCCCAATCAATGAGTAACATATGCAATTGCCAACCAAGAGGCTTTCTAAAAAAGATTTTCAGCAATTAGGGCACAATATCATTAGCCTAGTTGCAACAATTCCATATATTAGACATAGTTCCAAGAAATATTCAACAGTAAGCACTTATAAGATGACAATATGATATATCCATCCATATATCATAAGATAACTCCAAAGAAAATAAAAAAAAATTGAGCTCCAAATGTAAAAATGCATCTAAGAATCTCGAATAGTCTCCAAAGAAAATATGCAAGTTCTTTTACAAGAGAAGAATCCAAGTGATGATGATTGTTTGTAAATTTAATTGTCTTAAATTGATTACTTAAATCATCGACCAAGGCTTGTAAACTGACGAAGTGTAGGGCACCATATGTGCTAGAAGTCTTTGCTTATTAAAGTTAAATTAGATGATTAATGTAGATGCTCACACTCGTATCTTTCTCTTTTTAAAATACAAAATTGGCACTCTTAACATAATATCCAAACTTCTGAAATATTATCACTCTTACATAATGAAACTAAATTAATCTCTTCACTTGCAAATGAAATTAAAGAACTAAAAAAATCTTACTTCTACAAACTAAGATTCATAAAACAGAATACTTATCTATTGGATCAGCTCATCATATCACAAAAGAAATATTCTAACACTCCTTTTCACAAAAACTAAAATATAATCACACTTTCTTTCTCAATATCAATCACTATGAACCATAACTTGTAAAGAAACTCTATGAAATTATACTACATCTGCAAAGAAAACTCAATCAAATTAAATCACTCCATTGATGCTTACTTAATTAAAATCAATACAAAAGATCAATTTGAAACATGCAATTAACTAATGTACTTAAAAACAAAATGAAAGAAATTATAAACACATAACCTTATTGTTTTTAGGGGCCCTCCACAAACATATGGTCACAAGACCCACTTGAACAATCAACTATGCATTATAGATATAAAGGATTCCTTCATAACAGAGTTAAAACAAAGTTTTCAAAAGATTACTATCGCGTCCAATTTCTCTTACATTCACATTTGCTGCATGGTATTTATAGAGCCTGTATCAATTAATTGTTCGAGGCCTTTATGCCTACCATTCCTAACAAACTTCTATATTTAAATTTAAAGAGAAAACATGACATCGTTGCTCACGGTTTTCTATTTAACACGGCAAATCGTGAGGCATGCATTTCGAACCCTCACTTTACAACCACCGTGTTGAATTTTTCCTTTGACCACGCATTCAAACCTTTCTCTGTTGATCTGCCTCATATAGATAGGAGGAAATTGTTGAACACATTAATCTCCACCTGCCCATATATTTTGTTCCTTGGGTAGCACCTTTGATCCTGATAAACCATGGAGTTGGCTACAGAAACATAGATTAGCTGCAGAATCATGTTAATTTGGTAGCTGAGACAAATATTAACTTAATAATAAAGAAAATGATTAAATATGAAATATAAGACAATTAGATACCTTCCGATGCCAAAAATCCTGTAGCCTGATGCTTGTTGAGCAATTATGATGGTCAAAGAGAAGAAAATAGGTAAGAGAGAGTGTAAAAAATGAAGCAATTATGAGGCTCACCAATGATGTTTGATACAATTGAGGCTTAAATTTATTTATATGAGCCTCTTCTAATTTGAATTATCCTAAGACACCCCTAAAAATATTTTAATGCACCAAATAACACAACTTTGTTGACAAACCCACCAAATAGCTCATAAAGTGTAGAATAAGGCTTCTAAAATGAAGCCGAAATGATGAAACAATGGTGTAGGAGGGCCACTGGGAGGCTTAATCAATTCCTCAAGGTGACATGATGAAGAATAGCGCTCCGTGAATGATATTTAAGGGGGTGGCCCCTTGATCTCCAAGTAAAACATCATGTGGTGCTCCAAAGTGGCTTTGGGGCACAAGTAGTGGTCTCATGGGTCTCCCGGTGTAAAATAAGCCTGTAGACTCCTCCAAATGAGGGCAGGAAAGATGGTGCTTTCTCTCCCATGTATCAAGGATGAGAAAAACCTCCTTTGAGCCTTAGACTAGCTGTCAAACCCTGTATACAATGCTAATACAGTTGGGGGCACTACTGGTCCAAGTGCATCATCTCGCATATAATATCAGGCAATGAACAAGCTACTAAGGTGTTGAGGTAGCCCATGGAATGAGATAATGATTTGTCACATGTTGGAAACCCATGGCTCTCAGCGCTTCCCCTACAAGTTTCAATATTATCCTTTGGTGGGCTTGGGCCCCAATTAAGTTTCCCAACCCATGATGAAACCACTTGCCAATCCTATATAAGATTCTATGTGTCTCCTCACCTTCAGATGAAATGATTCATTAGTGTAATTGAGTGAATAAGCTTGTTAATTAAGGCCATAAATGAGACTTCATAGTGAGCTTCCCTTCCAAATTTAGGGCTTTGAACATGTAATGGTGTTACCTCCCTATGTAAGAGTAGTTAATAAACAACCCTATTAGGTGTCCAAGGTACATCCTTCAAGTGGTATGTGTCATGCGGATAATAATGAGGTAGATTGGGACACATGGGTCTCAAGGTCAAATTCCTTGGGCTCAAGGGTGGTAATAATGAGGGATGTCCACATATTTGGGTGTATGGATGTAGGAGGGAGCAATCGTGGTACACTAACCTTTGTTTTTCCACCCTTCTTTATTTTCCTTTTGCCTTTTTATTGATTTTTCTTTATTTTATTGTGTGAAGCTCCATGGGACGAGAGCATGATGTGTATGATATAACAAATATTACCCCCTTAAGGTGAGGCAGTTCATCGCCCGCTAGGGGTTGGGACATACATGGGTTCCTTAATGATGCATGGGGCATGCATATGGGCCCTAGGAACTGGGGTGATGACCATAATGATAAGGGGTAGAGCTCATGTTTGGCTTTTTCCCACGTGCTAAACTGCATTGTCCCGACCATATTTTTCATTTTGTGGTACTATTTCCTTTATATGTGGCCATATTATGCTTTTATTTATATTTTTAGCTACATCAACCTCTAGGGCATCGTTCCAGACCTGACTCAGACATGTGGACAAAAGGAGGGTGTACCAAAACCTTGTGGACCCAGTGGTCATGAGGACCCAAAGAGGGAAGATGACGAAATAAGGCATGCAATATGTGGAGGGGAGTGAAAAATGTGGAACATTAAAATGGGACAACACTACCAAAATCGAGGTTTCCCAAGTAGTTCCCATCCTAAAGCTATAAGCTAGTAGGGGAAATCCCATAGAACTAGGGTTAAGGTAAGGGAACAATACTACAATTAGAGCCCTTCCTCCTTCCAAGTCACCTAATAATCCATACCCTAGTGTGCCTAAGAAAAACAAGCATAAGAACCCAATTTCATAATGAAAATCATACCTTTAGGCTTAGACGACCCACCTTCAAACATATGATATTGACAAATGGGTGAGGGGACATATGACTGGCTTAGGAAGCGAATACATATGGCACAATATTGTCTACACTAGTGGTTGTCAGGGGTCGTTGGATGTCGAATGAAGACAAATCCAGGAGAAAATTTCTCCTATGGGGTCACCCACTGGTGGTGTGTAACAAAGCCTATATCTTTGTGTTATGTCTCTTGTGAGATAACTCCAAAGAAAATAAAAAAAATTGAGCTCCAAATGTAAAAATGCATCTAAGAATCTCGAATAGTCTCCAAAGAAAATATGCAAGTTCTTTTACAAGAGAAGGATCCCAGTGATGATGATTGTTTGTAAATTTAATTGTCTTAAATTGATTACTTAAATCATCGACCAAGGCTTGTAAACTGACGAAGTGTAGGGCACCATATGTGCTAGAAGTCTTTTCTTATTAAAGTTAAATTAGATGATTAATGTAGATGCTCACACTCCTATATTTCTCTTTTTAAAATATAAAATTGGCACTCTTAACATAATATCCAAACTTCTGAAATATGATCACTCTTACATAATGTATAGGCTGAAGCATCTAGATACAACCATAAATCAAGATATCCGAGATCTGGGACATTTTAGGAAAAGCAAGGATGCATGATGACAACCTTCCAAATCTAGATACAATTAAGGATACGAGATATCCAAGATCCAGCACATTTGGGGTAAAACAAAATGCACGTGAGCAACTCAATGGATCCAAATCAACTATGCATTATAGATATAAAGGATTCCTTGATAACAGAGTTAAAACAAAGTTTTCAAAAGATTACTATCGCATCCAATTTCTCTTACATTCACATTTGTTGCATGGTATTTATAGAGCCTGTATCAATTAATTGTTCGAGGCCTTTATGCCTACCATTCCTAACAAACTTCTAAATTTAAATTTAAAGAGAAAACATGACATCGTTGCTCACGGTTTTCTATTTAACACGGCAAATCGTGAGGCGTGCATTTCGAACCCTCACTCTACAACCACCGTGTTGAATTTTTCCTTTGACCACGCATTCAAACCTTTCTCTGTTGATCTGCCTCATATAGATAGGAGGAAATTGTTGAACACATTAATCTCCACCTGCCCATATATTTTGTTCCTTGGGTAGCACCTTTGATCCTGATAAACCATGGAGTTGGCTACAGAAACATAGATTAGCTGCAGAATCATGTTAATTTGGTAGCTGAGACAAATATTAACTTAATAATAAAGAAAATGATTAAATATGAAATATAAGACAATTAGATACCTTCCGATGCCAAAAATCCTGTAGCCTGATGCTTGTTGAGCAATTATGATGGTCAAAGAGAAGAAAATAGGTAAGAGAGAGTGTAAAAAATGAAGCAATTATGAGGCTCACCAATGATGTTTGATACAATTGAGGCTTAAATTTATTTATATGAGCCTCTTCTAATTTGAATTATCCTAAGACACCCCTAAAAATATTTTAATGCACCAAATAACACAACTTTGTTGACAAACCCACCAAATAGCTCATAAAGTGTAGAATAAGGCTTCTAAAATGAAGCCGAAATGATGAAACAATGGTGTAGGAGGGCCACTGGGAGGCTTAATCAATTCCTCAAGGTGACATGATGAAGAATAGCGCTCCGTGAATGATATTTAAGGGGGTGGCCCCTTGATCTCCAAGTAAAACATCATGTGGTGCTCCAAAGTGGCTTTGGGGCACAAGTAGTGGTCTCATGGGTCTCCCGGTGTAAAATAAGCCTGTAGACTCCTCCAAATGAGGGCAGGAAAGATGGTGCTTTCTCTCCCATGTATCAAGGATGAGAAAAACCTCCTTTGAGCCTTAGACTAGCTGTCAAACCCTGTATACAATGCTAATACAGTTGGGGGCACTACTGGTCCAAGTGCATCATCTCGCATATAATATCAGGCAATGAACAAGCTACTAAGGTGTTGAGGTAGCCCATGGAATGAGATAATGATTTGTCACATGTTGGAAACCCATGGCTCTCAGCGCTTCCCCTACAAGTTTCAATATTATCCTTTGGTGGGCTTGGGCCCCAATTAAGTTTCCCAACCCATGATGAAACCACTTGCCAATCCTATATAAGATTCTATGTGTCTCCTCACCTTCAGATGAAATGATTCATTAGTGTAATTGAGTGAATAAGCTTGTTAATTAAGGCCATAAATGAGACTTCATAGTGAGCTTCCCTTCCAAATTTAGGGCTTTGAACATGTAATGGTGTTACCTCCCTATGTAAGAGTAGTTAATAAACAACCCTATTAGGTGTCCAAGGTACATCCTTCAAGTGGTATGTGTCATGCGGATAATAATGAGGTAGATTGGGACACATGGGTCTCAAGGTCAAATTCCTTGGGCTCAAGGGTGGTAATAATGAGGGATGTCCACATATTTGGGTGTATGGATGTAGGAGGGAGCAATCGTGGTACACTAACCTTTGTTTTTCCACCCTTCTTTATTTTCCTTTTGCCTTTTTATTGATTTTTCTTTATTTTATTGTGTGAAGCTCCATGGGACGAGAGCATGATGTGTATGATATAACAAATATTACCCCCTTAAGGTGAGGCAGTTCATCGCCCGCTAGGGGTTGGGACATACATGGGTTCCTTAATGATGCATGGGGCATGCATATGGGCCCTAGGAACTGGGGTGATGACCATAATGATAAGGGGTAGAGCTCATGTTTGGCTTTTTCCCACGTGCTAAACTGCATTGTCCCGACCATATTTTTCATTTTGTGGTACTATTTCCTTTATATGTGGCCATATTATGCTTTTATTTATATTTTTAGCTACATCAACCTCTAGGGCATCGTTCCAGACCTGACTCAGACATGTGGACAAAAGGAGGGTGTACCAAAACCTTGTGGACCCAGTGGTCATGAGGACCCAAAGAGGGAAGATGACGAAATAAGGCATGCAATATGTGGAGGGGAGTGAAAAATGTGGAACAGTAAAATGGGACACAACTACCAAAATTGAGGTTTCCCAAGTAGTTTCCATCCTAAAGCTATAAGCTAGTAGGGGAAATCCCATAGAACTAGGGTTAAGGTAAGGGAACAATACTACAATTAGAGCCCTTCCTCCTTCCAAGTCACCTAATAATCCATACCCTAGTGTGCCTAAGAAAAACAAGCATAAGAACCCAATTTCATAATGAAAATCATACCTTTAGGCTTAGACGACCCACCTTCAAACATATGATATTGACAAATGGGTGAGGGGACATATGACTGGCTTAGGAAGCGAATACATATGGCACAATATTGTCTACACTAGTGGTTGTCAGGGGTCGTTGGATGCCGAATGAAGACAAATCCAGGAGAAAATTTCTCCTATGGGGTCACCCACTGGTGGCATGTAACAAAGCCTATATCTTTGTGTTCTGTCTCTTGTGATCTTCATATTTTATATGTTTTGGTAATTGTTTGATGAAGATAACATAATAAAAGAGACAAGAAGCCAACAAATATTCACAAGCAATTATAAAGTAAGAGAAATCAACCCTAATCTACTAGCATATTGGTTTCTTAACACTAAGGTGGTAGATGTATTGGATGTGGAACCCAAATGTATTCAAAGGCTGAAGCATCTAGATACAACCATAAATCAAGATATCCGAGATCTGGGACGTTTTAGGAAAAGCAAGGATGCATGATGACAACCTTCCAAATCTAGATACAATTAATGATACGAGATATCCAAGATCCAGCACATTTGGGGTAAAACAAAATGCACGTGAGCAACTCAATGGATCCAAATACAATTAGTGATATGAGATATCCATAATCTACGACATTCAAGGTAAATTAATAGTTTTTGTTAGCAACCCTCTAGATCCATATACATGGAGTTATTGAGGATACTCTACTAAAGTGTCCACATTGTTGAGGTAGCATAATGCAATGGGAACATATGGAGGATATGCCACGTGTCAGTTGTTGATGTTGCATAGTATAGTAACAATTCTGGAAGCCATAACTCAAATTTGGAAGAATTTTATATTTTTGGAAAGCTTTTGATGAGAAAATGTTATGAAACCAACTCCAAAAATAGTAGAAAAGAGAGATCAACGCCTTAGAAATAAGCCACTTCGAGGGGGCAACCTCCAATACATTACATAAATGAACAATTCTTGGATGATACAAATGAAAAAACCTCCTTTCTATATATAGGAGTACATGGGGCCACAATGTAATCCTAGACGACCTAAAAATAATAATGTAAGGGAACAATAATAACAATATGGGGGTTACAGGGGTACAACAATAACAATAAGGGGGTTACACTCACAACAATAAGGGACTATACTAGTAATATAAGGACCTAACATGCTCATCTCCTTCAAAAAAGTGCTGTCCTCAACGCTTGAGTAGCGTCGAGTGCTTCTGTATAAAATTCTCATCCTCCCATGTAGAATCTTCAATGGGTAAGTTCTTCCATCTGATAAGATACTTTGAAATTGATCAATTTCGTAGCTATCGAGTTCTTGTTTCCGTGACTACTTCAGGTTCCAATATGGTTTTTCCTTCCTCATCAAGTTCTCAAAATATTGTTTGAACTAGAATTTTGTCCCATATAACCTTCTTTAAGCATGAAATATGCAAAACTGGATGCACTCGCGAAGAAGCAGGAAGCTCCAATTTGTATTCCATAGTTCTAATCTTTTGCAACACCTTGTCAGGACCATAGTACTTTGGCAATAATTTATTATCCTTCTTAGCTTGCTTGAAGGACATTTGTTTGTATGGTGGTAGCTGTAAAAATACCAAGTCTCCTACATCAAAACTTCTCTCACTGCGATGTTGATCTGCATGTTGTTTCATTCGATTTTGTGCCAAATTTAGGTTATCCTTTAAGAGTTTGAGAACTTCTTGTTGATGCTCGATGTGATCTTCCACTGCTTGAACCCTAGAATTTTTCCTTAAAGAAGATGTGATGGACGGTGGATGATATCCATAAAGTGCCATAAATGGGGTCATTTTTGCTGCAGTATGGAAGGAAGTGTTATACCACCATTTAGCGAGAGGTAACCACTTGACCCATTGTGCTTGCTTATCAGATAAAAAGCAACGAAGATATCCTTCCAAACATTTGTTCACTATCTCAGTTTGACCATCGGATTGAGGGTGATAAGATAAGCTATGAGCTAGTTGAGTATCCATACAAGAAAATAATTCCATCCAAAAATTTATTGTAAAAATGGGATCTCTGTCACTTACAATAATCTTTGGGTTTCCATGTAGCTTTTGAATTGTTTCCATAAATGCAGTAGCAACTGTACTTGCTTTAATTGGATGAGATAATGTACAAAAGTGTGCATAATGGTAAGTCTATCAACTACCACCATTATGACACTCTTTCCTTTGGACTTAGGTAAACCTGTGATAAAATCCATTGAAATCTCCCCCCAACGTTGACTTGGAAAGGATAAAGGTTGTAGAAGACCCGGGGTCTTAATTGTCTCAACTTTATTTTGCTGGTAAACCAAAAATTCTGCCACAAATTTTTGAATATCATATTTAAGGCCATCCCAAAAAAAAATCTTTCTTCAGCCTGTGGTAAGTTTTTAAAAATCCCGAGTGTCCTCCTAAAGGAGAAGTGTGCAATTCCAAAAGAATCTTTTGTTTTAGTTGGGAATTTCTGCAAATATATGTTTGTTTGTACCATAAGGAATCGCTTTTCCAATTCAACTAAATGTATCGATGTACTAGGATCTTGCTGCAACTTTGAATGAGGATCACACTTTCTATTCTTCTTCCATCTATCCTTGTTTTGCTATCCAATCGTTGGATAATAGAATGGCACAGTAACGTTTTTCCACTCACCATTGTGAGTGCATATGTAACAACAATTTCATTTCCTTTTTTGTATATGATTTCAAAGTCATAACCCAACATCTTTGTGACCCATTTTTTATCATTCAAGATAGTTTTCTTTTGCTCCAAAGTGTTTAAGACTATCATGATCTGTTTTTACCTTGAAGTGTCTTCCATTAGGTAAGGTAGGTCTCCATTTCTTTAGTGCATGTAGTATTGCCAACATTTCCTTCTCTATAAATAGCCTTTTGTAAATACTTTCCTTTATCACGACTTTCAAAAGCAATGGGTCTTCCTTCTTGCATTAAAACAACACCAATTCCATTTCCTGAGGCATCACATTTCACAATAAAGGTTTTCGTGAAGTCTGGTGTAGCTAAGACTGGTGCTAGGAAAATTGCCTCTTTAAGACGTTCAAAGGCCTTAGTTGCTTCAAGAGCCCATGAAAATGCAACTTTCTTCAATAATATTGTTAGAGGTGCTGTTATTCTGCCATAATTCTAAAAAAACTTGCGATAATACCCTATTAACCTGAGAAATCCTCGCAACTGCTTTATGGTTGTGGGGACTTTCCATTCCTTAATGGCTTTAATTTTTTTAGGGTCTACCTTAACACCCTCATGAGATACAATATGACCCATATATTCCACCTCTTGTACTCCAAAGAAACATTTGGATGTTTTTTCATATATTTGTTTCTCCTCCAATAGTTTAAGCACCTTTTCAACATGTTGAACATGATCCTTCCAAGACATGTTGTAGATTAGTATATCATCAAAAAATACTAGCACAAATTTTCTAAGGAAGGGTTTGAAAATGGAATTCATCAATCCTTGAAATGTAGAAGGTGCATTGGTAAGGCCAAAGGCATGACCAAAACTTCATAATGACCCTCATGAGTTCGAAATGTTGTTTTCGTGAATATCTTTCACTTCCTTCATTCTAATTTGATGATATCCTAACGAAGATCCAACTTGATAAAATAAATTTCTCCATTTAATTCATCAAACACTTCGAATGAGAAATTTATCTTTAATAGTGAGCTTATAAAGCTCCATATAATCTTAAAACATGCACCCTGATCCAGCATTTTTTGTCCATCAATACATCGAGCAGAGAAAGAACTTTGACTAGGTTGAATTATACCAACCTCTAACATTTATCCAATCATACGTTCAATTTCACTCTTTTGGACATAAGAATATATGTAAGGCCTAATGTTTGGAGGAACACTTCCTGAATCAAATGTAGCATGATCGTGATCACGAATAGGTGGGAGTCCTTTGGGAGTTTCAAACACCTTGGAATGATTGTTCAAGACTTCTTGGAGATCTCGAGAAATATATGATTTTGATGTTGGAACTTCTAGTGAACATAATTGTGAAATTATGCCTCGTTGTTCTTTCTTCAGAAGCTTTGTCATGACATTAGAGCTTATTATCTTTCATGGCTTCCATATGATACCCCGTAATTAAATTTCCTTTCCTTCCAAAAAAAATTTCAAGAAAAGTTCTTGAAAATTAGAAGCAACCATCCCCAAAGATTGTAACCATTGTACTCCTAGTACAACATCAACACCTCCCATTGGGTTGGAAAGCATTGGACTATTCAATACATATTCCCCCATGGCTAGCTTGATATTATGGAATTTTCCTGAGAAATTTATAGTTCCTCCATTTGCAACCATCACTTGACATTCTGGTGTTGGGTATAGGAAACAATTCAATTCCTTGGCTACCTTACAATGAATAAAATTATGGGTACTCACTCGAATCAATCAACACTATTACCTTTTTCTTCTTGATATGTCCTTCTATCTTGAGAGTTTGAGGAGTGGTAATTCCTACAATGCATTATGACGATATGGTCATTTCCATATCTTCTTCTCATAGTATGTCTGTAGTATATCCTCTTCTTTTGAAGTTTCTTGTTCATTTTCTTCCTCCTCTTCATAATTTATTCTCGGCACACTTATGACCTTTAGTGTATTTGCTATCACAACTGTAGCAAATACATTTTTCTCTTTTTTCTTCCAATTGTTGTGGTGTCAACCTTGTAGGTTGTGGAAGTCTAGGATTAGCAACACTTCCATCTTTATAGATGTGAGTGGTAGGATTCTTTGTCGCCATAATTTTACATTCAATTTTTCTTATCAAACTGAATGCCTTCTCTAATGAATCAGGTTCCCAAATGCGAACTTCATGTTGGATGTTATCCTTTAAAGTCCTTATGAAGAAATCAATCATGTGTTCCTCTGGAATATCAGTTACCCTTATATTGAATTTTTGGAAGTCCTCAATGTGCTCCACCACTGAACCCTTTTGGTTGAGATTTATCAATTGGCTAAAGAAGGTGTTTCTCTTTGTATCCTCATAATGTGCTATCATTTCCTCCCTAAAAATTGACCAAGTGACAATTTTATTACGGGAGCAAAGCCATCGGTACCATACAAATATATTTTGTTCTAAATGTAAAGTTGTAATGCGTACCTTTTGTGTGTTTTGCACATTATTGAGATCAAAATATTGCTCCATCTATAGTATCCATGTTACAGGATCCTTTCCGTCAAACTTCCTCATATCCATATTTGGAATATGGTGGTTCTTCAATCCAACATTAGACTTTATGAAATAACGATTAACATTTATTTTGTTATCATCATAAGTTTCCTCTACTATCTTTTCACCATTAGGAATCATTTCTTGTATCAACTTTGACAAACCTTCCTTCAAACCTTCCATTTTTTCTTCCATACCATTCTACAAACCATCCATCGTAGCTTCCACGCTTTTCTTCAAAACATCCATTTCATTTTTTGTTGCTCTTTGCGAGAGCAAAATTTGGTGTAGTTGTTCTTGTAATTTTGATATGTCATGTTGCATTTCTTCATCTTCATGAGCCATAGTAGAGCCTTCTGAAGGCTTAATGGGCGTTGAATTATTTTTAGGGGGAATTTTAGAACCGAATAGTGATATCTATTCTTCAATATGCCCTTGGAATTAGTTCAAATTGATTCTTAAAACAAGACTTATGCAGTTTAGGAATAAATACACACATTTTTCTTGCTTTTAAGGAGCTTGATATTGAAATTGAATTATCTCTATAATTTTGGATCTTCAATATATTAAATTTGGCCCTGTAGTAGCACTCTCAATATTATTTCGAATGCCACAGGTCTGACCTGATTTGGATTCTTGAAGGCAAAGTTATGCCCAATCTCCCACAATGACCTAATTATGGACTGGTTTAGTAGAGCAAACTTGTATGGCTTGCCACGTGTCACTGTTTCCTCCTTCGGATCTGAAATTGATACATAGGAAACTACAGCGTGTGTACTTGTGGCCAATTTTTACAGAATTTGAATCTGATGCTCAGAGAGAGAGTTATGACGATTTTCCCATGGTCACCTCTTTGAGATGAATCTGGGAGCCTGAAAAAACCCTAACTTCCACAGATCATATCTCCGAAAATAATGGGAACCAAGATCTAAAATTTATACAGGATGTTCCATAGGATTGCAGCTTCACTCTGTAAAATTTTCAGCTTCTGAACCTGCGTAGAAAAAAGTTATAGCGCAAATTCCATGATGACATGTTTTAGGTGAAATTCGGGAGCCTAAAAAACCCTAACTTCCACAGATCATATCTTCAAAACTATTGCGAACCAAGATCTGAAATTTTTGCACGATGTTCCTCGTTATTTTGACTTCTCTCTGTAAAAATTTCAACCTCTGAAACTTCGTATAAAAAATGTTATTGCGAAAATTCCACGATGACCTGTTTGGAGCAGTGAAACCCTAAAATCCAAAGCTTTGAAACCAACTGTTATGAAACCAGCTCCAAAAATAGAAGAAAAGAGAGATCAACGCCTTAGAAATAAGCCACTTCGAGGGGGAAACCTCCAATACATTACATAAATGAACAATTATTGGATGATACAAATGACAAAACCTCTTTTCTATATATAGGAGTCCATGGGGCCTCAATGTAATCATAGACGACCTAACAATAATAATGTAAGGGCACAATAATAACAATATGGGAGTTACAGGGGTGAAAAAATAACAATAAGGGGGTTACACTAACAACAATAAGGGACTATACTAGTAATATAGGGACCTAACAGCAAAAGACAATGGAGACTTCTTAATAAGGTCCACAATAGTTGTGGGACGAGAATTTTTTTTGGATACCCTACCTTATTAATATCAACTTAGAGATTGAGCATGTTACCATTAGTTATTTGAAGACAACACTTAACATATAAAAGGTCAAATAAAGACTAAATGGAAATAATCATGGAGCTCCTACAAATATCCCTCCTTACTCTAGCATTAATATTCTCGTAAAGAGGGGAGGAGTGTTGAGATTTTGTGTATTGGGGTAGCATCGGATGTGCTCTAGCTCCCAAAATTTGTGGAGGGACTAGAGTACACCCGATCTACAACAACTAGAAAGGGATTTGGGAAATTTCATCTGGTTTGGGAGATATTTAATTAATTAATTATTTTAATGTATTTCCTAAGTCTAAACTTAGGAAAATTAAATAATTAAAGTTAATTAAATTAAACATGTGATGAAATTTCTTAAGTCACACGGATCAAGCCTTCTTTTAATATTAGCCATTGATTCAAGATCTGATCATGGTCGTTGGTTTCCCAATGAGAAAAGTATAGATGAAAGGCTTGGGGTCATTTGTCAAGACACACAGAGGCAGAGCGCTGAAGCTAAACTGAGATTCTAGGCAAGGTTTGCTAAGAATTCTCAGAAGTGTTTCAACTGCACAGAGGGGAGTTTAGGCAAAGGGGATGGTTTGATCCCAGTGCCTAGAATCGGCAAGAGGCAGAGAGCATCTTCCAGAGGCAGCGCATAGAAGCAGGAGCATCAGTAGCAGAGAGGGCAACGACAACAGAGAGTGCAATAGCTGTGCAACGCAGAGGCAGCTTCAACTACGAGTCTCTCCCAGGGCAACGTTAGGCAGCATGAAACCCTCAGGGGTTACACAGAGACCCTCATAGGCAGCGTAGGGTCTGCGTCACCCATTATGGGGTTACATAGCCCTCTCCAGGCCAGTGCAGAGAGACACAGAGGCTGCAGAGCCTAGCACAGGGGCTTCAGGGGCAACACTAGGGTTTCTAGGGCCAAGATCTGGCTGAGTCTTATAAATCTCGTTTGAGGGTGTGGATCAGTCTATATTTTGGCTTTAGAAAAATAGGGTAGTTGTAGATCTACATTATCTCTATCGTATTTTCGAGGTCTAGAACCCATATTTGTTGTATTCAGAAAACTCTTAATAATAAAGCCCTCCAGCAGCCAGCAAACCGATTTTCCCGCATTGGGTTTTTTCCGGGGACTATTGTCCAGAAAATCCTCGTGTCACTTTGTCTATGTGTGCATGTATTTTTTCTAGATCTAAATTGGTGAAATTCTATTATGTGTTTTGCTTCGATATTAATCTGAATTTTTAGCTTAATAACTTAATTAAGTAGGAGGAGCATAACCAGATCTAACAATATATTTCTACATAAGTAACATTCATAAATTTTCACAAGGAGGTGCGTAGTGATGTGAAACCACATTGAATAAAAAAGGAGTTACACATTTAAGAAACCGTCTTCTTAAAAAGATGACGATAATTCAAAAAACAAATATATCTGACATATACACCTTGAAAAGATCTTAAATTTGTTAAAATATTCAATATAAGAACGATAAATTTAAACACATTTATCTTTTTGGGTAGTCGGATGCTAGTTACTGGGTGAGAGACTCCAGAACAAAATTTCCTTTTCTATGTGAGTTGTGCGAGGGACTGGGTACCAACTTACCAGAGGAAGTGTCAAACGAATGGAAATGAAACTCAGGATTTTAGTTTTTCTTTTTTGGAAAATGAGCATTGAATGTAGAAGATGGTAAATTACAGGGTATTTTATGTCTAGAGAAAGTTATTGGCATTTCAATGGAGAAAACCATTCACGGAATTTTGAACTCACGCACTTTTTTCTGGTGAAAATTAAAGAAATAAGAAGCAGAAAACATAACTGAACTGTGCATTCAACATTCAATATTTATTTGATAATGGGACGAGAAACTTCAGAACCCGTGGAAACAAATGATATAGGGCAAGTGAAAATTGCCTCATCAGCCAAAGTTGGGAAGTGGCTTTGGGTCAACGCCAAACAGTATCGAGGCATTTTAAAACGAAGACTAGCTCGTCTAAAATGGGAGCATACAAGGAAAAAAAGGTCTCAAAGGGAAAGTACTCGGGTCGTTCGCAAGAAACAACATTCAAACAAGTCCTCTTTGCAAGAATATGGCAACAAAAATTCCAAAGGAAAAGGAAAAGTCATTTATGATTCTGCCTTATATAGTCCCACATCCACACCTCTCATTTGGTCATCTGATCTTTATGTGAAAGAATTGTTAAATGTAAAAAAGAGGTTGGAGGTAGTAGAAGATAAAGAGCAGGAAAGAGATTGTACAATCCATATAATAACAGTTGAAAACCAGGCTTTAGCAGAAAACAACAAAGTTCTGGAGGAGCAAGTGGCATTGTTATAGAAAGCTCTCCTGGTATGGAAGACATAATGGCAACGCATGAAGGTGGAGCTGCAAAACATGAAGAAATTTGTAATGGAGAATATTGATGCGATGAATGCAAAACCATCCCAAGATAAGGGGAAAGTAGTTGCCCAAATAGACAACCATGATGAGACATCAAGAGAAGAAAGGAAAGGAGATTCTGCAAAACTCTCCAAAACCTGGGCTCAAGTTATTAGCAATTCTACAAAGAGGGAAGGAGAAACAAACATTCAGGTTGACAACTTGCAATATAGAGAAAGTAAGGAAAGACAAGATAGAGCAAAAAACATAATTATTAAAGGGGTGAAATATTATGGGAAGAACGAATGTACTCTTGACCTTGCAAGAGAATTCTTGAAAGACAAGTTGCAATGGCAAGGAAAAATATGCCGAGCATGGAGAGTAGGTAAGCTTAGCGGTGAGAGATCCAGGCCCATAAAAGTCATCATGCCTAGCATGCGTGATAAAGATATCATTCTAAGCAAGGAGCATCTCTTGAAGGGTTCTCGATTTTTTCTAAAAGAAGATTTAACTGTAAGACAACAAGAGGAAAGGAGCAACGAAATGAAAAAAGTTAGGGAAGCAAGAGATGAGGGAAAGAGAGCATGGATTTATAAAGGTAAAGCTGTGATAGCGCAATTTGGACCTCCTTCCAAAACAAGGGAGAAAAACGATAACAAAGAAGAGGCAACAAACTCTTCAGCAAGAGATGACAAAGCAAGGTCATTCTAGGCAAGCAGGGACAAAGACTCAACTGTGAGTATTGCATATCAAAACAAATAGAAATCAAGTCGCACCCAAGTTTCCTTAAGATTAGTTTGTTGGAACTGTAGGGGTTACCCATGGAGAAAAGGACCTGGGTTAGGGCCTATTGCATAAGGTAGAGACATAATTTGCCTCATAGAAACATATGAGCATGAAGGGTGCAAGACACCTTTGTTTGAAGGGTACTGGAAGATAGAAGTGTGGAACAAGGCATCAGGGAATGGAAAAGGGCACAAGGGTATCTGGTATTAGTGAGAGAAAAATAAGGTCGTTTCATTCAACTAGAAAAAGAAGACCCAAATAAGCAATTTGTCTGGTTTAAAATATCAGAAAATGGAAATCACATCAGAATTGCAGCATGTTATTTTGCGCCACAAGTTTCAAAAATCTACAAAAGTGGAGGGCTTGACCACAAAGATCCCTTTACAGCCATAAAATCATATATTGCAATATATTCTCAACTAGGTGAAGTCCTTATAGTGGGGGATTTGAATGCCAGAACTATAGGTGAACAAGCTAGCATTCTTTGCTGTAAAGAAAACTGTGACCCTATCTGGCTTACAAAAGAGAGTAATCATCAGTGGGAAAGAATTTTAGAGGATAAAGGTTGCAATCTCTTTGGAGAAAAGTTGCTTATGCTATGTGGGGCTTTCGATTTAGTCATTTCTAATGGATTGAATAGGTGGGAAAAGTCCTGTAATTTCACTTGCAATACTTACAATGGAGCAAGTGTAGTAGATTATGTAATTTGCTCGCATAGTTTGTGTGAGAAAATGGAGAAAGTGTTGATTGGAGATCAAATTTGGGACTTAAAATCAGATCACAAGAAAATTTATTTAAGTCGCTCTTGGACCGGAAAGAAACAACTAGGGTAAAAAACACAGTGTGTTCAACAAAATCCCCCAAAGGGCAAAATTCTTTTGACTCCAGAGAATTGTAATCCCTTCAAAATAACGCTAGAGAGGTTCTTCGAGAAGGAGGAAATACCATTTCATGGCCTTCGTAGTCACAAATTAACACATTTAATTCAAAGCACACTTGTTGAGTGCAACAGAGAAAAAATTAAGAAGTCTGAAACAAATTTCTTTCCGGTTAATGCTTGGTTTGACGAGGAATGCAAAAAGGCAAGGAGAATGTGGAAGGAATCAGACAAGGATAACATAAAGCTCAAAGCGTACTAGCAGATATTAAGAAAGAAAAAGGCCGATTTCATGGTTTTGAGGAGAGAAGAACTAATCTTCCTTGGGAAAATAAGCCCAAATTATTCTGGAAGGATCTCCAACCGAAAAAGGTGCAAATTGAAAACAACATTACAACTTTTGGATGGTTCAACTATGCAAGACAACTTTATGAGCATGATACCAAGGTGGACCCTCCTCCCTTGGTCAACACAGACACAAAACTCTTCACGGTGCAAGAGATAGAGATGGGTATCAAGAAGTTGGGTGCTGGAAAAGCAAAAGACTTTGTTGAAATCCAAGTAGAGTATCTAAAGTGGGGCTTAAAAATTCTTTCACCTCACATCACAAAAATTTTCAACAACAACATACAACAGGGGTTCCCCTCAGATTGGAAAAATAGTATGGCAATACCTCTTTTCAAGAGTGGTGACGTCAATAATCCCTCTAATTATAGAACCATAATGATAAACCCCTTGTTTGCAAAGTTATTTGGAAGCATGTTACAAAATAAAATCGCCATGTATGTACAGAGATAAACGTATAAAGGGTAAAAAAGGGTTTTTTTAGACTCAAATTACATTCCACTAGTTGATCAATATCAGATAACTTTAAGGTAACACACAAAAAGTTTGTAAGTGAAGAATTTTTTTTTGTTGCTTTTATTGATTTCGTGAAAGCCTTGACAGATAGTGATAAGCTTGGCGGTAATGGTGACAATGGAGGAACTCGTGGTTCCTAGGCATTTGGGAGACGCGAAAAGACCGCGGTTTTGGGTAAAACACAAAATTAATAGGAATTTTGAGGTCTAAAATGGGCCTCCTAAGGAAATTATAAAATAATAGTGGAAAAATCAAATAAGATTTGATGACATCATCAAATTTTAGAGGGAAAAATGGAAAAACTACTTTTTCAACTCATATTTTCAACTTATCTCCCAAATTTTTTACTCAAATTTTGAGCGGGAGTACTCGTTGGATGCGAAATTTAATTCCCCATCCAAGGGGTACCCATGTTGCATACTTTTGATGGGTCCTACTACACGAAAAATGAGAAATACATAAAAAACGTGATTACAATCATGTTTTTTATGTATTTCTCATTTTTCGTGTAGTAGAGTTCATCGAAATTATGCAACATGGGTACTCCTTGGATGAGGAATTAAATTTCGCATCCAACGAGTACTCCCACTCGAAATTTGAGTAAAAATTTTGGGAGATAAGTTGAAAATACTAGTTGAAAAAGTAGTTTTATTATTTTATTATTTTTTAATATTTTTACCCTTTTATTTAAAAAATGGTAAATCATCCCCCATGGTTGACATCATCATCTTGAATCCTATTGGTTGTTATAAAGTTTATTTTGTTGTACATTTTTCTTATGAGGCCCATTTAATCTCGTACCCCTTAATGAATTTCAGGTTTTCTCGATGCTTTAGGAGTCGACATTTGTAATGCTGTCTTCTTTGTCTCCTACCCTCTTTGGTTTATATATTGACCAGCTTGAAGAGTGGCTAAATTCGCGAGGGGGTGATGGTTTCCATTTGAGTAAGTTTGTTATAAGGCTTCTTTTGTACGCAAATGACCTTATACTGATTTCTAAATCGGCTCTTGGTTTGCAAGAGCACTTACGTTCCCTTGAGAATTTTTGTAGAACGATGGGGATGGAAGTCAATATTAGCAAAACGAAAGTAGTGGTTTTCTCTAACAAAAGAAAGCATAACCAACATAATTCTACTTGAAGGCACAATTCTGGAAGAGGTTGCAAACTACAAATACCTCGGAATTGACTTCAACATAAATTTAAATTGGGATGGTAGTAGAAAGAAAAGAACTTTGGGGGGTTGGAAAGCATTTTATGCTCTTCAAAACATGCGTAGAGAGGCAGAACTATGGGACTGGAAAACCACTCTAACTCTTTTTGGGCTTCTAGTGATTCCGATGATTCTCTACGGTTGTGAATTGTGGGCTAGCAGCACAACCGACATGCAATGGAAACAGATTGAGAAAATTCAGAAGCGTTTGATTACAAAAAAATTCAAAATTAAAAGTGCAGTTTCTTATGCTATCTTGTTAAGTGAAACAGGGGATGCTCCTATTGAAGCAATTGCTATGGTGCGAGTCATAAGATATTTGAAAAAAATTGAGCAAATGGAAGAGGGTAGATGTGCTAAGGCTGTGTTTAACGACAGATTGTGCAAAAGAAAGAAGACTTGGATGAGGCAAAATATCAAATGGTTTAGTAAATGAGGTATTTGCTTGAGCATGTGTCCTACAAACAGTAAAGAAATTAAAACTTTTGTTATGGATAAGTTCCACAAATGTACCTGGGAGAAAGAATTAGGGAGAAAGAAGAAGTACTACATTGAAGAGTTTAACCCCACTCATGATCATCAATAAAAAGCGTACATAGGTGCCAATATTTCTTGGATATCTAAGATTCTTATTGCTCAATTATGGACTAATTCTCATCAACTCCGTTGTGAAATAGGGCGCTGGAAAAGGCCAAAAGAATGTGGGAGGAAAGAGTATGTATTTTTTGCTCTTCCGGAAAAGTGGAAACAAAAAAACATTTCATTTTAGAATGCGAGGCCTTCAAAGACAGTAGGGAAAATTATGCAGGTATTATGGCATCTAGCTCCTAGGATAATCTATTCAGCGAAGAGTGTGTCGAGAAGTTGGGAGCGTTTATTGTAAAACTCCACAAGAAAAGGGCTGATTACAAGAGCCAGATGGAGAAGCAATCTGTCCCATAGGCTATTTTTAGCCTCGTGGACGTTAAAATTACTTTCTTTTTTTCTTTAGAAAAGACCCAAATCAAAATGTGAGCTAAAGTTTTAAAATCTTGTGTATAAACCTCATATGTGCTCATTTTAAATATCTAGAATACACCGTGAATTCATAATTCTCATAACATGAAATGAAATAATATTTTAACATCCACAAGACTAAAAATATTCTATAAAACCCAATAAAACATTAGATAGTATATCATATCAAATACCCAATAAAACAAGATTCTAACCATCACATTAAAAAAACATTTCTACCCTAAGTAATGGATTGGATACTATATCATATCAAATACCCAATCGAGCAAGATTCTAACCATCACATTAAAAAAACATTTCTACCCTCAGTAATTCGGAAGCTGTCAGAACACTGGTGGGACTCTTGCAAATCGATTCCAGAAAAGTCGAGAGGCCGTTGGCCACGTCTCTACTCTGCAGCTTAATTGAATCACACCTAGCACTGCTACTACCCTTCAGGATAAATTGTAATCGCTACTGGAATATATATATATATTCAGTCATTTGGTTTCGACGCATTTACCGGTATTGAATATGGCGTGCACGAGTGCGGAAGGGCGGTTTGCAGGCATGTTGGTATACTTCATTGAAACAGGCATTCAGCCCCGCAGATTGCAGGTATGAGCGGTTTCGTTTGATGATTAGGAATTTCATGGTAAATTTATTGTTGTTAAAGGTAGATTTAAGCGGCTAATGGAGAATAGTTCGGAAAAAATTAAGAGATGGTTTAGTTTGATTGTAATTGAGCTTGCAATCATAGCAGATTTTGGGAGTGGCAGCATTCTTCCAGTTAGTATCATTTACTTTTATCTGCAATACAATTTTTAAATATTTGAAATTTGAAATTTGAAAGTACTGTATCTCTAAGCTTTATCTATAATATGCAATTTGGGGACTTGTTGTAAGCAAGTGGTACTTTCACTGAATATTAGAGAGCATCGTTTGCATTCTCATTCTTTTTTACTTCAGGGAAAAAAAAAAAACCTCAAGAGATTAATTAAACGGCAGCTTCAACCGGCTGTAGTGTCTGGTTCCATGCATGGAATTAAGGCACGACTCTACTTCTCTGACCACAGGAGACACTGGCTCACATTGGCTTTCTCGTGGACACTATTTAGGATGAAATTGCCTTTGGCTCCCGGAGCAACACCAACAACTCTTTTTTATTGGCTCCCGGAGTAAGACCAACAACTCTTTTTTATTGGCGAAAAGCTCAGTCATCTTCTCGAACATAAGAACGTGTACGAACACAAGTTAACGACTCTAGACTCGTCTTCCTTAGATGAGCGGATGAGCTCCTCAGATATATATCTGAAAACAAGTTAACACCTCTAAACCTAGAGACATCAGGCAGGAGTGAAAGTCTGTCTGCGAAAGTCTGTCACCTTATGGACCACCAAACACCAGGAGTGAATGTCTACCAGGAGTGAATGTCTATCTGTCTGCCAAAGTTTGTCACCTTAATGTCTATCTGTCTGCCAAAGTTTGTCACCTTATGCACCACCCACAAAGTCTGTCTGCCAAAGTTTGTCACCTTATGGATGACCAACCGCCAGGAGTTAAAGTCTATCTCCCAAAGTCTGTCACCTTATGGACCACCCATTGCCAATGACCTTTGGCAGGAGTGAAAGTCTGTTTGCCAAAGTCTGTCACCTTATGGACCACCAACCACGCTATGGACTACCAACTGTCAGGAGAAAGTCTGTCTGCCAAAGTCTGTCACTTTATGGATCACCAACTGCCAATGACACTCGGCAGGAGCTCATCTTCCTCGGATATAAGAAAATATTTAAAACTTTGAAAACAAGTATAAGAAAATATTTGAAAACAAGTTAATGAATCTAGACCCAGAAGCATCTGGCCGAAGTGAACCGGAGTGACTCTGTTTTCTTGTCTGCCAAAGTTTGTCACTCTATGGATCAGCAATGGATCACCAATCATCAATGTGTAATTTCAAGAGGCATGCATGGTTGTTCAAAAGGCATGCATGGTTTAAGAACATAAGGTAATGTCTATTTGCATGTGTTGCCAAAGTTTGTCACCTTATGGCACCTTATGGACGACCAATGGACCACCAATCACCAATGTGTCATTTCAAGAGGCATGCATGGTTCTTCAAGAGGTGTGCATGGTTTAAAAACATAAGTTAACGACTCTAGACCTAGAGGCACCTGGCAGGAGTGAAAATTTGTCTGTTCAGGAGGTATGCATGATTTTCCTGGACTGATGGTGATATGTCAGCCCACCTTATGGACCACCGATATAGACCATTGATGGGTCATTTCAGGAGGCATGTGTTTCCTTGAAGTGTTAGCCCACATTTGTGGATAACAGTGAATGATGATTGCCCTCATTGCCGGTTAACAATTGAATTGTCGATTAACAATTGAATTGAGTCATAGGAAAAAATAATTAATGAAATTTGTAGTATTTTTTCTAGTTAAAGATAGAACTTTCTACTACTTTAATAAAAAATATACTACACACGTCAACAACGGATTGAGGGTTAGACTACTAGGTGATAGTGGGGCATCTCTATGGCCCCACGGTTCAAGTCTCTCCAATGTCACTTTATGCATGTGTTTGCTAGTATATGTGTTTGCAAGCATTTGTGTATGCAAATGGGGCCATGTGCAAGCCCTGTGCCACTTTGGTGGAATAGTTCTACCACCTTCATTATCTCACATTGAATAGTTGCCACTGGCTAGTAGCATTCTAATAAAACAAAACGCACAAGGGTTAACACAACCTTAACACGCACGTATAGAAGGGAGTTTGGCTCTAGGTTGCTAATTTGGCAGCTTAGGGACAAATTCCCTCCTTTGGACAACCTTCCTCAACCAGAGAAGACCCTCTTTGCACATGGATTTTGGATTTGTTTTGGAGGCTGAGTTTTTCTGTGGATAGATCGAACTTTTCTGGGCACTTTGACCATGATTGAATGCATATCTAAAGCTGCCTTTTGACTGCAAAAGTTGACTTTGACTGTGACCAATTTTGGAGGGATTCTTGACACTGTTTTTACTTGACTTTGACCAACATAAGAGGCTGAATTTTCTGCTGCCAGGACCGAACTTTTTGGAGCTGATTTAACCACTAAATGCTGACTCATTAGGGCAAGATTTGCGGCTGTTGACTGCTGTTGACTTTGACCAGATTAGACTTTTGGGCTCATCTCTTAGATATTGGTTAGTGAATTGTTGAATAGTCAAAGCTGTTGACCTTTGACACTTGATTGATGAATTGGAACTTTGTAATCTCTCTACTGAACATTTAATGACAATCTAATAAGAAGAAGAATTTGAAAGGGTTTTCCCCCTTGTGGGGTTTTTCCTTGTTCTTTGACCAAATCCTGTGGCTCTTCTATTGTTCATTGCAGAACTGTTCTATCTACAATTGCTATTTGTTACTGGAAGATTAAATTGTTTTGAAAGTGATTGCTAATTGAAGAAAAGAATTGGGCTAAAGTGATTGTAACATTATAGAACAGTGGAAAATTAACATAGGTATAACATTTACAACTAGTAGGCCAAACTACCTTGTTATATAGAGACAATATTGCCAAAAAATTCGCTGAAAGACTCTTTTTTCTTTCCATACCCATTGCTTCCCATGTTCCTATGTTGATATTACATTTGTACATTTAGTTCATGCTCAAAATAATAATTAAACTAAGCATGCGACATACAAATCACTTTTGAATTCTAAGTGCGAAGCTAATTGGGATTGGCACTTGATGCCAAAATAGTAACCTAGCATGCAACGTGCAAATCACTTTTGTGGGCTAAGTGGAAACTAAGTGGGATTGCTACTTGGGTTTATAACCCTAGAAGGTGGTCTATGTGCATTAATGATTTGCGAGAAAAGAAAACTGACAAAAGCATATTAGAGGTTGCAAGCCAAGTTGATAATCCATTGTTATTATGATATGTTCACTCAATCGCCATGCAAAAGAACTTAAATACATGAAACTTGTAGACACTATTCTTGAATATAGGAAAGAGTAATATTGACTCAATTTTGATGTAAAATGAATTAGAGCAACAAGCTTAGTTATGAAGCACTCCTTATTGCTTGTTAAGATAGAAAATGATAAATAAAACATGTTCAAACTTTTATTCTGCTTTGTAGATTGATTCTAGATGAGAAGGACTATAGCCTAAAGAGAATCTTGAGTTGTTGAAAATGCAAAGTAAGAAGATTAGTGCTTTAGGACCTAGCTAATGACAATGAAAGTCTAGATATTTCCTCCCTCCATAAATTTGAATTGTGCCTTGATACTTATTCCAAGGAAAAAATGAAATGGGCATGTTAATGTACTAGTTTACCTTAGATGGTGCTTCATTTAAATATAGTTTGCATAAGTCAAGTGCATAAAATATCTTTGCAATTAGATGCTTGAGACCAATTTACCATGATATCTATGGGATAACATTATGACTCATTAACCGTCTTTGCAAACAAAATCAACTAGGTTCTTAGGTCTAAAAACATAGATAACTTTTTGGAAATTTGCTCTGCTAGTTTGACTTGGAATTTTATTATTTTATTTAAGGTGGTTACTCTTAGGAGAGTGTTGTTGCACATGGAGGATGAAAGTAGCACATTTCATGCACTTTGCTTGAGTTAAAAGATTGAGGAAGATGACGTGTGTAACGTTCTAGGGTAATTTGTGCCCTTGGGTTTGTGTTTTGGTTAGGGATTCTTAAGCAATAGCGAAGTTCTTCTTCTGTTTAGGAAGGGCACATGACTATTCCAACAATATTATTCCTTAATCAACATAGTTAACTCATTCATCAATTTGCAATCCAATTCCCACTGTGAATTATAAATGAAATCAAATTCCAGAACAGATTCCCACAATACAAATGTGCATCAAATTTCAGTATAAAGTAGAGTGATTCCAACAATCCAATTATGATTTAGATTCCAACACAAACAACCAAATACCACAGTGCAAATATGATCCAGAAACTGATCACTAAACAATTCAAATTTCAATTTGAAACCCTCGTCCTACTATAGGAATTTGCCCGAGATGCAATAGAATTATAGAAGTGAACTTCGAGCCGTTTGCTGAAGATAACGAGGTGCCAGGGAGATGATTGAATTCTTAAATTTGCTTGAAATTTCTTCCAAGATCTATTGTAAGGTTCCTTTAGTGACCTTAGGTGCTTTGGGCTTGTTTTGACGTTTGATTTAAGTCAGTGAGGGTTCAAACTGGTAACTTTAGGCTATTTTCGGCTACCCAAAACTTCTGCCTTTTTCTCAGAAAGCTTTGACCTACTTCAGAACTTGATCTCGGTTGCCTCAGGAGTAATTCATTTATTGCTATGTATGACCTTAGACTAGGTCTAGACAATTCTTCGCTATTTTGTCCTTGGCCATGCTCGCTTGACTTCAGGAATAGATTCGTTTGCCTTGCTTCAGTTGTTGTCCTTAGAAAATTTTGCTGGGCTTGGTAACCTTCCTTACATCAAAAAGCTTCTTTCAATACCCTATGCTAAAACAAGTAGAAAAAGGGACAATAAAAGAGAAATTAAGTTTATCAACAAGGGTGGGATCTTTCACCATCGAAATTGATGGCAGAAAAGGGGTCTTAAAAGCCTCAAGCTCAAGAAAAAACAAAGATAAATGATCCAATCCAATGATGATCCAAATGAATTCAACCCTTTTATATTTATAGATTTCCTTGAGGGGATTCTCTTCTTAATTAATTAAGTAAAATTCACACCAAACCCCAACTTTGGGTTTCTTTGCCCAGTTGCCCCAAATCTTTCCCAAACATTGGTATTTTGGGGTTTTTCCCCTTTATCAATGACTATAGCCTATGGGGATCAATAGGCTACTTCGTCTCTTGGACAATTAATTTCTCAGGAACATCACAATGTGGCATCACATTCCCTTAGAAGCTTGTATTTATTGTTTTCTATGCGCCTTGTTATCGCTCAAACTAGAAGGTCCCATAGAGAAACTACTAGGTCAAGTGGCAACAAATGAGTAATAACCCACTGACACCTCAGCTAAAGCTCCCTGCTCTTTACAAAATTTCACCGATGGAGGAGTCCCGGTATTAGGGAAATCACTAGGAGAAATATATCAATGGTCTGTGGATAGTGATTTCAAGAGACTATTCAAAGGAGAGACTCTAATGGTGGGGATTGCTTGCTTTAGAAGCAAGGTGAATGGCTCTCCACGAAAGGCAGGTTGGAGACCTAGACCTAGGGTTAAGGGGTATTTTTTGATAAGAAGCGCTCTAGACCAAAGAATCCTAGAAGAATAGGGTTTCCAAGCAATCCTTGTGAAATTGGAGTGACAAGGCTGCGGGACCACAAAGAAGCCCTAGTGGACCCAAATGAGGTCAAGGGATTGGGATGAAACTTCAAACAAAGGGGCTTTACCAAGTGAGGGAGGAGAAGAAGGATCAAGAGACTGGATTTGACTTGAGTCTCTAATACAATGATCCTTGATAAAGCCACTAACTAAAGGAAACCTAGGGAGAATGGTTTGCGGGCTAGGGCTTCCCAAAACTTGTAATTCCAACTTCGGAATATCTTCAAATTTGGAGGACCTCTCAAGGACAGACCAACACAGCTCTAGGCCAAATTTTATCAATTTTTGATGGCTACAATGGATTTTGTGTGATGCCCTTTTTAACCTACTAGCATTAGGGTTTGGAAAAGAGGAAAGGAGGTGAGAAAAATCTTCTGACTAGACCAACACCTGGCCTATTGGGAGAATGGAGTCATGAAGGTTCAATGTTTAGAGATGGTTATACCCAATCAAGGATTTCCTCAGTAACTTCGCATGGCCCAACTTTGCATGGCCCTAGAGGCAACAACTAGGCTACTAGGAAAATTTATACTTCTTTGATGCTGCAATTGATGACTTATCAAGGAAATTATGAACAATCATATACCCCTAGGATATTTATTCACTATACTTTTGCATGAACCTGTGAAAAAGCCTCACAAAGACAAGATGAACAAATTCGCATTTCATTAATGCAGCTTCACCAACTTCATGAGAGAAAATTTTCCATACATAATACAAGTGCAAGACATGAGAAATAAATCATGAGAAAGAAACTTACAAGTATAGCGAAAATCTTCCAATCATCAATAGACAAAAATCAAAGCTCCAAGATTTAAGACAAGCTCTTTCCAAACATAGAAATGCATTAAGATTCCAATTCGTCCATCAATAAGGCTAGCGATATTCTCCAGAAGTGATACAAGTCCAAATCCAAGTGATGATCAAATGAAATGATCATCACATCAATATATATCCTCCCTAAGGGGTTCGATTTTCCTAATAAGGCCTAATAATGCCCCAATTAATAAAATAATCTGCAAAAATAACATTCCTTGGTGAGAAGCCCACCAAGATAGTCCCATAATACAAAAATACGTCTACCAAGAGGGAAAAATGATAGCTACAATAGATCGAAGGGCCATTGACGAGGCCTAATGGAGTCCAATGTGTGCCAAGTTGGATGAATGAGCTCCAAACACAGTGATAAAGGGGGTGGCCCCTTGATATCTAAGCAAAAGACTTGTGGTGCCTCCAAGTGGTTGTGGGGGCACAAAAACATCCTCATGGGTCTCCAAGTGGATTGAACAAGCCTGTATTCCATCTATAAGGGCTGGAAAGATGATGCAAGCCCTCCCTTTGTCTCCCACAGTGAGACACATCCTCATCTGGGCCTTGGGTTCGCTGCCAAGTGTGTGGTGCAAGAGTGTAGCCAGTTGGGTAAGGTGGTCCACGTGCGTCATCATTGTCAAATAAATGGAAAACGAGCAAGCAATGGGTGGAATTGAAGGATCCCATGACGTGGCGATTTGCTCTCTGCTACGGTGGAGGCCCATGGCTCTCAACGTTTGCCCTACAAATGCATTTATGACTCTCTGAAGGGCTTGGACCTTGTATAAGGAGACTGGACCCAAGATGAAGACCCACCTGCAGTCTTGTATAAGATCCAATGTGTCCCCTCACCTTCCAGTACAGGAAAACATTAGTGCAATTGAGTAAATGAGCGCTTACAAATCATGGAACCAAGTAGACACTTCATGGTGGCATGCCCTTCCATAATGGGCTTTAGAACATACAAGTGTCTACAAGTTCAAGAAGAAGGTTAACCAAGGGCCCTATTAGGTGGTTTCAGCCTCTAAGGGGGTGTCATGTCCATGGTACATCCATCAAATGGCAGGTGACACGCGATATATGTGAAAATTTCTAAATATTACTTATGTAGAAACCCTACTGTTAAATTTGGTTATACTTCTCCTACTTAATCAAGTTATTAATCTGAAATTTCAGCATTAACATCAAAATAAACACATTAACAGTTCTTCACAGATATAGATCTAAATTGAATACATGCACATAGACAAAGTGACACACAAGATTTTCTAGACAACTGTCCCCGAAAAAACCCAATGCGGGAAAACCGGTCTTCTGGCTGCTGGAGTGTTTATATTATTAAGTAGATTCTAAGTACAACAAATCTGGGCACTTTACTGGTTAACCCGACAGAGAAAACAAAAATCTGCAGCAATACCTCAGTTCCGGAGACGGAAAACTGGACTGATTCACACCCTCAAATGGGATTTACAGAACTCAGCACCTTTCTGCATTCGGAAACCCCAGCGTTGCTCTAAAGCCCTCTGCGTCAGCTCTGCTAGCCTGCTAGTGCCCCTACGCTGCTCAGGAGAGGGCTGCGTAACCCCAGACTGGGTTATGTTGTCTCTGCGCCGCCCTAGCTGGGCCTACGTAAGCCCTAATTGTCTCCTGCTGCCTCTGCGCTGCCCTTTCTAGGCTTGCGTAGCACCTGAAGCCTCTGCGCTGCGCAACTGTTGCGTAACCACTGCCCCCTCTGCACTGCTCTGACTGCTGCTTCTATGCCTCTTGCTGACTCTTGGCTCTGGCTGTAGCTGAAACACTTCTGGAAATTCTTAGCAAACCATGCCCTATAATTCCAGCTTAGTCTCAGTGCTCTGCATCCATGTTTGTGTTCTCCAATTGACCCCAAGCCTTTCCTTTATACTTTTCTCGTTGGGAAACCAACGACCGTGATCTAATCTTGATTCGACGACTAAGATTAAAATAAAGCTTGATCTATGTGACTTAAGTCATTTCCATCACATGTTAAATTAATTACCTTTAATATTTTAATTTTCCGAAGTTTGACTTAGGGTCCTTAATTAAAAATATTAATTAATTAATTTTCTCTCAAAAAGGATGCAATTTCTCAAATCCCTTTCTGGGTCTTGGAGATCTCATGTACTCTAGTCCCTCCACAAAGTTTGGGAGCTAGAGCACATTCGAAGCTACCTCAACACCACAAAATCTCAACAATATAATGATGGAACAGACTGTTGCATCAGGGGAAGGTTCCAAGCCACATGCCATAGTACAAGGGTAGCCATAATAAGGGAAGCCCACACTTGGGTGTATGAATGGAGGAGGGAGAAATTGTGGTACATGAGTTACCCTGGCCTTTGTTTTTCCACCCTTATTCATATGCATTTTGCCTTTTATTGATTTTCCTTTTATAACTGCTCGGGGATTCAGGGGATGAGAGCATGATGAGTAAGATATAGCAGTGGATACTCCCTTTAGGTGGGGCAGTTCATTGCCCACTAGGGGTTGTGTTAAATTTTGATACTCATGTTCTTTGCTTAAGTCAGATTCCAAGATAGCCCAATTTATATTTCATTCATGTAAATCATTGTTACATTGATGGTAACTGAAGGACGAGCACAAACCATAGTGCAAAAAACAAGCCAAGACAAGAGAACACAAAAATTGGCTCAAGCCAAAGAAAAACCCGAATATGGGGAAAACCCTTGATCAATCTTCCTTATCATTAATATCAAATGCTCAGCAGAGAGCCCCAAAGGTTAGCTCAGTTGGTCGAGTTCCCGTTGCTAAGTACTTCACCAATTGGGAGGTCATAGGGTCAAATCTCCTTGATGCCCTTGGGGTTAGGCCCTGCTTGTTTGGCCGACAGGTAGATCCCTTCAGATTGATCTGCCTGGATTTTCCTGTGAATGTAGTCGCCACCCAGTGTCCGTGAACCACCCTTAAAAAAATACTTAGCAAAGAGAGAGTACAATAATTCCCAATCAAAATTGACTTGCCATATTGCAGATAAATAAAAGACCCAACAATAGCAATCCTAAAGTAGACAAACTTGACCCTGGTGTCAAACTGATGTAGAAGAGTGATCTAAATAGGGCTATCACTGATATCATGCTCAATAAGACTAAGGGTGGAGATGACTCCTTCAGATAGTCATTATAACCTCTGCCTTCTCTATAATAATACCAGTGATCTGCTTCCTAAAGTACTAAGAAAAAATCATACTCAAAACTTGCACACACCTTCAACTTAAATATAAAAGTCTGGAGTGTTTCAGTCGAGGATCAGATTGATCGGTTAGGGCTTCCATCAACTCCTTGTTAGCCCTTCCTTTCAAATCTCCAAGGCCTCCAATAACTGCGGCATATCTTCTAGGTCTCATGGCTGTTATATGCTGGATATAGGGTCAATCTCCTGTCCTCTGTTCATAGTTCATACTTCCAACCCTATTTTAACAATGGAACAGAGTGTGGCTTTTTGTCTAAGTGATGATGCAGATCTGCGGTTCCATCATGAAGGAAAATAACCCCAAACAAGTCATAAAACAACCCAGATTTGCACTAGGAGTCTCAGCCTACCTGCACTCATACCAGGCCTGCTCAAACAATCATCGTGAGTACAAAACACAAGTCCTCCTTCCTTCGTTTGAGCTTCTTATCATATCGGCTCCAGAAGTTGTGCAACAAGGTCTTTAAGAGAGGCTGAAAGTCAATATGAAGCTCTTCCTTAGAAAGATTGGATAATGCCTGACATGGTGTCATTGAAGTGAATACTACAGTAAAAACTTTAGACTTCTTTGATTGCTGGAGCAAGGGCAAACTGAACGAAACACTCCCTTCTGTCCTTACTATCCTTTCCTTCACTTAGAACAGAGATAGATAAATAAATTGAAGTGTGTCCTTGAGGTATACGAATAGCCTATTTATATTCTTCATGGGTAGGCCGACTTGGTCACATGAGGAGGGAAATTCAAATTTTCAATTTTTCAATTTTCCCGCCTAAATAATGTCATGCCTTATGAAATTTCATTTGAATGAATAAATAGTTTTCCTTATCCAAATTTAGCGATCTTTAGATCGATTTTGGTCCTCTCGAAAAGAGGAATTCAATGCTGTAATTATCTTTTCCATAGGAGCTGTCCAAAGTGGAATTCGACCCTAGTTTCCAATTTTAACATTCCCTCTCAACTAGGGAGAATTCCACCTGCTAATCTATCATAGATCATCATGCCATCCCGACATTATGAACCATCTCTGTATCTCATCTCTGCTCTGCTCTGTTGAACATTGATATGAATAATAAAGAAGAATCGATCGAGAGTGAGTCACAAGACCTTGCCACTCTCCACTGACAAAACGTCAGTCCACATAACCAAAGAGAAAACTCCAATCGGACTTGATCCCATGGTGATCAAGTTGAAGAACACAATGCATCCTAGACATATGGGGTACGACAGTACACGATGCGTCCATTGGTAGTGCTATGGTCCCTATCCACTTTTCCCAACTCATTGGCTAGATGAGATGTACTTCCTATGTGTCCTAGACAACATGGGTAGGATGATGCAGGAACACCCACAGGGAAAGAATATATCACATCTTGCACACAATCACACGTAGGGACAGGGGAAATCACATCCTACAAATACACATCACAATCATATGTAGGGAAAGGATGAACCACATCCTACAAACGCACGTCACAATCATATGTAGGGAAAGGATGAACCACATCTTGCAAACGCACATAACAATCATATGTAGGGAAAGGATGAACCACATCCTACAAACACATATCACAACCACATGTAGGGAAAGGATGAACCACCTCCTACACACATGCAAAACACCGAGAGTAAGGAAAGGGTGAACCATGTCCTACATGCATGCAAACCAACAATAGTAGGAAGAATCCTACACGTGGGGAAAGGATGAGCCACATCCCACTGACATGTCAACCATCAATCGTAGGGAATGAACATCCTACATGTGGAAAGGATGAACCACGTCCCACCGACATGTCAACAGATGCCTATAAGAATTTCTCACTTCTTACCCGCAAGAGAAGGTGAACCACTCATCTTGCTTATATGCCATAGGAGAAGGTGAACCACTCATCCTATGCATATCTCATCACTCGTAGGGGAAGGTGAACCACTCACCCTGTTCACAACGCACCATTAGGGGAAGGTGAACCACTCACCCTACACACATGTCAACCATCATGGGGTATCACAGGGAAGGTGAACCACTCACCCTATGGTCGCTCATAGCTCAATAAGTACCTAAAACCCCCAAGAGCTCCCAGAGCTCAATGTTTAATCTTAACCACGGATCCCTTCATATAGGGAACAATTCCAAGCTGCTTTCAGGAAATCAAAAATTAGATCTTGACGATGATATTGATAATCGGATTGTCAACAAGAGCTTTATAGCTTCATCCAACAACACATAGACGAATACACAACTTTCTACAGACATATTGATTTCCAGCAGTGATCATAGAAGCACTCTGTAATCCTTTTGCTTTTTGTATATCATGATAATTGTTCTTACTCCCTCTTACTCAGGGAGACGACAAACCTAACCTTGTCTTTCAGAGTGCAAGGTGTTTGACAACTTGCCCATCGTAAGATCCATAGCTAATAATTCATCAATGTACTCAAATATGCCAATGCCCTTCATTGTACCATATGAAGTGGTATCTGAAATCTTCTTCTGCAATATACAATGATAGTGTGCACTAATGGCTCATTGAAGAGCCTCTTTAATAGAGTGGCTTCGTAGTAAGCTATGATTAAGGCTTTGTATATTCAACCTCAATGGAGCTCCCAGACTTCGAATTTTTATTTATTCATGAAATAAAAGTGGATTATGGTATATCCACCATTCTGCTAAAACAACAATTTCTCCATTTATCAGACTATTAAGCTAAGGAAGAAATCATCTCTCTCTTCCATTGATAATGGTGAGAATCACCATCTTTTCCTAATGACCTTTGGCATGGACACTCCTTGAAATAAAAGGAGTTATCAATCCATTCGACCATTTCTTCATGAGGAGGAGCTAACAACTAACTTTTCTCAGATTTTTGAATCACTTCATGTTAATTTTGGGCAACTAGGTCCATACTCCATGTTGCACTGCTCATATGATGGTCATATTTTTGTTAGATTCCTCTTTCGGAGAGGTGCAAGATTGATCTAAAGATCATCTTGTTTGGATGAGCAAAACATATATTTTGAATTTATTTTCCACACATGTGCAAGTTCGGCCATATTTGTAATGTAGGCTCACGTAGGCTCATAAGCCTAATAGATGTGTCACACACCCTCACTGATGGATATAAATTGGAGAGACTTGGAGGTCATTTGGTCATCAACTCATCACACATTCTCTCATTCTGATTCAATTGGTTTGATTGCCTTTGGAGGCCTCTTTCCTTCACATGTGCGAAGCTGGAGTTGCTGAAAATCTGCGGATCTGTTTAGGGCTGTTTTTTTGAAGCGTTGACCGTGGTCAACCCTTGTCCGTTTGACCTCCAATCTTGGTTGAAATTCCAATTTTTGAAGGCCGTACAATTGGGCACAAAAATCAAGGAAAAAGGAGTAGCTTGACTGAAGCCCTAATCTGCAATGTTGACTTTCTGTTCACTGTCTTGCGTTGACTTTTGGTTGACCAATGTTGACTTTTGATGAGATGTTTTTGAGGGCTGTGGGTGTGACACTTGGAGGGTTGGCTGATCTAAGAAAGAATTTGCTGGCTGAAGCATCTTATTGACTGTTGTGACACACACTATCCTATATCTTTGCTGGACAAGAAGAATTGTAAAATCTGATCTATATTATTGGCTTGTCTTCTGTTGATCTATTATTGTGTTCTATCAACATTTTATTTTCATGTTTATGTGATTGCTAAATTGAATCAGGCCTAAGAAAGATTGAAGTAAATTCGTATTAAGCATAGAACACTCCATGGTTATCTAAATTTAACATGGTATCAGAGCTGAGGTGAAGGCAAAGTCCAAGCTAGTGTGAGAAGCAATCACCAAAGAAGAAATCCTATCAAGGACCAATGGCCTCCTCAACCTATAAGGGTTTCAAGTCTGATGATAAATTGCATCATAAGTCTGATTATCATGCATGGAAGATGTCCTTGGATTTGGCATTAGAAGATCAAGATGTCATGGACTATGTGTAGGGGAAGATTCAAGAGCCTCCATCAAATGCAGCTGTTGCCACAAAGACGAAGTATAGAAAAGGGGAAATCAAAGCAAAGATGATTATCCAGGATTCTATTCATAAGCACTTGGTTGCTTGCATTTCTGAGTTGAGCACATCTAAAAAGATGTATGATGAGCTGGTTAGCATGTCCAAGGCTAGCAATGCTAATCAAGTTCTTTTCTTCAAGAATCAATTGAAGAATATCAAGAAGGGCAAGGATGAATCTATTCAATCCTATTTTATGAGGCTCTTTGAAATCAAGAACAATCTTCTAGCTATTGGGGAAGAAATAACTGGTCGAGAGATGGTTCTCATTGCGCTTGGAGGTCTCCCCCGTGATTGGTATGTATTCAATGTTGAGATTTTGTGTATTTGGGGTAGCATCAGTTGTGCTCTAGCTCCCAAATTTTGTAGAGGGACTAGAGTACATTTGATCTACAAGACCCAGAAAGGGATTTGGGAAATTTCATCTGGTTTGGGAGATATTTAATTAATTAATTATTTTAATGTATTTCCTAAGTCTAAACTTAGGGAAATGAAATAATTAAAGTTAATTAAATTAAACATGTGATGAAATTGTCTTAAGTCACACAGATCAACCTTTCTTTTAATCTTAGCCATTGATTCAAGATCTGATCATGGCCGTTGGTTTCCCAACAAGAAAAGTATAAAGGAAAGACTTGGGGTCATTTGTAAAGACACACAAAGGTACAGCACTGAAGCTAAGCTAAGATTCTAGGGCGGGTTTACTAAGAATTCTCAGAAGTGTTTCAGTTGCAGAGAGGGGAGTTTAGACAAAGGGGATGATCTGATCCTAGTGTCTAGAATCAGCAAGAGACAGAGATCAGCTCAGAGAAGCAGCAGTAGAGAGGGCAGCAGCTGCGCAGCGCAGAGGCAGCTTCAGCTATGCAGTCCCTCCTAGGGAAGCGTAAGGAAGCTGGAAACACTCAGGGGTTACGCAGAGACCCTTAGGGGCAGCGTAGGGACTGCATCACCCAGTCTGGGGTAACGCAGCCCTTTCCAGGCCAGCGCTAAGGGACGTAGGTGCTGTTGAGGCTGACACAGGGGCTTCAGGGGCAGCGCTGGGTTTCTAGGGCCTAATTTTGGCCGAGTCCTGTAAATCTGGTTTGAGGGTGTGGATCAGTCATTATTTTGGCTTCAGAATAGCCGGAGAGTTGTAGATCTATTTTATATTTGTCGGGTTTTCTAGATCTGGAACCCAGATTTGCTGTATTCAGAAAACTCTTAATAATAAAACCCTCCAGCAGCCAGCAGACTGGTTTTCCTGCATTGGGTTTTTCCGTGGACTATTTGTCCAGAAAATCACTGTGTCACTTTGTCTATGTGTGCATGTACTTTTTCTAGATTTGAATTGGTGAAAGTCTGTGGGTTTTGGTTCGATATTAATCTGAATTATTCAGTTAATAAATTAATTAAGTAGGAGGAGCATAACCAGATCTAACAGTAGATTTTTGCATAATTGTAACATTCATAATTTTTCACATGGTATCAGAGCAATTGCAGATATAGGAGGGTCACCAACAGAAGACTGAAGGTTCTTGCTGCAGAAAGCAGCAGGAAGTGCAATAGAAGCAACTGAAGGGCAGATATGAAAGGACAACGTAGTTTTCAGAGAAGCAAAGTTACGCAGAGGGCAGGGTGACATAGTCTAATGCTGTCTCCCAGCAGGCCCACGCACTTACTGCGCAGAGGCAGCATAGAGGCAGCGCTGAGATTGTTTGAAGTCAGCGACTGTGACGTAGATCTGAAGCTGTCAGATCCAGAAGAGCCTGAAGCAGAGCTGCACAAATTCAGAAGGTGATGGTGGGGTTAAATTTCTGAAGTTTTCAGATTTTTAGCCTAAGCACTAGTTACAAAGAGCGGGAGGAGATCAACTTCTCAGAAAGTTTCTAGCCAAAGAAACTTGCAGATTGATCAGATGATCAAAGAGAGCCGAATCATTGTTGATTTGGCAGATTTCCAAGAAGGGAAATCAGTTGTCAGAGGGAGAAGAAGGTGTCTGTTTCGTCAAAGGCCTTAGATCCAGTTCTCTAACAAAGAGAAAGGAAGCTCTGACACATTTTTGAGCAGATGGCTCCTCAGGGACTGCGTGATCAGGACAAATTGGATGGCCTTTCCAACTTTTCAGTTTGGAAGGCTAGGATCCTGATAGTCCTAGAGGCACATCATCTAAGAGACCATGCGGAACAAGTTCTGGCCACACCGAATGATGCAGATCTCCTAAGGAAGCATAATGAAGCTGCTGCACATGCCAAGCGACTGATCATGGATGGAATTAAGGATCATATTGTCCCACATATAGCTGAAAAGAAGACAACTAATGAGATGTGGAAGGCCTTAACTTCTCTATATGAGGGAAAGTTTGTCCAAAGGAATATGCTGTTGGAGACTCAGATGTGGTCATTCATGATGACCAAGGGAGAAGACATGGAACATTTCCTCTTTAGATTGCAGTCGATCAGTGATTAGTTGACTGCAACGGGTGCTAAGGTGGAAGATGAGCTGATGGCCAGGATTTCTCTCAATGCAGTCACAGATGAGTGGGAAACCTTTGTCCAAAGTATCTTGGGCAGAGTGGGCCTCCCAAATTGGGACAACTTGTGGGTAATTCTGCGTCAAGAAGAACTCCGCAGAATCACCAAGAAGTAGTACAGCTCTGGATTGAGAAAAGTGAAGAAGGAAGGTGAAGAAGATGTAGCCTTGGCATCAAAGAGGCAGCAGGGAAATAAGAAGAAGGATTTATCAAAGATCAAGTGATTCCAGTGTGGTGAATTAGGACACTTTGCAAGCAATTGTCCTCAGAAGAAAAAGGACAAGGAAGCTTCTTCTTCCAAGGCTGCTGTGGTGGATGATGGGTAGAAAGATGATGCTGCCATGAGCGCTCATGAACCACGAAAGTGGGGTGACATGGATCTGTAGAGGGACTACAGAATGTAGGGCGGGATCCTTGAGTAGCTCATCTCTTGGATCACATCCGAGCTATGAGAGCCTTAAGACAGTAGCGGGACAAGTGGAGCAGTGGGTGCATAGATCACGGATGAAGCAGAGGCAGATCTAAAGGCTGGAAGGAGCAACGCAGTGCAGATGCAGCAGCAACGTAGGGGCTGATGTGACTTCAGGAGCGCAGAGTAGATGTTATGAAACCAGCTCCAAAAATAGAAGAAAAGAGAGATCAATGCCTTAGAAATTAGCCACTTTGAGGGGGAAACCTCCAATGCATTACATAAATGAACAATTCTTGGATGCTACAAATGACCAAAACCTCCTTCTATATATAGGAGTCCATGGGGCCACAATATAATCCTAGCCGACCTAACAATAATAAAGTAAGGGCACAATAATAACAATATTGGGGTTACATGGGTACAACAATAACAATAAGGGGGCTACACTAATAACAATAAGGGACTAAACTAGTAATATAGGGACCTAACATGCCCCTCTCCTTCAAAAAAGTGTTGTCCTCAACACTTGAGTAGCTCTGGGTGTTTCTGTATAAAATTCTCATCCTCCCATGTAGAATCTTGAGTGGGTAAGTTCTTCCACTTGATGAGATACTCTGAAATTGATCGATTCCGTAGTTGTCGAGTTCTTTTTTCCATGACTGCTTCAGGTTCCAATATGATTTTCCCTTCCCCATCAAGTTCTGGCAATACTGTTTGAACTGGAATATTTTCACCTATAACCTTCTTTAAGCATGAAACATGGAAAGCTGGATGTACTCGTGAAGAAGCAGGAAGCTCCAATTTGTATGCCATAGTACCAATCTTTTGCAACACCTTGTAAGGACCATAGTACTTTGGCGATAATTTATTATCCTTTTTAGCTTGCTTGAGGGACATTTGTTTGTATGGTTGTAGCCGTAAAAATACCCAGTCTCCTACATCAAAACTTCTCTCGCTGCGATGTTGATCTGCCTGTTGTTTCATTCGATTTTGTGCCAAATTTAGGTTATCCTTTAAGAGTTGGAAAACTTCTTGTTGATGCTCGATGTGATCTTCCACTGCTTTAACTTTAGAATTTTCTCTTAAATATGATGTGATGGACGGTGGATGATATCCATAAAATGTCGTAAATGGGGTCATTTTTGCTGGAGTATGGAAGGAAGTGTTATACCACCATTCAGCGAGAGGTAACCACTTGACCCATTTTGTTTGTTTATCAGATACAAAACAATGAAGATATCCTTCCAAAAATTTATTCACTATCTCTGTTTGACCATCGGATTGAGGATGATAAGATGAACTATGAGCGAGTTGAGTACCCAAACAAGAAAATAACTCTGTCCAAAAATTTCTAGTAAAAATGGGATCTTTGTCACTCACAATAATTTGGGGGTTTCCATGTAGCTTTTGAATTGTGTCCATAAATGTAGTAGCAAATGTACTTGCTTTAAATGGATGAGATAATGCACAAAAGTGTGCATACTTGGTAAGTCTATTAACTACCACCATGATGACACTCTTTCCTTCGGACTTGGTTAAACCTGTGATAAAATCCATTGAAATCTCCTCCCAACGTCGACTTGGAATGGATAAAGGTTGTAGAAGACCCGGGGTCTTAATTGTCTCAACTTTATTTCGATGGCAAATCAAACATTCCGCTACAAACTTTTGAATATCAGATTTATGGCCATCCCAAAAAAATTCTTTCTTCACCCTGTGGTAAGTTTTAAAAAATCCTGAGTGACCTCCTAAAGGAGAAGTGTGCAATTCCAAAAGATTCTTTTGTTTTAGTTGGGAACTGTTACAAAGATATAAGCGATCTTTGTACCATAAGGAATCATTTTTCCAGCGAAATGTATTAGATGTACTAGGATCTTGCTGCAACTTTTGAATGAGTGTCCACACTTCTTCATCCTTCTTCCATTCATCCCTTGCATCGGTTATCCAATCTGGTTGGATAATAGAAATGGCACAAAGCAATGCTTCCACCTCTTCATTCTTTCTTCAGAGTGCATCTGCAACAACATTTAGCTTCCCTTTTTTGTAGATTATTTCAAAGTCATAACCCAACATCTTTGTGACCCATTTTTGCTGCTCTTCTGAAGATAGTCATTGTTCCAAAAAGTGTTTAAGACTATCATGATCAGTTTTTACCTTGAAGTGTCTTCCCATTAGGTAAGTTCTCCATTTCTTTAGTGCATGCAGTATTGCTAACATTTCCTTCTCATAAATAGGTTTCTGTAAATACTTTCCTTTGATTGAATGACTTTCAAAAGCAATGGGTCTTCCTTCCTGCATTAAAACTGCACCAATTCCATTTCCTGAGGCATCACATTCCACAATAAAGGTTTTTGTGAAGTCCGGCGTAGCTAAGACCGGTGCTAGGCACATTGCCTCTTTAAGATGTTCAAAGGCCTTAGTTGCTTCAGGAGTCCATGAAAATGCATCTTTCTTCAATAATGTTGTTAGAGGTGCTGCTATTCTCCCATAATTCTTAACAAGCTTGCGATAATACCCTGTTAACCCGAGAAATCCTCGCAACTTCTTTATGGTTGTGGGGACTTTCCATTCCTTAATGGCTTTAATTTTGTTAGGGTCTACTTTAACACCCTCATGAGATACAATATGAACCAGATATTCCACCTCTTGTACTCCAAAGAAACATTTGGATGTTTTTGCATATAATTGTTTCTCCTGCAATAGTTTGAGCACCCTGTCAACATGTTCAACATGATCCTTCCAAGACCTGCTGTAGATTAGTATATCATCAAAAAATACTAGCACAAATTTTCTAAGGAAGGTTTGAAAATGGAATTCATCAACCCTTGAAATGTAGAAGGTGCATTGGTAAGGCCAAAAGGCATGACCAAAAATTCATAATGACCCTCATGAGTTCGAAATGTTGTTTTTGGAATATCTTCGGTCTTCATTCTAATTTGATGATATCCTGAACGAAGATTCAACTTGGTAAAATAATTTTCTCCATGTAATTAATGAAATAATTCATCAATCACGGGAATGGGAAATTTATCTTTAATGGTGAGCTTATTGAGCTCTCGATAATCCAGACACATTCACCATGATCCATCCTTCTTGTGTACCAATACTACAGGAGCAGAGAAAGAACTTTGACTAGGTTGAATTATACCCGCCTCTAACATTTCTGCAATCATACGTTCAATTTCGCTCTTTTGGAAGTAAGGATATCTATAAGGCCTGATGTTTGGAGGAACACTTCCCGGAATCAAATGAATAGCATGATCATGATCACGAATAGGTGGGAGTCCTTTGGGAGTTTCAAACACCTTGGAATGATTGTCCAAGACTTGTTGGAGATCTGCAGAAATAGATGATTTTGATGTCGGAACTTCTAGAGAGCATAATTGTGCAATTACGCCTCGTTGTTCTTTCTTTAGAAGCTTTGTCATGACATTAGAGCTTATTATCCTTCCTGGCTTCCCTTCAATACCCCGTAATTCGACTTCCTTTCCTTCTAAAAAAAATTTCAAGAAAAGTTCTTGAAAATTAAAAGCTACCGTCCCCAAAGATTGTAACCATTGTACTCCTAGTACAACATCGGCACCTCCCATAGGAATGGAAAGCATTGGACTTTTCAACACATATTCCCCCATGGTTAGCTTGATATTATGGCATTTTCCAGAGCAATTTATAGTTCCTCCATTTGCAACCATCACTTGACATTCTGGTGCTGGGTATAGGAAACAATTCAATTCCTTGGCTACCTTACAATGAATAAAATTATGAGTAATACCTGAATCAATCAATACTATTACCTTTTTCTTCTTGATATGTCCTTCTATCTTGAGAGTTTGAGGAGTGGTAATTCCTACAAATGCATTACACGATATGGTTGGACTCATTTCTTCCTCTTCTAGGGTTGCTTCCTGGTGTATATCTTCTTCTTTTGAAGATTCTTGTTCATTTTCTTCTTCCTCTTCACAATCTATGTAAAATAATTTCTTCTCAGCACACTGTAGCAAAGCCCTTTTGCTCTTTTTTCTTCCAATTGTTGTGGTGTAAACCTTGTAGGTTGTGGAAGTCTAGGAGTAGCAACACTTCCATCTTTATATATGTGAGTGGTAGGCTTCCTTGTCTCCATAATTTTACATTCAATTTTTCTTGCCAACTTGAATGCCTTTTCCGATGAATTAGGTTCCCAAATGCGAACTTCATGTTGTATGTTATCCTTTAAAGTCCCTATGAAGACATCAATCCTGTGTTCCTCTGGAATATCAGTTACCCTTATATTAAATTTTTGGAAGTCCTCAATGTGCTCCACCACTGAACCCTTTTGTTTGAGATTTACCAATTGGCTAAAGAAGGTGTTCCTTTTTGTCTCCTCATAATGTGCTATCATTTCCTTCGTAAAAATTGATGAAGTGACAATTTTTTTACGGGAGCAAAGCCATCGATACCATACAAATGTATTTTGTTCTAAATGTAAAGTTGCAATGCGTACCTTTTGTGTGTTTTGTACATTATTGAGATCAAAATATTGCTCCATCTGTAGTATCCATGTTACGAGATCCTTGCCATCAAACTTTCTCATATCCATCTTTGGAATATGGTGGTCCTTCAATCCAACATTAGAGTTTATGAAACATTTATTTTGTTCTCATCATGAGTTTCCTCTAATACCTTTTCGCCATTAGGAATCATTTCTTGTATCAACTTTGGCAAACCTTTCTTCAAACCTTCCATGTCTTCCCTCAAACTTTCCATATTTTCTTCCATACCATTCTTCAAACCATCCATTTTTTCTTCCATAGCATTCTTCAAACCATCTATCGTAGCTTCCATGCTTTTCTTCAAAACATCCATTTCATTTTTTGTTGCTCTTTGCGAGAGCGAAATTTGGTGCACTTGCTCTTGTAATTTTGATATGTCATGTTGCATTTCTTCATCTTCATGAGCCATAGTAGAGCCTTCTGAAGGCTTAATGGGTGTTGAATTCCTTTTAGGAGGCATTTTAGAACCCAATACTGATATATATTCTACAATATGCCCTTGGAATCAATTCAAATTGATTCTTCAAACAAGACTTATGCAATTCGGAAAAAAAATACACACCTTTTTCTTGCTTTTGAGGAGCTCGATATTGAAATTGAATTATCTTTATGATTTCAGATCTTCAATATCTGAAATTTGGCCCTGTAGTAGCCCTCTTTCAAATGCCACAGGTTTGACCTAATTTGGATTCTTCAAAGAAACGTTATACCGAATCTCCCACAGTGACCTAATTATGGATTGGTTCAGCAGAGCAAACTTGTACGACGTGCCACGTGTCACTGTTTCCTCCTTCGGATCTGAAATCGATACAAAGGAAACTTCAATCTGTTTACTTGTGGTCACTTCTGACAGAATTCCAATCCGATGCTCAGAGAGAGAGGGTTATGACGATTTTCCCACGGTCACCTCTTTGAGATGAAATTTGGAAGCCTGAACTAGCCCTAACTTCCACAGATCATATCTCCGAAACTATTGCGAACCAAGATTTGAAATTTTCACAGGAGGTTCCACAGGATTTCGGCTTCGCTCTGTAAAAATATTAGCTTCTGAAACTTCGTAGAAAAAAAATTATAGCGAAAATGCCACGATGACCTGTTTAGGTTAAATTTAGGAGCCTGCAAAAAGCCCCAACTTCCACCGATCAGATCTCCGAAAATATTGCGAACCAAGATTTGAAATTTTGTCATGGTGTTCCCCGGGATTTCTTCTTCGCACTCTAAAAATTTTCAGCTTCTGAACCTTCGTAGAAAAGAAGTTATAGCGAAAATGCCACGATGACTTGTTTGGAGCAGCGAAACCCTAAAATCCAAAGCTCTAATACCAAATGTTATGAAACCAGCGCCAAAAATAGAAGAAAAGAGAGATCAATGCCTTAGATTTCAGCCACTTCGAGGGGGCAACCTCCAATACATTACATAAATGAACAATTCTTGGATGCTACAAATGACCAAAACCTCCTTCTATATATAGGAGTCCATGGGGCCACAATATAATCCTAGCCGACCTATGTAAGGGAACAATAATAACAATACTGGGGTTACAGGGGTACAACAATAACAATAAGGGGGCTACACTAATAACAATAAGGGACTAAACTAGTAATATAGGGACCTAACAACAGAGTTGCTTATGCAGAGCAGAGATGCAACAGTGTGGAGGCTTCAGGAGGATAGTGCAACACAACAACATCATGAGGGATTTCAGCACAAGGGGCTGATGTGACTTCAACAATGCAGAGGGAGTCTGTTTACGCAGTGTAGAGTTGTTGCTGTGCATCATCCTTCAGATGCCAGCACAGATCAACAACTTATGGAGCTTCAGTGATGAGGATGCAACCCAACTTACTTGTCTGCCAAAGATTGGGCAGAAGATTCAGTTGCTTCTCTCAACAACTGAAGTTGCAGTGCAACAGATCAGCAGTGGTAGTGCTATGAGCAGCACAAATGCAACAAATTGAGAGGGAGCTGCAGTACAGATGTTGCAGTGGCAGTGGCAGCGTCATGGGCAGCAGTACAGAATGGTAGCAACAGTGCAGAGTTGAGTGGCAGCAAGCCAAGTATCAACAACACACCAGTGCCCAAAATCTTGTAATACATGGTGTGATGTATTGCTAGAGCACACTCCTGATGCTAAGAAGGAGTGTTGAGATTTTGTGTATTTGGGGTAGCATCAGTTGTGCTCTAGCTCCCAAATTTTGTAGAGGGACTAGAGTACACTTGATCTACAAGACCCAGAAAGAGATTTGGGAACTTTCATCTGGTTTGGGAGATATTTTATTAATTAATTATTTTAATGTATTCCCTAAGTCTAAACTTAGGGAAATGAAATAATTAAAGTTAATTAAATTAAACATGTGATGAAATTGTCTTAAGTCACACAGATCAACCTTTCTTTTGATCTTAGCCATTGATTCAAGATCTGATCATGGCCGTTGGTTTCCCAACAAGAAAAGTATAAAGGAAAGGCTTGAGGTCATTTGTAAGACACACGGAGGCAGAGCACTGAAGCTAAGCTGAAATTCTAGGGCAAGTTTGCTAAGAATTCTTAGAAGTGTTTCAGCTGCAGAGAGGGGAGTTTAGAAAAAGGGGATGATCTGATCCCAGTGTCTAGAATCTGCAAGAGACAGAGATCAGCTCGGAGAAGCAACGATAGAGAGGGCAACAGCTGTGTAGCGTAGAGGCAGCTTCAGCTATGCAGGTGCTGTGCAGTCCCTCCTAGGGTAGTGTAAGTCAGTTGGAAACCCTCAGGGGTTACACAAAGACCCTTAGGGGCAGTGTAGGGACTGCGTCACCCAATCCAGGGTAACATAGCCCTTTCCAGGTCAGTGCAGAGGCTGATGCAGGGGCTTCAGGGGCAGTGCTGGGGTTTCTAGGGCCTAATTTTGGCAGAGTCCTGTAAATCCCGTTTGAGGGTGTGGATCAGTCATCATTTTGGCTTCAAAACAACCGGAGAGTTGCAGACAATTTTATCTCTGTCAGCTTTTCCAGATCTGGAACCCAGATTTGCTGTATTAAGAAAACTATTGATAATAAAACCCTCCAGTAGCCAAGAGACCGGTTTTCCCGCATTGGGTTTTTTCGGGGACTATTTGTCCAAAAATTCACTGTGTTACTTTGTCTTTGTGTGCATGTACTTTTTCTAGATCTGAATTGGTGAAAGTCTGTTATGTGTTTTGCTTCGATATTAATTTGAATTATTCAGTTAATAAATTAATTAAGTAGGAGGAGCATAACGAGATCTAACAATAGACTTCTGCATAATTGTAACAGTCAGAAATTTTCACATTCAATACCACTATTCTTAATAATAATGTGATTCTTGATTTTGATGAAATTTTGACGAGATGCACTCAAGAGGAAATAAGAATGATGGAGGGAGATCATCCCTTTATTGGAAATGGAGGTGACCCTACTGCCCTCACCGCTCATGCAAAGAAGAGGAACAATGGTGGTCCGAGAAATCAAAACCATGGAAGAGCGGGGCCCAAAGTGTAAGAATTTATAGGGTAAGTTCCGTAGATCAAGAACCAAAGGTCACTGCTCACAAACAGATCACAAATCAGTACACCAGTATAATCACGTGGTTAAAACCCTCAAAGAGGGAAACAGTCCACGCCCTGAGCCAGCAGCCAGAGAATTATTAATATAAAAAGAAAAGTTACATATGTTTCTCTCATAGACGATTCTGGGAAAAATGACCCTCCATGCTCACCAAGCCCAGAATCTGCGCCTTTGGACCAATTGGAGTGTTAAATTAATACGGATCAAGTGTCGTTAATACGAGGGTGAGAATACTTAGTCGGATCACTACAAATCGTGATCGTCAGATTATAAGTTACAAATGTATATGGTAAAGAAACACACTTTACCTAACTCTACACTAGACTAAGTTATTCTTAACTATTTCTTATGTGTCGGAATATCTTAACATCCCCTCTTAAGAACAACTTGGGATAGGATTGAAGGATTTACAAAGGTGACACAAAAGGAGCCTATTTCCTATGTGTCGAAATATCCTAACATCCCCCCTTAAGAACAAATTGGGATAGGATTAAAGGATTTACAAAAGTGACACAATAGGAGAAGGAAGGAGGCATTAGAGCCTATCCCCCCTTAATGACAACTTTCCTGAACTCCAAGCATGGATCGAAGTTTGGTAAACTTCGCTTCTGTGAGAGCCTTCGTAAAGATATCGGCTACTTGATCATTGGTCGGACAATACTGCACTTCAAGAACACAATCATGAATGAGCTTTCTGATGAAGTGTATGTGGAGTTCAATGTGTTTCATACGCTGATGCTGAACTGGATCTTTACATAGCTGAATGGCACTCTGATTATCACACCAAAGTGTAGTTGGATGCTGCTGATGAAGACCAAATTTAGACAGAGTCTGACGAAGCCACATGGCTTCCTTGCTGGCTTCAACTGCACCACGATACTTTGCTTTTGCTAAAGAAAGGGAGATGGCACTTTGTTTCTTACAAGACCAAGTAATAGGTCCTGAACCAAGAGTGAATACATATCCCGCAGTAGACTTTCGATCATCAGGGTCACCAGCCCAATCAGAATCAGTGAAACAATCAACAATGGAGATGCTCCTGCACTGTAATGAATCTCGAACTGAACTGTATCTCAAATATATTGAAGTATTCTTTTAGCTGCTTTCCAGTAACTTTCATGAGGTTGGTGTATAAACCGAGCCACAAGACCACCGGTAAAGGAAAGGTCAGGACGGGTATGGGTTATATACAAAAGTGTACCAACAATTTGATGGTATAAGGTAGCATCAACTTCAGGGGTAGTACAGTTGATTGAAAGCTTGACTCCAGACTGAAAGGGAGAAGGGGCGAGCTTACAATCTTCCATGTGAAAGCGGTGTAGAAGATCACAGGCATACTTGGACTGAGAGAGGGTAATGCCTTCCTTGGATTGCAAGACTTGAAGACCAAGGCAATAATGCAAGTGTCCTATGTCTGTCATTTCAAACTTCTTTTTGAGGCTAGACTTCACATGGTTTATATGGTTTGGATCACTACCAGTAAGGATAAGATCATCAACATAAAGAACAAGGATGGTGAAGGAATTACCCACTTTCTTGGTGTAGACAGTGTTGTCAGAATGACACCTAGAAAAGCCATTATCTAAGAGAAATATATCCATTTTGGCATACCAAGCCCGAGGAGCTTGTTTGAGACCATAGAGAGACTTCCTAAGGTGACAAAAAAGGCTGGAGTATTTTTGGATAAAGCCGGGGGGTTGTTCCATGTAGATTTCTTCATGCAAATCTCCATGTAAGAATGCAGATTTAACATCCATCTGATGGACTTCCCATTTAAAGGAGAAAGAAAGGGAAAGAACAAGGCATATAGAATTCATTTTGGCAACAGGGGAGAAGGTTTCAGTATAGTCAATGCCTTCAACTTGTGAAAAACCTTTAGTGACAAGATGAGATTTATGTCTATAAACTTTTCCATCTGGTCCAAACTTTGTTTTGTAAACCCATCTGCATCTGACAAGTTTTCTTCCTTTTGGAAGAGGAACAAGATCCCAAGTATCATTTGTCAGTAAGGAACAATATTCTTCATTCATAGCTTCATCCCAATATGGATGACTGGAAGCTTCTTCAAAGGTGTCGGGATCAAGTTTTTTCTGGAACTTTCAAACCCGTCAAGAAAAACTCTTTCGGGCGGGAAGCAGTCTTATGTGCTCGGTCGGCGGGGGTCACTGAAGACTTCTTTGCATCCCGAGTAGAGCGGACCCATCTTGGAAGCGATGGAGTATAAGGAACAATTTCACGAGGTGGAGGAGGATTGTCATCCTCGCTGTCATCATCTGAACTAGAAGGAATGCTATTAAAAATAGAAGAGAGAGAGAGAGGTAGCACATATGCCGAATCAGGCTCGCAGTCCAAAGGTGGCACACTTGCCAAACGAGGTTCGCAGGCCGATATATTTTCATCAAATTTACATCTCTTCTAATGATAATATTTTTGGATTTTGGTTGAAGAAGTCTATATCCTTTGACATCTTCATAATATCCAACAAAAATACATTTTTCACTCTCAGGTTCTAAGGCTTTATGTTTCGCATCTGGAATATGGGCCCAAGCACACTTCCAAAAACATGAAAGTGACTTACATCTTGTTTGATTGAGCTCCAAGCTTCTTCTGGAGTTATATTCTTTAAAACCTTAGTAGGAGTGCGATTTACTATGTAATTTGCACAGTTAATGGCTTCTGCCCAAAAATTGAGATCAAGTCCTTTAGATTGAAGCATACAATTAGCCATTTCTTTTAAGGTGCGATTCTTCCTTTCAGCTACACCATTTTGTTGAGGAGTATATGGAACAGTATGTTGCAATTGAATGCCATGCTCAGTGCATAAGTTGATAAATTTGTTGTTAACATATTCTCCGCCATTGTCTGATCTTAACTTAAGAATTTGATGTCCAGATTGTTTCTCAACAAAGGCCTTAAAGGCCAAGAACATGTTAAAAACTTCACTCTTGAGTTTTAAGAAATATACCCAATTGCGTTTGGAAAAATCATCAATGAAAGTTAAGAAGTACTTGCAACCAGAGAAAGAAACAACAGGAAGTGGACCACATAAATCACCGTGCACAACCTGCAAAGGGGCTGAAGCGTGCCAAGAGGCACGTTTGTCAAAACTATCCTGATGATGTTTTCCGAGTACACATTCAGAGAAAACACCATCTCGGCAAGATACCATAGGAAGGCCTGTCACCATATTTTCCTTACATAGAGTTTGAAGAGAGCGATAGTTTAAGTGACCAAATCGCTTATGCCAAAGTTTGCTCACATCATCATTATGAGCAACAAAAACCGAGGGAAGAGATGATGACCCAAAGTTGTCAAACTTATACAACCTTGTGGAATCATCAGCAATGCCAGTAGCTAAAATATGTTTAGGATCTTTGAGGTCCTTGATTACAACATCATGAGGTGAGAATTTTACTATTTTCCCTTCACCTGAATGAGTTATCTGATAAACAGATAAAAGGTTTCATGACAAGGTAGGAACACATAGTACATCATTAAACTGACCATTATCTAGATGAATGGTTCCAGATCCTACAACACTAAGAGATCTATCATCACCAACATAAATATGTTTGGTGTTACAATCATCTAAAGAAGAAAACATGGATTTATTTAGCCATGTGGCAAGAAGCTCCAGAATCAATGAGCCACTCATGAGAAGGAGAAGAAGAAGATACAGTTAATGCATAACCAAATCTTGATGCTTGACAACCACAAGCAGAAAGTACCATGCCTGAAGATGAAGGTGAAGAGTGCTCCAAATTGATGTTGTGCTTCTTCATTGCTGCTTCTAAGGCTTCCATCTTCTTAAAACATTTGGACTCTATATGGCCATCCCGATTGCAAAATTTGCAATGTCTATCTGCCTTCTTCCCTTTCTTTTGATTTTCTTTATTATTTTGGTGATTTGATTTTTCAGTTTGCCGCTGAAATTGCTTAGGGCCCTTGTTTGGTTTAGGACCATATTTTTTAGGATATTGCTTCTTGGGATTCTTTTGATATGGTTGTTGTTGGGTTGCTAAGGCTTTCTTAGAAGCGTTTCCAGCAATGATAAAACCAAGGTGTAAAAGTTTTTCTTGTTCTCTTATCAAAGAATCACAAAAGGCATCAAAAGAGGGATTCTTGTAGGTGGTTCCTGAAGAAATGATGGCTTCTCTAGTGGAATGGAAGGCGGAAACAAATACAGAGTATGTAGGACCAAGCTTAGCAGGAATGCAATAGATGAGGCTACCATCTTCCTTTCTGACGTTACACCCTTCTAAAAGAAGTCTAAGGGTCTTGAATTTGGACAAAAAGTCTTCAATAGAGGAGAAATTATTAGGGTCCAAAGTAAGCTACTCATTTTCAAGCTGGTGGGCTCTGATTTGATTTTGAATGCCAAAAACAGTATTTAGCTTTTCCAGGGCTTTACCAGGGGTGTCAGTGTCAAGGATGTGAAATCGAAGATCTTGAGCAATGAACATTCCTATCAACCCTCGTGCTTGATCTTGTTTGTTTTCCCATTTAGGAACTTTATCATCATCGGAAGGTTTAGTTTCTTGACCTGTGGCTATTCTATAAAGCCCTTTACTTTTAAGTATATCTACCATGTGAGGTAGCCATTGGAAATAATTGGTGCTGATAAGAATAATTGGACATGCACTTTCCATTTAAAAAAAAAAACTGAAGCTGAGAAAAGTTGAAACTAACTGCTCCAATGGAAAGATCTCGAAAAATTAGGCTGTTTAAAAAAAACGGCCCAAAAAACGGCTTTCGAATGAAGAAGTTATGCCTTTTGAAAAATCCGAGTTGAAGATGCCGAATAGTTACAGGAATGGGATGAAGTGCAGCTTTTTAAAAAAAATTCCGCCCCTTTGAACAAAAGCTTTTTACAAAAGAAGCTTGAGAAGGAGACTTGAACCCAAGACCTCTATTCTCATAAACTAACCCCTCACCAAGTGATATAGTAAAAGGATCACGTTATTGTATGAAAGGAGGAAGGGGGGGGGGGGATTTACTCTTCGGTGTGCGTGCCTTTTCCTGCACGAAAAAACACAAAAACAGAGCAAAAAAAACCGAAATGCAGAGCCTTACGGCAGAATGTTAGATTCTCGATTAGCCTTACTGGCAACTATCACTTTTTTCACTATTTTTGATTTCCCGAGATCGCACAAAGACTCGAGGAAAGAGCATACGTAGCAAAAAAAAAAAAAAAACCCTTTTTCCTGTTTCTGATTTGCCGAGATCGCATGGAGTGCATAGCAAAGAGCATACACAGAGAAGAGGGTATAGATCCGGCAAATAAATAAAACCTTAATACCGAAAATAAACAGATAAAAAAAACCGAAATAAGCAGAACTATTAACAAATATAACTGCAAAATAGATGCTTTATACCTCCAGATCTAAACTGACATAACTTGGGCAACCGGAAAACTTTTCGCATGAAATGAAAGGCGTTCCTCACTGTAACAGACGCTCCGGACACAACCGAGCAGTTCACCAAGCCCAAAAATGTTCAGAAATAGTAGATCTACAAAACGGCATTCGCATGCAGTCAAACCGGCTTCGGAATTTGATCAACAACGGACGCAGCCCTCAAAATAGCTCCGATACCATGTAGGAATTTACAGGGTAAGTTTTGTAGATCAAGAACCAAAGGTCACCACTCACAAACAGATCACAAATCAGTACACCAGTATAATAACATGGTTAAAACCAAAGTAACAGGAATTTATTAATATAAAAAGAAAAGTTACATATGTTTCTCTCGTAAATGGTTACTAGACAAATGACCCTCCATGCTCTTTAAATAGAGATCATGGACCAATCGGGTGTTAAGCCACGGATCAAGTGTCGTTAATATCGAGGTGAGAGATAACCGTCAGATCACTACAAATCGTGATCGCCGGATTATAAGCTACAAATGTACATGGTAAAGAAACACACTTTACCTAACTCTACACTAGACTAAGTTATTCTTAACTATTTCCTATGTGTCGGAATATCCTAACACAAAGGAAGGAAGGGAAGATGTTACACTTGTAACAAGTTTGGTCACTATGCAAGAGAATGCCCTAATAGAAGGCACTCTCCCAGGGATGATGACAACAACAACTTCAGGGGGAATGGCAATCAAAGGAACAACAGGTTCAAAGGAAAAAGGAAGGCTCCCTCTGATCGTAGTGGAAATGGGAAACCTTTCAAGAGGTCAAGAAATTCCAGGTACGATGAGTCTAATGTTGTTGATAATAAGAGAAATGAATTTATTCTTGTATCTGCCCTTTGCTGCATCCCCTCCCGACACCCTGGATGTCTGGTGGATTGATAGTGGTGCTTCAAGGTTCCTCACTAGTTATAAAGAAGCCCTCTCTGATTTGATTGAGAAGGATACAAATATAGAAATTATCCTTGGAGATAATGCCACCTATCTCGTGAAAGGGACATGGACTGTGACCCTTCATCTATCTCAAGGTCAAGTCTTTCGCTTACAAGATGTGTTGTACGTACTTGATTTGAGGAAGAACCTTAGGTCTATTTCGGCAATGGAAGACAAAGGGTTCAAGGTGGCTTTCGTTGATGGAAAGGTATGCATCTGGAAGAAGAACTTCAAGGAAGCTCTTACTATTGGTTTTAGAGTTGATACACTCTACCAGGTTGGAGGAAGTCCATTGGGGGCTATGTCATGTGATACAACTTGTCAAACAGAGTTATGGCACCGAAGGTTTGCACACTTTCATTACAAAACCCTTCCCGAAGCAAGGAAGGTGGTGATAGGGATGCCCGAATTTAAAGATGATCATGAAGCTATATGTCAGGGTTGTGCCGAAGGGAAGCATACAAGGGGACCATTCCCCTCAAGTGTCACAAAGACAATTGATATCTTGCAGTTGATACATTCTGATTTATCTGGTATGCTGCCTGTGACATCCTTGGGAGGATGTTCCCATTACATGACTTTAACAGATGACTTCTCCCGCAAGATCTGGATATATTTCTTGAAGAAGAAGGACGAAGCATTCAAATGGTTTCGTACCTTCAAGGCCTTCGTGGAAAATCAAACCGAGAAGAGAATCAAAGTTTTGAGGACCGACAATGGGACCGAGTATGAGTCAAATGAATTCAATGACTTTTGCAGAGAAGCTGGCATTAAGAGGGAAACCACAACTGCATATACTCCTGAGCAAAATGGTGTTGCTGAAAGAAAGAACAGGACCATTGTGGAAGCTGTCCACGCCATGCTATGTGACCAAGGTTTTTCGAAGTTTCTATGGGGAGAAGCTGCGAACACTGCTGTGTACGTTCAAAATAGATGCCCGCATTCTGCTTTGGACTCCAAAACTCCCGGAGAAGTCTTCTCTGGTAAGAAACCTGATGTTTTTCATTTTAGAGTTTTTGGCTGTCCTATTTACTTTCATGTGCCGAAAGAAAAGAGAAGCAAGCTGGATGCTTCTAGAAAGAAGGGAATGTTTGTGTGCTACAGTAAAACTTTGAAGGCATATAGAATCTATGTGCCTGGTCAAAGAGAAGTGGAGATATGCCACGTTGTTGCCTTCGATGAAGATGCTGCCCTTAAGAAAGTGAGAAATCTTCCTATCTCCAAGGAAGACAGAGAAGATGAAGAAGCAGGGAAGCAAGAACAAACGAAGGATGAACTGATGCCCGATGTTGAAGGACCTATGATCCTATTGATCCACCTCCTTCAAATAAGAAAAGACCCTCATGGCTCAGGGATACTCTCGCAGATGCTGAGAGACATATTGCCCCAAGGGGGACATTTCGTGAAAGCAAGAAACCGAATAGATACCAAAGGTATCTAGCAGCCATGAGTACAATTGTACAATCTGAGCCTGGAACATTTGAAGAAGACGTTAAACATCAGGTTTGGAAGGATGCTATGCACGAAAAGTATGAGTCCATTATGTAAAATGATGTCTAGGAAGTGGTCCCGAGATCAGAGGACAAATCTGTTGTCACCTCGAAATGGCTCTATAAGATCAAGAATGGATCTGATGGTAGCACTGAAAAGTACAAGGCAAGATTTGTTGCCTGAGGCTTCTCTCAAAAGGAAGGCATAGATTATGATGCTATATTTTCACCTGTCGTCTGCTATACCACCGTCCGATCTATCATTGCCCTTGCTGCAACGCAAGGACGGAGTCTTCATCAGATGGACGTGAAGACCGCTTTTCTGGGGTTCGAAGTTTGAGATAGAGACACCTATGTATGCAAGTTGAAGAAATCCCTCTATGGGTTGAAGCAAGTCCCCAGGGCTTGGTACGAGAGTATAGATAGCTACTTGATGAAGCTGGGCTTCACTCGAAGTAATGCTGATCCAAACCTTTATTTTAAGGTTGATAGAGAAAGGCCTCTCATTCTAGTTCTCTATGTGGACGATCTCTTCCTGACAGGTGCTGACCCTCTCATTCATCAGTGTAAGAGGGAGCTAGCTTCCGAATTCGAAATTGAAGACCTAGGACTGATGCACTATTTCCTAGGTTTGGAGGTCTGGTAGAGGCCAGGCGAGATTTTCCTTTCTCAAGGAAAATATGTCGTGAAGCTGCTTGAGAAATTTGGTATGGTGGACTGTAAGTCTGTGTCGACATCGATGGAAGTCAACTTTAAGAAGTTGTGTGGAAACGCTGTTGTGCTCGTGATGGGAAATCCTATCGAGTATCGACAACTCGTGGGGGCCCTGATGTTCCTAGTGAACTCCCGTCCGGACGTATGTTTTGTTGTGAACACTTTGAGTCAACATATGGTTGATCCTCATCACATTCACTGGATTGGTGCCAGAATCTATTGAGATATCTTCGGGGCACAATCAACCATGGGCTGAGTTACATTGCTGGGAGTTTGAGACTCCATGGATATGCTAACGCTGATTGGGCTAGCAGTGTGGTGGATCGCAAGGGCACATCTGGATGCTGCTTCACCTTGGTTTCTGCTTCGATATCTTGGATGAGTAAGAAGTAGAAGTTGGTGGCTTTGAGTATAGCTGAGGACGAATACATTGCAGCGAGTATGGCCTGTTGTGAAGCTGTTTGGTTGCAAAATCTCTTCAGTGAGTTGTTTGGGCATGTGCTAGATACCACCGTTATCCTTTGTGATAACCAAAGTGGGATTTGTCTTTCTGAGAATTTCGTGTTTCACGATCAATCCAAGCATATTGATATCAGGTACCACTTTATCCGGGATATGATACAGCGAGGCGCTGTAAGGCTCGATCATATAGGAACTGATGAGCAGGTCACGGGTATTCTCACGAAGCCCCTGGGGAAGGTCAAGTTCCTAACCTTCCGTGAGAAGCTTGGAATCGTGGAAAGACCCTATTCTGAGGGTCCTACTTGAGTTGGAATATGAGATGTGGGAGCTCCAAGGGGCTTGGGTATAGCTTTTTGGAGCTATAAGCACACACGGGGCTAGGCTTGTCGAACCTTGTTGTGCTTCTGCCCCACCGTTATGATATTGAGTTGGTTCACCTCTCTTTGATCTATGCCCTGCACGCATCCTACCCATGGAGTTTCAGACTCATGGGAAGTACCTCTCATTTGGCCAATGAGGTGGGAAATGTGGATAGAGACCAATAGCAGGACCGATGGACGCATCAGAGATTGCCGTATTCTCTATGTCTAGGATGGCACGTGTCCAACACCTTGATCTGGGATCAAGTATGATGAGGTTTTAACCTCTAAACTGACTTCAGGTCAGTAAACTAACTTTGGGTTAGTATGAGACTCTTTTTGAGTCCAAGAGAGGTTTTAACCTCTAAGCTGACTTCGGGTCAGCTGAGCGTGATGTCTTTGTGACTCACCTTTTGTTCTATTTGAGAAGAAGAGCCAGCAAAGCAAGTTACGGCAGGATCACGCACGATGCTAGATGATAGTACACGATGGTACTGATGGATGGCACATGTGGACAGATGGAGTTCTCCCTTGTTGGACACCTAATCCTCTATGGGTAGGTGTAGAAGGCGAATGGACATAGGAAGTCCAAGAGACCTTGGAATGTGGAATCCAAGTGTCGCCTAATGTACTATAAATGTATATCATTGTGAATAAGAAATTAACACACGCTTATCTTTCCCTATGTTGTCTATTCCTGCCTATTCTATGGCTTAGTTTAACATGGTATCAAAGTGGGCAATTGCTGGTTCTACTCCAATTTGAGCCACTAGTTTTTGTGGTCTTTCTATGTATGTCAGCTCTGCCATTAGTCTTGCACTTCTGAGCCAAAATTGGAGCTAAATTCTTCGCCCTCTGTCCTGAAATAAACAAAAAAATCTTCATTTTCCCTCATACCTGGGTCTGTCAAATATCTACCCAAGTGTTACACCACAATCTACATTGTTTCTGACACGCTGCCCTAAGCTCTTTATTCTCCCTGCAGTTGGCCTCCACAATACCGCTCGGGCTCCTCGACACAGTCATACATATTTGCTGCTCCATCCTTCCATATGCTACACCTGTAGTCGGCCTCATACATATTCATTGCTCTTGAACAAGATTGCCTCAATGACCATAATTTCTTAAGACGTAAGGAATGTCAATAGGCGCCTCGCAATAACCAGGGGCCAGAATGTTGGCAACACAGGATGAGCACCACTAAGAGCTCTAGTGGACATTGGTCCACAAATATTCGAGTGTATCAAGTCCAATACACCCTTGGCCCTATTGTTGCTTCTCTGATACGCTGCCTTGGCATATTTCCCCAATATGCACCCCTTGCAGACATCATCTCGTTTAGTGCTCATCTCTGGAACTCCTGTGATAGTCTTCTGGAGAATTTTTAGCGCCCCATGATGCAAATGCCCCATTCTTCTGTGCCATAGCTCATTCAGGTCCGTTTCATCTGCCTTGCCGACCAATGCCATTGGAGACTCAAGTTGCAACTTGTAAAGTTTGTTGCTTCTTACCTTGTTCTGTGCCTTCTTCTTCCAACTGGGGTGTTTGATGTAGACTCCATTGCCAATAAAGTAGACGTCATAACCTCAATTTTGAAGCTGAGACACTGAGAGCAAGTTCATCCCCAACCCGGGCACATGCAGTACATTAGTGGCCCGGATCTTATTTCCAGCCACGGTCTGAAAAACTACGGTACCTCTCCCAATAGGAGTGCATTTTGCTTTATTACCCATGGTTATTTTAAAATTCATCTGCTCTTCTCGGTAGTCGGAAAACCATTCCCGTACTCCAGTCATGTGAGAAGAGGCTCCACTGTTAATATACCAGACATCAGAAGAAGCAGTGCTCGATACGCAAGCAAATTCTTCTTCAAGTCTGGATGCCAAAACAGAGACATTGTGATCCATCTGTTCTGTCATGTTTCTTTTCCATCCTGGAGAACTATGTGAACCCTTCTGCGTTGCTGCTGCAATAATAGAATTCCGTTCACTAGTCGATTTTCCCTTCTTGTTACTCATCTCTGGCTCTAATACCATGTGAAATTTTCAATCTGAAAACTATACAGTTGCAGTGATAGATTTATTCCTCCTACTTATTATTACAATAAGTTATTTTCATAAATCTTCTAGCAAATATCAAAATAAATACTACTACAACATTCACAAATACATATGCAAAGAAATGAACAATAAAAGACATAAGCACAAGAATCAATCACATGTACACAGTTATTTTTGGACAATTGTCCCTGGAAAAACCCAATGTGGGAAAACCAGTGCAACAGATGTGGGTTTTATTAATTCTTCAGCAAATGATTTCTTTACAAGGAAAAATACTGGCTATACCCTTTAATTATTTCATTTCCTTAAGTTTAGACTTAGGGTTTTCATTTAAATAATTAATTATTTTAATAAGTCAGGAACCGAGTGGAATTTCCACAAACGGTTTCTGGGTTCTTTGGAATACTATTGTCCAAGCCTCCTCTCAAATTTTGAGATTTGGAACACTTTCTGATGCTACAAAAAACAACACTTTCAAGTCCAACTCCTTCAAAGAACGTGTCATGCATGGCAGATGGTATCTATCATCCTTGCATGGCAATTAAAATGCCCATGGGATCATTGGGATATTCTGTTAAGACCTATTTGAACATTTCAATCTTCTCAACGTCAGCTTGGTCTCTTGACTATGCAAGCAAAATATTGGCTAGAGAAGATTCGTTATATTGGAGGGATTTATGAAATCATGAGCAAAATCAATGACAATTAACAAAACCTTAACCAAACTGAAAATTAATTGCTCAAATAAATCTCTTTACGAAGACATTCATCAAACCTGTCTGTTTGTAGTTTTGAACATCTATCTTTTTCTGAGTAGTAAGAATCCTTGATAAATATATGGAGTGTTGTTGTTTCTAAAGATTTAGAAAAGATGTTATGAGATTGTGTTTGTAGTGAGTTTATTTGCAAATCTGATTTCTTCATTTTTATTATTTATTTATGGATATACAAATTTTCACGCTTTTTAACATTTTAAGGGTGGATTCCCATCATGATTTTCATGGATCCGTTTCCGAATTTCTGGAAACAGATCCCAAAAAATTAAAAACCCTTCGAAATGCATCCAATTCCAAATCTGAAGTTTCCAATTTTTTGAAACGACACAAAAACGTTTTTACAGTGTTTTGGTCAAGGATTGTATCCGTTTGCGTTTCGGAAACAGGGATCTGCGTTTCCGGCAAATTCTTCAGGCGTTTCCGGTAAGCCAAACATGTTCGCTCAAGTTTCAGGAGCAAATAAATTCACTTCCGTGTATATTTCCCCTAGATCTACATCAAATGCATATATTTTTGGCGGTGCAAACATATGGCATGTGAACATCGTTCCCGTTTCAATCTTTCTTTGGATGTCTTTTTGTTGTTATTTGTTATGAGTGTTTTAACTTTAGTACTATTTTATATTTGTATCCTCCCTGGTAATGTTATGCAAGGCGTTTGCATTTGATTGAAATAATACATTCTTTAGATTGTTATTGTTTGGTGAGTCAATATTGAAAACCGTACATACTTGATGTAAGCTTTGCTGACATACAAATTTACTGTGGCTTTCAATAATGGTGGTGACAATGCTTATCTGGACAGCAAAGTTGATCTATATTGCTGTATTGCAGGTGTGGAAGAAAAAGTTAGAACAACTGGGGGCTGAATTTGTAAATCATCTCTCTAGGAGAGTAACACATATATTTGCCATAAATTCAAAGGCCTTGTCAGAAAGAATAGGACACGAGCGGCTCAAAAAATTAAAATGTGTATGCTGTCTTTCTCAGATATCTGTGTAATAATATACAAATATTTGCTGTAGTTTTGTGAAGGTTCTGTTTTTTCATCTTTGCCATTCTCTGCATATCATATTTATAGAGAATAGTAACCCTTGACAACTTTGATGTCTGTTAGAAACCCGGAAGGCCTCCATGAAATTGATTCTCTTTAGAATCGTGAAAATGCCCTTGAATTCTAATTTAGATAGTCTTGTAGAAAATTTAATAACTTTCAGGAAAATGCTATGAGATTTTATCTATCACAATTTAGGTCGCAAGATGTGACCTCGTCTGTTTTTGTTTATAGCCCTCCCTGAGCTGACTCAAATTTTCTACACATCTATCTATGATCTCCATTTGTGAGAGGACTATAGGCTGGTTTTCAATTGTCACTGATGCACATGACTCCAACAAATAAATTTCACATTTTGCAAACTATTGTCTTGCATTTTATTTAAAAGGTTTTAGATTGATTTGTTTAAGCCTTGTTTGAAGGGACATATGACAGATCATTTGAAGTGGACTTCATATTGAGGTTTCATTTAGAAGGAAGAGAAACTTAGTTTACAAGTGTTTTTTGTTCTTTTGAATTTAAATTCGGTTAAAACATAAAAGAGTGATGGCGATTAAAGCGTAAATAGTTGTTTTGAGATTCTTATTTACTTATTTTTTGGTATATTCATGTTTCCTTGTCTAGTTTCAAGCATTTACCTCATAACAATATTATGTATGAGTACTTATCAATTGCTAAAATAGTTGTGTATAAATTTATTGCATCTTCTTGTCTAAATGGTGTATGAAAAGAATTATAGACAATATGAAGCACAATGGCTAATTAGACATGAATGGCTTTCCAATGTCATGTTTACAGGGAAATGAAATAAATTCCTGCTGTTGTAATGACATATTGTTCTATCTCTGTTCCTGATGGTATGCTAATGGAAAAATTAAAAGATTGAGTTTCATTGGCAGTCCAATATATCAGATCCATTAACCGAATATACAATCCCTTCACGAACATACAATTTAATCTCACTTTTAGCGAACATACAATTTAATATCACTATGTAAGTGATGGTTGGATCAGTTATTGAAATATCAAAGTTGAACAGTTAATTTTGAAGTTGATGTCTCGAGTGCATAGCTTTTGAAGTTGATGTTTCAAGCGCATAGCTTTGAATGAATAATGTAGGGAGCTCAATAAAAAGCCTGATATCAGGGTAAGGTAGTACATATGTTTCTTGCATAGCACACCATCTAGATTGGCACAAAGTTTAGCTTAAATGAAATTACATTCTTTGATAGAGAAAATTTAATATAATTTTTTTTTTTTTTAAATTAACAGATGTGTTATATGCTTGAATTCTCTATTAGAGTCACAAATAATAAAGTTCAATTATTTTCAAGGCAACATTAACTATATCTCTCGTCTCATCCACTGCAAGCAAGGCCTCTTTATATAATGGAAAGACATGAATTATATGCTTCCCTTTTCCATTTCTCCAAAAACTTTTTGTAATGTTCCTTTTTCTGGTATTTCTTATGACATGGTTAGGATGGACTTTCAGAGTTGGGGGTAGACAGGTCACAGGTACAGGTCGGCGTCATCGGTGGGCCCTGGGGGATTTTGGAGGGTTTTTGAGGAGTTCTTATGAGATCCTATGGCATTCACTTGTTACATTCCACCACCCACAGAGTTTGCCTTTCATTCTGTCGCATTTCGACAACTTTTAGAAAACTGAGTTATTAATGGGCCTAACTCAATTAATTACGCCTAAGGTGGCATTTCGGGAGGAATTATTGGAAAAACACCTTAGTGTAGTCGCTCGTTGGAACTAGAACGAGAAGATCTATAGGATGGGATGGCCAGGAGTGATTTTTAGTGACCTGAGGAGGCATGGTGGCCAATTGACCATTTTCCCACATTAAAAAGAATATTTAATTAAGGGAAATGTTCTCAATGATTAAAATAATAATAAAATAGGAGCTTCTAGAGGAGTCCATTAGATCTATAAAAAGAGGAGAAAGGACCATTAGAGAACAACTTGGATTTGATCATTGTCTTGTGTGAGAGGTTTGAGAACTCTGTTCTCTACTCCATTGGTAGCCCCATGACGGAAACTCTCGGGTGATTTAGAGATATTGGGCGAGCACCCATCTCCCCTTGGTGAATTCACCCTGAATTCATAGGAGAGCTCAACAGTGCAATTAAGTTTAGTTTGGAGGGCCAACATAGCAGTGCAACAGATCATCTTTGAGGCGAGCTTTCATCTCAGCTATTTTGGGTTGTATGTGCATGTAACCCTAGTTTATCCATTATAATAAAAGTTGAGAATTTTCCTATTCATTGTGTTATTGGGTTGCAATGCTCTATTTGTTTTATCTTACATGGAAATATTCTGTTAAATGAATAATAATTTAATGGTGAAATTTTGGTTGAGTTAATTTTCCGACAAATTATGAAAAATATGTTAGGTCCCTATATTACTAGTGGTCCCTTATTGTTGTTAGTGTAGCCCCCTTATTGTTATTGTTGTACCCTTGTAGTCCCCATATTGTTATTATTGTGCCTCATAAAACCCCACTATTGTTATTGTTGTGCCCTTACATTATTATTGTTAGGTCGGCTAGGATTATATTGTGACCCCATGGACTCCAATGTACTCCTATATATAGAAAGAAGGTTTTGTCATTTGAATCATACATGAATTGTTCATTTATGTAATGTAAAAGTAGTTGCCCCCTCGAAGTGGCTGATTTCTAAGGCGTTGATTTCTCTTTTCTTCTATTTTTGGAGCTGGTTTCATAACATTTGGTATCAGAGCTTTGGATTATAGGGTTTCGCTACTTCAAACAGGTCATCGTGACATTTTCGCTATAACTTTGTTTCTACGAAGGTTCAGAAGCTAAAAAAATACCCATTTTCGAAGAAATCCTGATGAAAGTCGTATACAAATTTCAGATCTTGGTTCGCAATATTTTCGGAGATATGATCTGTGGAAGTTAGGGTTTTTGCAGGCTCCCAAATTTCATCTCAAAGAGGTGACCTTGGAAAAATTGTCATAACTCTCTCTGAGCATCGGATTGGAATTCTATAAAAAGTGGCCGAAAGTACACAGACTGTAGTTTACTGTTTATCAATTTCAGAGCTGAAGGAGGAAATAATGACACATGGTACGCTGTACAAGTTCGCTCTACTGAACCAGTCCATAAATAGTTCATTGTGGGAGATTGGGCATAACTTTGACTTGAAGAATCCAAATCAGGTCTGACCTATGGTATTGGAAAGAGGACTCAGAGGGCTAATAGAGAATAGAAATTCAAAGCTTGAAGATCCAAAATTACAAGGATACATCAATGTCAATATCGAGCTCCTCAAGAGGTTTCTCAACATCTCATTGAAGAATTGGGGAAAAATTGAATTGGTAACATGGAAAAATCGATGGACGCTGCTAGGGTTACGACTCTTCCTCCTTCTGTCGCCGCAACGCCACAGGTTAGCCCCAAGGACCATGGAATCTTGCGACTTCCTTTGTCTCTGTCGCTCCATCACGTCCGCTTTGAAGTGATCGATCTTGGTGTTAAGGCCATGATGGTTGGAGTTTGGCTCTCTAGTGGCCACGCCATGCACTCAATCGTAGATCTGGATGCTGTGATCCTGAATCTTCGCGCTCTGAAATCCAATGACTCCCTCGCTCCTGAAACTCTCAACGACCATGAACCATTGCCACTATGTGGGCCACACCTTGACAGGACCAGTTCTATGGATCGGATGCAAATGGAAGCGGCTCAAGACTGCTATATGCCCTTGCTTGCTGCCAGTGCCGAGAATATCCTTGACAAAAAGAATGGCTGCGCTCAGGCTCGACGAATCTGCAAGGCTCCAATCCCCAATGCAACGCCGGAGGACTGCAGCGCGCTGATTGACGGGTTGGCTTCTCACTCTACGGAGGCTATGAAATCTAATAAGCCCTCAGTGTTTGATTCCTTGGACTCTCGAAGTAGATTTGGCATTAAGGGTTCTCCAGATCTGTCTCCCCTCTCTTTCCAGATACAATCGCTCTTGTATCGGGCAAAAATCTGCTTCTCTGGGTTCACTCCACGGATATGGTGAGATCCCTCTCACAGACCCTTGAACTCAAGCTGATGATACCCTCCACCTCTCAGCGTCTTCTCTATGGAGGTAAACAGCTGAATGACTCTCTCCCGCTTTCATTCTACAATATTGAAAAAGATGCTTGGGTGGTTTTAACCCTCTGTCTATGAGGAGGGGCAGCTGGACAACCCTCCTCTGCCCATGCTTTCTCTTACAAAGATGCTGTCCATGAACAACCATCCAAGAAAGTTGCTCATACCACGGAGGAAACTGCTCAACCTATGGAATCCCCCAGGCCTTTCTTGGTGGATAAATCAGAGGAGGTGCCCTCGATAGAAATCTCCCACCCAGATTTTGAAAACCAGCACCAAATGTATGCAGAATTTGCCATCATTTGCCGCTTCAACGGATTATGGCCGCGTACTGTAGATCTGTATCAATGGATTCACTCCAATTGGACTAACAACAGTAAGGTTATCTTCTGCTTGAAGGGTTTCTTCATTGTTCTATTGGCTTGCAATGAGGACTATCAAAAAGCCCTAACAGGGGGCCCATGGTTTTGGGGAAAAGCAGGGCTATTCCTCACCCCCTGGTTCCCAGATTTCGACCCATCTTTGGCAGTCATCACCAAACTGCCAATTTTTGTCAGGCTTCCCAATTTGCCTGCTCATTTATGGCACTTCTTTGTCTTCCAAGCAATTGGAGACTCTTTGGGTCGCTATTTGGCAACGAATCCCTCTAGGGGAGAGAAAGGCATATATACCTATGGCAAAATTTGTGCGGAAATGGATCTAAGTAAAGGTCTGCCGGATCAAATCAATCTGAAAGTGGGTGACTTCTTGTGGATTCAGACTCTGGATTTCGAGAACACTGTGTTCCGATGCTGTCACTGCCACCAAACAGGGCACCTTCAGAACTCTTGCACTATATTCCGTGCCCAACAAAAAAAAGGCAATCACAAACCGAAATCTAAAAGGTGACATTCATACCCCCAACTCCGATGAGGAGGAGACTGAAGCAGATGAAGAGGCACCAATAACAGAGAAGGAGACAGCCTCGGTGGACCCTAGAGGGCCCATTGCTATCTCGAATCTTCAGAAACGACCTCATGAGTCCGCCTCCTCCGACTTGGATAAGGAGACTCCTCCAGTGGTTAACGACGATCTCCAGCTGGCTCTTACTTACTTTCCCCACAATACTTGGTTCAAAGTTACGAAAAAGAAGGGAAAGAAATGTCATATGGAGGAATCCACCCTTTCTGGGTAGATTCTAGTGACTGTCTCGCTTGGTTCCTTTGTCTCACTTCTTAAAACTCTATGTTCTCTCTTGTTTATGTCTTGGGACCGAGGTTGATAACTGATCATTTCCGATGCCCTGCTTCATTGTCTCTCTATGGCTGATATGCCCTGTTTGTAACACCATTTTGTACTATATGATTTCAATAGAATCAGTCTTATTCAGAAAAAAAAAATATCGAGCTCCTCAAAAGCAAGAAAAAAGTGTGTATTTTTTAAACAAGTTTGCATAACAGTTGTTTGAAAAATCAGTTTGAAGTGATTCCAAGGGCATATTGAAGCATAGATTTCAATATTGAGTTATATAATGCCTCCCAAAAATAATTTCACACCCATTAAGCCCTCAGAAAACTCTACTATGACGCATGAAGAGGAAGAATTGTAGTATGATATATCAAATTTACGGTACCAAGTGCAACAAATTTCGATCTTACAAAGAGCAATCAAATATGACATAGATGGTTTAAAAGCATAAATGAAGGCTAAGTTGGATGGTTTGAAGGATCAAATGAAAGCTAATATGGATGATAAAGTAGTGGAAAATCACATCGAGCATCAACAACAAGTTCTCCAAATCTCAAAGGATAACCTAACTTTGGTGCAGAATCGAATGAAACAACAGAAAGAGCAACATCGCAGCGAAAGAAGTTCTGAAGCAGTCACAGAAACAAGAACTCGACAACTACGAAATCGATCAATTTCAGAGTATCTCAGCAAGTGGAAGAACTTACCCGTTGAAGATTCCACATGGGGGGATGAAAATTTTATACAGAAGCATCAAGAAATAATCAAGCGTTGAGGACAACACTTGTTTGAATGAGAAGTGCATGTTAGGTCCCTATATTACTAGTGTAGTCCCTTATTGTTGTTAGTGTAGCCCCCTTATTGTTATTGTTGTACCCCTGTAGTCCCCATATTGTTACTATTGTGGCCCATAAAACCCCACTATTGTTATTTTTGTGACCTTACATTATTATTGTTAGGTCGACTATGATTATATTGTGACCCCATGGACTCCTATATATAGAAAGGAGGTTTTTTCATTTGAATCATCCAAGAATTGTTCATTTATGTAATGTAAAAGAGGTTGCCTCCTTGAAGTGGCTGATTTCTAAGTCGTTGATTTCTCTTTTCTTCTATTTTTGGAGCTAGTTTCATAACAAAATATTCTGTAAGGGATATTACAATGGTATCAGAGCTGGTTTTCCTGCCAGCCCAAGGGATCCTTGTAAACTTGTTGAGCCAGATTTATCAGTCATTGCAGAATTCAAATTATCAAGTTCATTGTTTGATGATAATGGAGAAACCCTTGATCAGAAGACTAAATTTCTGAGTAAAGGTGATTATTGGGGGTGACCTTATAGTGTTCTCAGGTGTCGAAGACTGAGATCCGAGGAGTAGGAACCAGGTCACATGAAGCGAACAGATTATGGCGTGCGCATTCCCAGTTTGTGGAACGTAGTATTATCAATCAACACAGAGTACAAAAGAGCGTTTCAATGCCAACGTGGATCAAATTATTAAGTGTGATTGCCACCCATGAATTCGTGGTTACGTTGTGCGATGGGGTGTGCAGTTTGAAAACCCGTAGGATGAGTCTCGAATTGTTGGCTCGATCCTAGACATTCGGAACCAACAAAAGTACCTGAAATGAATGATGAGATCTGGAGCTACTGTGTAAAATTGTAAGCATGTGGGATGTAATAGGGATCGAGTTTGTGTGCAAAGTCTTGTTCACAGTGATCCATCATCCACGCATAGTTGGTGCACCCTACTAATCGCAGTAAATCACATGAGTAAAGTGGCCAGTGGATGAATTTTCGGAGGTCAAGTATATCAGTGGGCCAATCTATTATGTCTGCGCATTAGTATTAATATCTGGTGTAGCGACAGTTGCTTCAGAGAGGGAATGAACATGGTTGTTGGGCGATGGCTAAAGCAAAGTGACATTCTTGATCGCTGGTTGTCGAAGACTATGCAATTTGAGGACCGACAACTCTGTCCAGCTGACATTTGTTTGGAGCAGCTTTGAAAACCATGCAATGTTGATCCGGATCAGCTGGTGCATAGACCAAAGCGGTGCAACAAGCTTCGTGTATGGTTCAACGACATTAGAGATGCTGAGTGATATGTGCTGAAGAGATGGGCACTGGACAGTGATTGATTGTGCATATGTCGATTGAGCGATGTGTAATTAGAGCCAGAGTGTAGGGACTTAACACTATAAGCAACGTTCTTTGGGTTGAGGCAACGTTCATTGGGTCGAGGTCCCATCGCAATTTCATGAGCGAGCAGCCAATGTGGAGAACAAACTTCCAAACAAGAATAATATGAACTGTATCAGTGCACATAGATCATAAATAGAACACCTATAGAAGGCCGATGAGTAGAGAAGTGCTTAACAAAAGTTATTTGCATGTTAGACAGAGTTACAGTGCCATGCTAGTACATTGGGACGAAGATCAAAAGTACCAGGCACACCAATTTGATGACAAAGAGGCAGAGTGTGTTTGGTCGCTACAGTGTGCATTTGAAGTGCGCATGAAGTAACTGAAGTGCAACATAAGAGTTGTGCGATGGCAGGAAGTATACAACGATTATTGTTGGGTTTGAGAGATAAGAGTATAAGTTGCGTTAAGTCAGGAGGAACTGGTGTAAATGCTGGTGAGATAAGGACCCCTTTTCAAGAGTTGGACTTGCATGTCAAAAAGGGATGTTGCCTTTACTGGACTGTTGCGAGTGCCCAATCATCTCTTGTGATGGCCATACTTCCACCCAGTTCTGCTCTTCAAGTTGTTCTCTGTATAATTGATTTTCTTAGGAACTGTCTCTTTTAGGGGCGTTGCTTTATGCGAAGTTCAAAGTCCTATATCGCTAAATCAAGTCTGTTGGTGCACATTTAATTTTGAGCCTGGAATCGTTGTTAAATCACCTATAACACTCAACAGGCAACTCTGTTTTCCACAAAGAATAATGTTTATTTTTCCTATCATCCTTAGAATTTTGTGCAATTAGTATATCTCAATAATCTATTAGCCCTGTCAGTTGTAACTTATCATGCTGAGCAAGAAAAGTCAGTAAAATTGCACTCTGTTGCTTGTGTCTTGTATGAGTTACCGAGTGGCATGCCACCAAAATCTCCTTTATGTATTATAGTACTGTGACAACGGATTAATGTTGCTGATCTAAATCAGCTACGCTATGTAATCGTTGCTAGTGCTATGCCGTTGATATGGGAAAATGCCATGTGAGAAGGTCTTTGTACTAAGTCAAGTATTATTGTACTTTTGTCAAAAGTCTTGTATAAGTCAGTTTGATGTACTTGCCATCATTTAACTAAAACATGGATCAAATCCTCATAAAATCTCTTAATAAACTAGCAGTAACAACCAACAAAACCTTCTCCAAAGAAATACTCACTTTCCTACAGCAAGAGAAGCCACAAAGAGAACATGAAATAAGATACAAAATCTTGAAACTTGGGACAGATTTGAGATGCATTGGGGTGACCGCAAAAGCCATTCTCAAACTTGAAGAAGTTGCCTCACTCCTTTCCAAGGTGCATCAGTCAAATGGGAAGAACTTCAATTGGGCCCTAAAACCAGCCATGCTTGCCTTACCACAACCCAAGTATTTGGAGCACCCTAATATAGGAGTCAAACTTCCAGATGCCTCATGTCTTAGTAGTATCTTGACATTGACTGCTCCTATACCTCCTTACAATGATAACATTATGAGGGGAGTCTTCAGGTCGATAGTGGAGACCCTGCATGATCTGGATAACAGTGAAGGCCCTACCTTTGGGAAGAGGAAAGAGATTCTAGAAGTCATGGCCTTGGTCAGAGTTTATGATCTCATGTTTGAGATGGAGTGTGATGGTTTGATCCTACAGATGTTCTAATGCTTCTTCAGGATTAGGAAACATCATCTTGACACAGTCTTAGCACACATGCAGTCCATTTTGTCACCATGTATGAGGGGCCGTGATGCCATTTGCCGGGAGTTGTAAACTAGATTGCTGAGCATTTGGAGGAGAGAGAAGTTGGTCTCACCTGTTGCTTATGAGCTAGCCAAAAGGCTGGTTAAGCAGAACATTGGGCTATTCAGGAGACAGTTGACCAGGGAGGAGCTGCCCCAGTTTGGTGGATTAGGCAACAAGAATGAGCTGAGGAGGAAGGGTCTTTGCTTCATCTGCAAAGAGCCTTGGGGACCTAACCACTCATGTTTTAGATATGTAGAGGAGATGATAGAGGTAGAGCAGGAGGATATTCCTTTTGTATGTCAGGATGAGGACTCTTCTTTGGATGAGTCCATGGGGTCAGATGAGGATGCCTATGGGGAGCACGAGCAGTCATGTGGAGTTGTTGACAGTAGGCCAGATTTGTATTCCGGTGTGTTTGAGGAGCAGTCAGGGGACTTTAGGGAAGATATTCAGGATGATGAGCCACCTGTGATGATTCAGCATGAGCAACATATGGTGTTGCATGAGTCAACTGAGGAGGAGGATATACGCATTATACATGATGATCCTATTGGGGAGAGCCAGTTGGAGATCCATATTGAGTCTGTGATGGATGTGCAGCTACTTGTGGGGTCAGCCATTGATGAGGCGCAGATAGATGTACAGAAATCTAGCAGGGTGATAGCAGTTGCAGGCAGTTATCCTCAGGAGGTGTTGGAGGTCGCTAGGGTAGTTTTGCGGGAGGCTAGTAGACAACAAGAGTATGGCATTTTTGATCTGAGGAGGGAGGAGCTTTTGGAGATGGTGGTGCATCTATCTTTGGGCCGACCCACTGATGAGGTGTAGGTAGATGCACAGGTAGTTAACAGAGCTGCAACACTTTCAAGGAGCATCACTCTCCAGGATTGCATAGATAGGGCTTGCAACATATCTTGCCCACTTTGGCTTATTATAGAGAGAGGGGCCCGCTTCTTTAGATAGATCTCGTTGATGGACGGGACAAAGCAGCATGAGTTGAGCATGGATTGGTGGCAACACACTAGACTTGTTCCATATGTCGGTGTCCTTGTATTTGTTTCTTCTTCTGAGATAGATTGGCGGGAGATCATGGGTTGGTATCCTATTGATGGGGTATCATTCTTAGTTCGGGGCACATTTCAGCATGAGCTCTTAGACGAGAGAGTTATTGCATGTTTCAGTGGGCAGTGGATGGTGGGCTGACAGTTCATCAGTATTTCAGTAGCACTGGCCCAGCATCAGCAGAGTAGGGTTGACCTTGGCCTATGCTAGAGGTTGGATTGGAGAGAAATGCTGAGTTGGTATTCTAGAGCAGCAGCTATAGCCAGAGACAGAGCACAATCTGAGCCATGGGACTTGGGCGATGATTGGCCATGGTGGCATTAGGATCCAGGAGGATTGGTCGATGATAGGTACAGTGAGAGGTCAGGCATTGAGGTGTCTGTTCCCAATGGCTTGACACAGAGGCATAGCAACACCCAGCGATTTGTATGGGATCCGGGCATTGGGTCTCAGTTGCATCAGACCAACAGACTGGTCCACATGCTTGGATTGCTTGAGGGCAAGCAATCTTGGGGCAAAGGATTTCTAATGCTCCTTTTTTTGGTATTCCTTATGACATGATTAGGATGGAGATCAGAGTTGGGTGCGAACAGGTCACAAGGGCAGTTTGGCATCATTGGCAGGCCCTAGGGGATTTTGGAGGGCTTTTGAGGAGTTCTTATGAGATCCGATGGCATTCGCTTAGTATATTCCACCATCCGCACAGTTTGCCTTTCGTTCCGTTGCATTCCTACAACTTTTAGAAAATTGAGTTATTAATGGGCCCTACTCAATTAAATATGCCTAAGGTGGCATTTCGAGAGGAATTCTTGGCAGAAAACCTTAGTGTAATATCTCGTTGGAACCAAAATGAGAAGATCTACATGATGGGATGGCTAGGAGTGATTTTCAGTGACCTGAGGAGGCATGGTGGCCAATTGACCATTTTCCCACATTAAAAAGAATATTTAATTAAGGGAAATGTGCTCAATGATTAAAATAATGATAAAATAGGAGCTTCTAGAGGAGTCCATCAGATCTATAAAAAGAGGAGGAAGGACCATTAGATAATAACTTGGATTTGATCATTGTCTTGTGTGAGAGGTTTGAGAACTCGATTCTTTACTCCATTGGTAGCCCCAAGACAGAAACCCTCAGGTGATTTAGAGAGATTGGGTGAGCACCCATCTCCCCTTGGTGAATTCATCCAGAATTCATAGGAGAGATTAGCAGTGCATTTCAGTTGAGTTTGGAGGGCCATCATAGCAGCGTAACAGATCATCTCTGAGGCCAACTTTCATGTCAACTATTTTGGGTTGTATGTGCATGTAACCCTAGTTTATCCATTATAATAAAAGCTGAGAATTTTCCTGTTCATTATGTTATTGGGTTGCAGTGCTTTATTTGTTTTATTTTACATGGCAATCTTTTGTTAAATAAATGATAATTTAATGGTGAAATTTTGGTTCAGTTAATTTTCCGGCAAATTATGAAAAATATTCTGAAAGGGATATTACACTTATGGTGCACTAGTGAAAGTTTTATGGTGCACCAATTACTTTCACTGATGTCTCCTATGCCATACAAAACACCTCTATAATTGATGTCTCCTATGCCATAAGAAACACCGCTTTATCTCATAGAGGAGATGTGGATTGTGTGCTTCTCTTCACCATTCTTCTAAAATCTAAAATATTTTGGCACATCATATTCCCTCACCACTCCCCTTAGGATCTTTGATTGTAGTTCCATGTTCTCCCATAGTTCGCTCTCTATGATGTTTCCATGTTCTCCCATGCTCTGCTCTCTATGATGTTCATTTATAGGCTTGTTACTCACCCACACAAGGGTACCTCCTAGGAGATTTTTTTTTTCCCCTATGACACAATTTGGCAGTCAACAACCCTAACATGACCCATAGATAGCCAACCTCAAATTTTAATCATCCACTCTCTTGTCAGTGCATTCGTTCATTGAACTCATTTGATGGATCACCTATTGTGAGTTATGAGTTAACCATTTTTACACTCGGATGCTTTCAATTAATGTTCAATATCTCAATATGGATCACATGTTGAATTGGATTATAGACTCCTATTGTATGTGTATTTGTTCCCCTACTTCACTTTGGTGTTTATCATGTGTCCCTAATCTAGTCTGAGTTTCTTTAGGGTGCTTCTTTTACCCTCTAGGAGGGGCACAAATAGGAGGCTTTGATAATGGTAGTGCTCCATGTTATTCATACTTAACACTTGTTATCATTCCCCTTACCTATTGTCTCATCTTTTGACTAGTTGTTGTTAGTTGTTTGTGTTGGTTTACTATTGACTTTGTCCCATGAGAAGAAGGGGTTGTATACACATGAGGTTGATGCAGCTATTAGAAAAGAAAAAATTACGATCCAAATATTAAAATGCAAAAGAATGGCTAGGGATGTAAAAGTAAGCAAAAGGCAAATTATAGCTTGAGCTCTACCGACTCTTACATAGCCACTCGTCCTCAAGAGTAAGCATGCATATCACTCTTGTGAAAGAAAAAAGAACTCTCTGTAAACGTCATTTCCCTAATGAATCACACCATGCATATCACACTTGTCAAAGTAAAAAGAACTCTCCATAAACGCCACAGCCTCGATGAAGCAATAAATTGCTCATCATTAAAAGGGGTTGTCTCATTAATATATGATGATCAATGAAGTTGTTTATACAAGTTATGTAAAGAAAGAAAAAGGTAAATGTTGGGGGCTTTGAAAAACAAAGATGAGAGAAGGTAATTGAAGCAGCTAAGCGCTCCCTCTACAAAGGCGCTCATGGACATTGGTTTTTTGTAACCTAGCATAAGACTGCAACACCTTTCATGAAGTAAACCCATAACCATAACATCTATCATATACACCTATCATTTGAAAGGGTTGTCCTAGGAACTGTTTCCCCTTTAGGGTTGGAAGTACGTAATATGGTCATATGGTAGCCCTCTCATACTTAAGTGAGTTAACTTGTACACATTCATAAACTTGTTCGACATTTGAAGATAATGCTTGTGTGAAATACTTTGATGGATCTAACATTAAATATGGTCCACCTTGGTGCTTGTTACACACCAAATGTTGGTACCCGTAGGACAACTTTTCTCCTAATCATCTTCTTCCAACCTTCAACTAACAACCCTTCATAGCTACCTTGTAGCTGATCTGATGTGCCATTTTACCTCCTCCACTTTCATCAGCCATATGTTTCCTCACCCATCTGTTAAAACTTAAGAGCACATGTTATAAGGTGGGCAATCCGATCCAACAGGTATGTTATTCATTGTGCAATCGGGTGCTTATGCTTGTTTTTCATTTGGACATTTGGCATGGATTATGGGGTGACTTGGTAGAAGGAAGGGTTTTGACCATGGTCTTGTTCCCTCACCTTAAATGGGGGGTTAATCTTCAATCCTAGTCTAGTGGGACCTCCCCTAATGGCCTATGGCTTTAGGAAGGGAACTACTTGGGAAACCGCAATTGAGATTGCATGGTCCCGTTTTCCCATTCCATACTTATCACTTCCCTTCATACATTACAAGCCCTATACTCCGTATTCCTTCTTTGGGTCCGCATGACCATAGGTCCACTAGGTTCTAGCACACCCCCTTCCCTTCTCCACATATTTGGGTCGGGCTTGGAACAAGGCTGCTTGGAAGCTACAGTGGGGAGCGGCAATTTTCTGAAGCTTCCAGGTTGGGAGCGAATCTTATATAATATATATTTTTATATATTTTGATGCATATATGTCAACAAAAACATGTAGAATGATGAATTAGTTATAAAAAGGATAAAAACATGGATTAAACCATATAACATCAATCATGTAATAGTTATAATATTCATCAACCACAGGTCCACAAATTACAAGTTCTCATTTATATAGCATGTAAGAGTGCACATAACCAAAATAACATCGAATGCAATCCATCTTTGAACCAAAAATACATCAACAAATAGGCTCTAGATGTCCTCTAGCATCCAAAAAAATCATGCTACAACAAATACCTACATATCATCAAAATCATTGCATATCTTGGGATCTTTGTCATTAATATCCCCCTTTAAGCATTAACATAAGTTAGAAAAAAAAGTAGCATGTCAAGTCAATATTTTGTTTGAGTGATGGGCACATTTTTAGTAGAGTCATGATAGAAGACTTCGACAACTAATGTCACTAACATCAAGGTACATAAAGGGCTTGGTGCTCTTGATTAAATACGAGTTCCATACCCTAGTACATGACAAACTCCAATGGAAACATTGTAATCCCCCCCATTTTGAAATCCTGAAAAGCAGATAAGTTTGTTGTATTTTGAGTGAGATCTAAAATTCTACTTTCTCCATATGAAATCCAATGATGTCGGAACTGTTGAGAAATCTGGGGCATAGAGATTAAGTGATTTCTCTTCTATTAGTAACCGCTTGTGATTGGTTTTTACTATTTTATATTAGGATCTTCTTTTCCTTAGGTTATTAGTGTTCTTCTTCATCAAACAACTACCAATGCATAAACCATAATGAGACAAGAGACACAGAATATAGGCTATCAGCCAGGGCAAAAACCTCACTCTTTGAGAGGAAAACCCGAACAAATTCTTCTTCTTATAAAGATTCCAATTGACGAATACCAAGACCAAGACCATTGGCCTATTTGCCCCTCCAAGACCAAGACACAAATCCTCCTTGATGAGGTTCTTCCTGCAATGATTAAACCTCTGCTTCTTCGTTCTTCTTGGACATTCTTCAAAATTTCGGTCCCTTGGTTCAACACTGCAATTCAGAAAACCCTTAAGCCCCAAACAGTCCCAAAACTAATGTTGGAATATTTCGTATCTTTTCCTCTCTCTTCGTTGGCTCCTTCTTTGTCACCTTTGCACTGCTTAACTTCAAACTTGCACTTGCTATATTGCTGCACTTACAAGTGTACCCTTGCACTGTTGTCTTTATACTTTTGCACTTGTTGTCCTTGTATCTTCGCACTGCTGTCCTTGCGTTCCGCTACACTTTCGCACTACTGCACTTACTGTAGAAACTTCGCACTGCAGACGGAGATCATCAAAAATTCTGTGACAAAAATGAAATCTGAGCTACCTATTTATAGTAGTTTTTCCTTGTATATGAGCCGACATGAGTGCATCAGATCCGACATGTCCATTAAGTAGGTTATATACTCCTTTTCATATCTGAATTCAAGGAGAGGTTTCATGCTTAGTTTTGGAGGGCTTAGACATTTATTAAGTGACTCATACAAGATGTAACATGCCCAAGAAGGGTCCTTCATACATGACATTGACTCAAATTGACTTTTGTGGCTAGATGACAAATCCTAAAGTCTCACAATGGGAGCCATCACTAAAAATAAAATTCTTTGCTCATGAAACCCATGAGACAAGCATAATAATAATTTTATTTTTCTTCTTTTCATCAATTACATAAAATCACAATTACACATATCATTATGAAGACCGAACTTGGTTACTTTTCAACACTCCCTCTTAACTAGGGAGGTATGCATAATGGTACTTGGTCATTCTCAATCTGAAGAATTTCTCATAAGAAGAATTGAATTGGTAACTCATCTGTATAGCATCATATCAACCAACATTGTCACATAGCAAGGCCTTGACTAACAACTCTATCTCTCCACGAGATCTGAGCACAATGCTGGCGAGACCAATGATGTATAAAAACCCTCATCATTGTCTCTCTCCGAACATACCCCACCCGGGTTCTCAGGGTGTGTTCCACCAAGATTATTCTTATCTTGGATTCCCAGTCCTCAAAGAATATTAGTCCTTAGCGAATACTCTTATCTTGGATGCTCTAATACATCCTCAAAGAGCATTGGATGCCAGATGCTTATCCAATCCTCCATTCTGTCTTCCCAAGTGAAGACAAGAATGATGTGTCTATTGTTGATTTTTGTAGCATCAGATGTGCTCTAGCCTCAAGATTTTGCAGAGGCTAAGACACATGCATTCTCCAAGACCCAAAAATCATTTGGGAAAATTCCACCTAGAGATGATTTAGTTAATATAATTAATTATTTTTAATGTATTCCTAAGTCTAAACTTAGGAAATGTGATTAATTAATGGGTATTAATTAAATCAGGTGCAAATCTTCTAGATAAGGGCGTGGATCGAGTCCAAGTTAATATTAGCCATCGATTAAGATCTAATCATGGCCATTGATACCTCAACGAGAGATTATAAGAAGGAACTCGATGGGCACTTGGAGAACACACTAGTGCAGATACTCACTTGCCCAAGTAGATCAATTTTCTCAATTGCTGAAGTTGCAAGAGAAAATCGAGTCAGAGGGTGAGTTGCAGGTGAGAGAGAGAGGGCATCAACAAAGTGTAGGACGAATTCTTGAAAGGGCAGCGCAGAGGAGGGATGCAGTTCATCAAACACTGCGTAGACGATGACGTAGTGAGGCCAGCGTAAGGACAGAGGGTCCTCTTCAGGGTCATGAAAACACTGTGGAGAGAGAGAAATTCATCAGTAAATTTCTCTCAGTGTTTCTTCCTCTATTTTTGCTATCCAGTATCTTGTACATGTATTATTGCTAAAGATTAATAAAGAAATCGTCATCTACTGCACCGGTTTTCCCAAGTTGGGTTTTTCCGGGGACAATTGTCCAAAATAACTGCGTCGATGTGTTTATATGTGTGCTAGTATTTTCCTTGCATTTTTTTCCGCAATATTTGATTTGTGAAGGATGCAACATATATGTTTCGATATTTTCCGTAGTAAACTGCAAATAATTTGTTTAATTAATTCTAACAAATAGAAGAAATAATATCAGTTGCTGCAGTAGGATTCAGGGCATCCGAATTTTCACATGGTATCAGTGCACAGATAAGAAGGAGGAGAGCTCCAATGCAGAAGGGAAAAAGGAGCATCCTAGCACTGCGTGAGCAGCTGCTCGAAGTCCCCAGAAGGCTGCGCAGTCCATTGACTAGGCGGGCAAAATTTTGTGGAAAACTTACTTCTCTGAGTGAGTCGACAAAGAATAAAATTTCCAAATCAAAGGTTTTTTGAGGTAGTGGGAGCAGTTGTATTTCTTTCGCAGAGCAGATTTCCAGCTAGGACACAGTATTTTGTAGTTGCAAAATCAACATTGGGAAGGAAAAATAGCACACAAAAACATGGATAGTCAAGATACCTCAGAATTATCTTCCAGGTTGGAAGATGAGTTTGCATGTTTGTCAGGTTTGGCATCAGCTGGTGTCTGGTATTTTGATAACAGGGCTTCAGCTCAAATGACTGGAGTACGAGAGTATTTCTCTAGCTATCAAGAGGAGCAGATGGACTTCTAGATCACTATGGGCAACAAAACTAAGTGTACTCCAGTAGGGAGAGGCACCATAGATTTTCAGACGAAAGCAGGAACCAGCATCGCCACTAATGTGCTGCATGTGCTAGGATTGGGTATGAACCTAATTTCAGTGTCCCAGTTGTAGGAAATACAGAGAGGGGGGTGAATCAATATTTCTTTTCAATTGTTAATTTTACCAGTTAGATCACTTATATTTAGAACACAAAATGAGCAATGATAGAATAAATGCTTTTATTAATTTCTTCTTTACAATAAATCAAGTACAATATATGTAGGGCTCCAACCCTGAATGAGTGCCGTACTTCAATCTTATGGCTCAATACGATACTGGATGTACCAGCTCAATAATAATGAGATCTCATGCCCATAAACTCAGCCGAAAGCTTGGGTAGACAGTCATCGGGCTCATCATGTTCGGAGGATATTCACTACTATTCTAAATAAATTTCATTCTTCCAATCATAGTTCAGCAATACTGGGATGTTAATATAAATGTCACTGCATGATGAATAAGCCTTATCATGAGAGCCTGGAGTGTCAGATATTCGTTGGCGATGATACACTATAGGTGTTTTTACTGTTGTATTCCATCACTGTGTGAAATAATTTCGTTTTCTTTCGTTACATACTAAGTCGAGATGGCTGAGTTGAGCCTAACATGCTGAAGGTATCTAAGTGGAATAACTCTTACCGTACTGAGTCATCTCTGAAATTTCGCGGAATTTGACTAAGTCTAAGTAGGATTTTTTAATAATTAAAAATTTCCCGCAAAATGGGATTTTTTAATTAATTTCTATGAAATGATGTAATTAAGTGGCCTTAGGAAATGTCTGGGGCGTGTGACCAGTCGAAATTCATCCTCAGAGACCCAGCATTATCCTAGGACCCACTGTGAGGGTCAAAAAACGACTTATGGTCCCTCAAAAACCGATTTTCCTAATGTCAGTGGAAAAAATGAGAAAAAATTCAAAAAAAATTCATAATTGGAAAAATTTGGAAAATTTTCCAAAGTCAAAATAAGTCAAATTTTGACATGACAATTATGTGGAGAGGTAAAAGGTGATGTGGCACCTATGTGGGGCCCACCACATAAGGTGCAACTCAAGTCAAAGTCAAATGCCAAGTCGAAGGCAGTGAAATTGTTTCACGATGAAGTCATGAAGTATTGAGTATGGCAAAGTTTCAACGTTTCATTTAATTGAAAGTTATAAAGGTGCAAAGGCAAAGTTAGTGAAAGGGAGTGGACCCCACTCACTTTCCATAATATATGGATTAAAACAAATTAAAATGCACATGCCAAAACAAAAGCTCTACGTACAGCCAACGAAAGGAATGGTGCACATGTTAAAGGTGTACACGCTGGCCAGTTTTAACATAACACATCAGCATTATATTTGAGGAGATAAATACGCTGCCATATGAACAGAGGGAGCCGCATTTCAACAACACGTAGTCAACAACGTCCATGCAGCAACAGTGTTACGTGGAATTCGTGGGCAGTTTTACACAGCAGTTAGAGGTGCCAGCAAGGCATAACACGCAGATCTGTGGGACAGATTAGAAGATCCAATCAACGCATAAATTAAGGAGTATGTCTCCACCAATCTGGACTTCCTGTAGCACTTGTACGCTGTCCCCTTCAACAGATTACGCACAACAGATTTTTCTTTATGCTGGCAGCTCCTACACGCAGTTGGTTGGCAGTATTTGGTTCAAATTAATAGAGGTGGCAGCCAGGAGATATATGCATCAGATTCAGAGGAGATTTGCACAGCCAGTCTTCACCACCTACAGCAGTTTACAACAGTCACCTACAGCAGTTGGTTCCACTTGGACAGTTCTTATGCCACTTGTGCAAATTCGTTTTACATTGGGATTATCTCCATTGCTACACTTGTCATTTGATTTTTTTTCATTGGGATTTGCTCCCCTAGTTCTATTTAAATGAGCCTTGGGCTCTCATTAGAAGAGTGGTTTTTTGAAGCTTGTGCTTATTGTTACTATGCCGAAATTGTTATTGAGCTGAATAAAGAAAAGTCTTTGGGGTTACTAGCTTCTCTTGTGGTGCATTCTTTGGTTGATGAGGTATACTTGTTTCATTTGATGTTGTTATTTATTTACTTCACATTGCAATCTAGTTGGTTTTTTCTTTGCATTTGCCTGAAGGCACTATTGTCTAGGGAGGGGAGATTTGTAGCTATCTCAGATCTCCTTTGGACTTGGTATGTTTTGTGCTCTTGTTGTAACTTGTTATTTTCGATGAAATGACAAGCTCAACGTGGCCTCTATATGCCAAGTTTCTTTTGCACTAACAATTGGTTTGCAGAAATTTGTGTGTTCAAAGGACAGGTTACCAAGTCCATTGGAGTGTGAAGACTTTTTCGATTCGAATAAGTCAGCTCCAAGGATATCAGAGGTCTCATAAGTTGTTCAAGCCAACAATCTCATAAGACATCAAGAGATTTATCTAAAAGGGGGTTTCATGAGCCTTTTGCTTCTATTCCATCTCTAAAAAAAAAATCTCCTATATTTCTTCTCTCATTTGTGCACATATCTATTTTATCTAGCATTTGAGGCTAAGTTGTTGGGTTTAAATCCTAATTCTCACTCACTAAATCAACTCTTTCAAGCTGTTCTTAGTGAGGGAATTTGTAACATAAAGTGTATTTTATACTTGCATTGAGTTTCTAACTATTTCTTTGGCATTCTAACTCTTTTGCTTGTTTGCCTATAGGTGTGCTTGGAAGCAATCTAAGTTTTGAAGAAAGGGAGCTAAAGCTTAGGCTAAGGAACACTTTTCCGTTTGGAACCTCAAATCCAAGTTCCGCCTTATCACTTCACCTCTACTTCTAAAGCCTCATTCTTTTGAGGAGTTGTAACCGCCATTCACCTCAAGGCTTTAAGCCTTTACTTTGTAAACATCTCACAAGTAATTTTATTTTTTTTTAATCTTACACTTGTAACTTTGGGAAAGAGCAAATTTAAAACGGATATTGTAAGCTCTTCCCAATCCCCTCATTTCTATAAGAGGGCCTCATTTTCATTAATAAAGAGCTAACTGTTCATGAGGGAGCTTGGGAAGTTTTTCCCATGGTATCTCACCTACTCATTTAGAGGGAGGAAATCTTCTTGAGTGGGTAACTTTCTTTTGCTTAGTTTTTCTTTTAATTTTCTCAAACTAAATCACTTGCATTCATCATTTCATTTGCTAATCTAGTCTAGTTGCATGTGAATAACTCATATGTTCATTTCGTTAATTGCTTAGATCACATAGTCATTTAAATTTCCTAATTTGCAATCTCATTTGCCATCACTTACTTATGTTTTTGTGATCTACTCCTCATTTGGATAAGTTTCACAACATACTACAAGTAAAGAAGCATAGCATTTCAATTTATGGCAACTTGAGTTATTGTTCTAACTAGGAAGCATATTTAATTGAATCATCTCCATCTTTTACACAACGCTTGCAAACTCATTTCCATATCATTTAGGCATTTCACTTTGCATGCTAGACTTGCGTCTCTAAAAATTAACCTCCAACTTAAGTTGGTTGTATAGACATTAGGGACCCTCCACCCCTATGGACTCATTGTGAGATCCGAATTTCGGGCGAGGGTGAGGTCTGGGGACAGGAGTTCAATTGTAACATTGCTTTAGAACTAATTAATAAAATAAACCAAGAGCACTATCTCATCACATTTACTTGCAAAGTTCCCAAATTTTCTTTTGCTATCTTAACGGTTTATAGATTCACGTGCAAATATTATCTCAAGAAGCATTTTGATGCAAGCACTTTTCAAATTTCTTAAATTTTGCAACAAGTTTAATTCTATGGTACTTGGAAATTTGCTTCTACATACAATTTCAGTGCATGTTGTCATTTTAATGATCATTATGCTTATGGATAATTGATATATCTCGTTTCATTGGCAAATACCATTATTTGATGTTGCAAATTTAATTGCATATTGTGATCTTGGTCTAACACTTCCTTTGTGGGATTATTGTCATTATATCTTGATTTTTATTGTTGAGCAAGCATTTGTTATCTACTTTAAAGCACTGGTCTATATTTTGAACACGTCATTGAATATTGCTCATATACTTCTATGCTTGTTTACATATTGGAAATCAAGTCATCTTTGATAAGTAATTCCTTCTAATCAATTCTCCTAGAAATCTCACATCTTTAACTTAGTTTTCCTTTAGGGACCACCCCCCTTAGCTAACCTAGAAGATAGCTTAAACGGAGAGAGTTGGGAATAGGTGACAGCCCCTTCTCTGAGTTCCTTGCCACCAACCACACCTGTGGGGTTGAAGGCTTTTCCCACTAACTGTAGGTAGGTGTAGGCGGCAAGCGATTATAGGCTCAACTTTGTGTTGTGAAAGCATTGACTTCACGAACACAAGCTCCAACCTTGTCAGTTACGAAACTACCAGCTTCCTATGTCAGTAAAGCTCGGCTTTGGTCTGTATTCGGGACTCCAATCCTCTAGGGCTCCAACTCTATCTTCCAAGGCACCAACCTTGTCTCTATGAAGCTCCAACCTCTAGCTTCAATTCGTCAAGATATATTTGGTTATACTTCACGACTCCCAATGTCTTCTTCAATGAGCCCTGGCAATCTTCAACAATGCCTTCACTTAGTCTCCACGTCACTTCATCAATGACAACCTTATTCTTCACATGAAGGTGTCTCCACAGCTCTTCATGGTACCCAAACAATCTTTCCAAGGTCACTCCATGAGGGCTTCAATCAAGGTCTCCAAGAATGTCACCAAGACCAGCTTCTACACTGCTTCAACAAGAAGTCTACAAGGGTCTGTCCAAAAACTGCTCCAAGTCTTATGTTCTTCAAGTATTCCCTGCTATTATAATGTTGCTCCAGGACAATAATGCTCCAAAGATGCTCACTCAAACAAGATCTTTTATGATGTATTTTCAATGTTTAAGATCTGTGCTAATGATAAAACTGATGCATCTGTTCTTCCTTCAATTCTGTGAACTGAATGTGTTCTTCCCTTGATGATGTGATTACACTGTTCTTGATTATGTGGTTGTGATTTGGTACCACTTTTACTTCTTGAAACTGTTGTAGGTCACATTCTCTAACAGTGATGATGATGTCCTTACTAATTGCTTCTTAAATGACCGGAAAAGAGTATCTTCAGTACTCCTAATTCACTGCTTTAGATAATGAACCTGTTGTAGCCAATAACTTAACATTGAGACAAATAACTCACAGATTTGAGATAGTCCAAGACTGCAATCCAAAATAACCTGCAATCTGAGACAGCCCTCTGTAATGCTAGCTTCTACAGGAGGCAAGTTCAAGCTCTCCACACAGAAGCTGCCACAGGTAACTGAACCAATAGCACCGAGCTGCCCTAAAGTCCGAGTTAAGGAGAAACCTATCCTCAGGACTGAGCTAATCCAAGCCTAAACTAGGCTGCAATACAAGTCTGCGGTTCGGTTTAATATAATCACAGGTCTGTGCCTTTATTTCACTGATGCAAGGTATAATTGCTAACTAATCCGAGCCTCTACAAGCCTTGGATCATTGGTCCGAAGTTCTTCAATGGGACTGCAATCTACAGTAGTTCCAAGCCACCAATGCTAGAACCTAGCCTCCATGGGACTGCAATCTGTAACAAAGATCAGAGTTCTGTCCTCCAGCAAATGAGCACAATCCAATGCTCCAAACACAGGTGTATACTTCAGGTTTCAAGATGATTGTCCTAGTGCGAGCTGTCCACTAGCCTGAGGTAACCCAATCACAAATATTTAGCCCAAAACGTGATGCCAAAGTCCTTCTCGGCCTCCTTAATTCTGTGCTCAATCTCTGAATTTTTGACTGAATTCATGGTTGAAATGGGGTGTTGGACGTCATATTTATATAGGATTTCGACCTTTAATAAAGAGACACGTCTCTTGGAGGGAGGCCGACATGAATGTCTGAGTGTAGGTTGGCTAGCCTTAAAAAATATTATTTTTAAATTTAAAAATTCATTTTTTCACAAACTGCTGGGAGTTTCGGGGCATGTAAGGGCTCATTGGAAAGAGGAAAAAATCCTCTTTAAGATGGTCTAGGTCCCATTGAGAAAAGATGCATCTAAGGTGGCAAAAAGTATTTTTCTTTGTGACTGTCCTTAAATTTTACTCATAAAATTTTGAGATAGCATGAGGAATGTTTGGGACAATATGGCCTCTTCTCCATTGTTTGGCTTCATCATCATCATAGGATCATGTAGGATATCCATGTCATCCAATAATAGTGCAGTGATATGTCACCAACCATAGTGCAGCATTTATTAATTTTCCATGAGGAGATTTCCAAGTCCTTAATGTCATGTCTTACCATTAAGTGATTTCCAAGTCCTTCATGTCATGTCTCCAATCATTGTCCATGTCATTAAGACCTTCATCAAGTGCCATCACGTATGACATCATCAAGTGTGGTCATTCATGTATAGTCCTTCAATATCAAGGATAAGGACATCATCCGGGTTCTAGGGTTCTTCATCAAGAATAAGAACATCATCATGATTTCTAGGGCTTCTTTATCAAGAGCAAGGATACATGACGTTATGGCGTCTTCATGGTTAGTTCAAGAATCTAGGACAAGACATCTTCTTACTGGCTTGACATCATAATGGCATCATTAATAGCTTGACATATTCATTAATGACATCCTTATCAAACAAGAGGGACTTGTCACCCTGAGCAAGGACATCATCATATTATGCATCACAAGAATATTTGCCATCCCAATAATGCCTTATTGACATCAATGACAACTTTGATTAACAATAGTTGTCACCATGAACAAGGACATCGTCATATTATGCATCACAAGAATATTTGCGATCCCAATAATGCCTTATTGACATCAATGACAACTTTGATTAACAACAATTGCAGGGCAAGGGGTACGATTTATACTTCGTGGGAAAGGTGTATGTCAAGCACCCTAGCTGGAAGAAGGTGAGACAGATTGGAGCTCGAAGCAACATGCTATATAGTTTGGAGATCGATTCTCTAATGGCACTGATAGGCAGTGATAATAGCAGTGGGAAGGAGCTGAACAAACTATGGCATAGGGGGATGGGACACTTACACCATGGAGCACTTAGGATGCTTAGAGACACTGTAACAGGAGTTCCAGTTCTCAACATTGAGCACGATGATGTATGCAGAGGATGCGTACTTGGAAAGTATGCAAAAGCAACATTTCTTAGAGGTGACAACAGAGTAAATGGCGTGTTGGGTTTAATACACTCAGATATCTGTGGCCCAATATCCACCAGAGCTCTTAGCGGTGGCGAGTATTTCGTCACCTTTATTGATGATCACTCAAGGAAAACTCGGATCTATTTCTTGAAGACCAAGGATGAGGTCTTTGATTGGTTCAGAGAGTTCAAGGCTCTCGTAGAAAACCTGACAGGGAAAAATATCAAGGTACTGCGTTCAGATAATGGTGGAGAATATACAAATAAAGACTTCACAGGTTTCTATGCAAGGGAGGGTATCAAAAGAGAGTGGACAACTCCATATAATCCACAACATAATGGAGTAGCAGAGCGGAAGAACAGAACAATAGTTAGAGCAATAAAGGCTATGTTATATGACTAGGGTTTGTGTAAATTTTTGAAGATGTTCTATGCTTGATGCAACTTTACTTTTATCCCCAATGTCAGTGAGCAATCACATGAACAAGAAAGTAAAGTGCTGATAGAACATACTAGTAGATCGACAGAAGACAAGCTAGAAAAATATAAGTGTGTTGGTGCGTTACGACGGTCAACATGATGCTTCAACCAGCAAAGTCTCAATACGGTCAGCCAACCAGAAGTGTCACACACACAACCCTTAAAGACAGCTCATCAAAAATCAACATAATTCAACAAAAGAATCCCACATCCAGATTTTCGGCATCATCCAGATTTACGACATCATCCATATTTACGGCATCCATCATCCAGATTTATGACAACATCCATATTTACGGCATCATCCATATTTACAGCATCCATTTCCGACATCATCCAGATTTACGACATCATCCATATTTACGGCATCCATTTCCAGCGTCATCCAGATTTACGACATCATCCATATTTACGACATCCATTTCTAGATCATGAGGATGTGTGTGATGAGATGATTGAAATGTCCTCCAACATTGACTCTATTTATATCAATCACTGAGGGTGTGTGACACATTTGCTGGGGGTGTAAAACCTTAAGGTCGACCTGCACATATTTTGAAAGTATTAAAAATAAATTCAAAATAAATGTTCTGCTTATTGGATCAAGATGATATTTAGATCGATCTTGCACCTCTTTGAAAGAGGAACCCAATAAAAATATTGGTGTCTTCATCTAAGCATCACAACATGGAGTTTGGACCTAGTTGTCCAATTTTAACACTCCCTCTCAACTAGGGAGAACTCCATCCACCTGTGCAATCAAACATCGTGCGTCATCCCGCAGTAACTTGCTTTGCTGGCCTCTTTATTTCAGAACAAAATTGGGTCAGTCACAAAGACATCATTCCCAACTGACAGATTCAGCCTAGAGGTCCGAAACCTCTATAGGACTCACAAAGAGTCTCATACCAACTTGGAGTCGGTTTATCTGACCCGAAGTCAGTAGGAGGTCCGAAGCCTCACTTGGACTCAAGAGAGTTATATATACTAACCCAAATTTAGTTTCACTGACCTGAAGTCAGTTGGAGGTCTGAAACTCACATGGACTCAAAGAGTCACATACCAACCCGAAGTTGGTTTATCTGACCCGAAGTCAGTAGGAGGTCTGAAACCTCACATGGACTCAAAGAGTCACATACCAACCCGAAGTTGGTTTATCTGACCCGAAGTCAGTAGGAGGTCCGAAATCTCACATGGACTCAAAGAGTCACATACCAACCCGAAGTTGGTTTATCTGACTCGAAGTCAGTGGGAGGTCCGAAACCTCACTAGACTTGATCCCAGATCAAGTGGTTGGACACGTGTCATCCTAGATAGAGAGTACAACAATCTCTGATGCATCCATCAGTCTTTGTTACTAGTCTCTAGCTTTTCCCACTTCATTGGCCAAATGAGAGGTATTTCCCATGAGTCCGGAACTCAAATGGGTAGGATACATACGGGGCACAGATCATGAGAGGCGAACCAACTCAATCATCATAACAGTGGGGCTCAAGCACACCAACAAGGTTCGGCAAGCCTAGCCCTGTGGTTGATAATAGCTCCGAGAAGCTATCCCCAAAGCCCCCCATAGCTCCTAGAGCTCATTGTCTAACAGGACCCTCAGAATATGGTCGTTCCACGATACCAAGATTCTCACGGAAGGTTAGGAACATGACCTTCCCCAAGGGCATTGTGAGAATATCTGTGACTTGCTCATCAGTTCCTATATGATCGAGCCTTACGGCGCCTCGCTGTACCATATCTCGGATAAAGTGGTACCAACCATCAACATGCTTGGATCGTTCGTGGAACACGGGTTTCTATGACAAACGAATCCCCCTCTAGTTATCACATAGGATAACGGTGGCATCTAGCACATGATCGAACAACTCACTGAAGAGCTTTCGCAACCAAGTGACTTCACAACAGGCCGTACATGTTACAATGTATTCGGCCTCAGCGGTGCTTAAGGCTACCGACTTCAGTTTCTTGCCTGAAGCAGACCTATGTGTGAAGTAGCATCCAGATGTGCTCTTGTGATCCACCACATTGCCAGCCCAATCGACATCCGTATATACATGGAGTGTCATACTCTCGGCAGTGTATCTCAACCCATGGTCTATCATGCCTCGGAGATATCTCAAGAGTTTCTTGGCACCAACCCAGTGAATGTTATGATCAACCATGTGTTGACTCAAAGTGTTCACTGCACAACATACGTCCGGACGGGTGTTCACTAAGAACATTAGGGCCCCTACGAGTTGAAGATACTCAGTAGGATTTGCTAGCACGGGCCCAGCAGCGCTGTCAGTAGGATTGGTGTCGACACGGACTTACAGTCCATCATACTAAATCTTTCTAGAAGCTTCATAATGTATTTTCCTTGAGAAAGGAAAATCTCGTCAGGTCTTTGCCAGACCTCCAAGCCTAGGAAGTAGTGCATCAGTCCTAGGTCCTTCATCTCGAACATAGCAGTGAACTCCCTCTTGCACTGATGAATGAGAGGGACAACACCTGTCAGGAAGAGGTCGTCCACATACAACACCAGAATGAGAGGCTTCTCTCTATCAACCTTGAAGTAAAGGTTCAAATCAACATTACTACGAGTGAAGCCTAGCTTCATCAGGTAGCTATCTATCCTCTCGTACCAAGCTCAGGGTGCTTGCTTCAACCCATAGAGGGCTTTCTTCAACCTACAAACATGGGTGTCCCAATCCTGGACTTTGAACCCCAGAGGTTGCTCCACATACACCTCTTCCTTTATCGCACCATGCAGAAATGCGGTCTTCACATCCATATGATGAAGACTCCATCCTTGCGTAGCAGCAAGGGCTATGATAGATCAGATGGTGGTATATCGGGCCACAGGTGCAAATATATCATCATAGTATATGCCTTCCTTTTGAGAGAGATTGTACAATAATACTCATGGCTGCTAGATACCCTTGGTATCTACTTAGCTTCTTGCTTTCACGAATGCCCCCCTTTGGGGCCATATGTCCCTCGGCATCCTCGAGAGTGTCCCTGAGCCATGATGGTCTCTTCCCTATTGAAGGAGGTGGATCAATCGGGTCCATTGGTCCTTCAGCATCGGGCATCGTCTCATTCTTTGATTCTTCTTGATTTCCAGGCCTTGCTTCATGATCTTCCTCAGATCTTGGAAGATTGACTACTTTCCTCAAGGAAGCATCTTTGTCAAAGGTAACATCGTGGCATATCTCCACTTCCCTTTGACCAGGCACATATACTTTATAGGCCTTCGAAGTTTCGCTGTAGCCCACAGACATTGTGGTCTCCCTCTTGATGCTAGCTCCTCTGCAAAAGTTCTTGAACTCGTTCGTCTCATATAATAAGAACATCCTCCCAAGGATGTCACGGGCAGCATACCAGACAAATCAAAATGTACTAATTGCAAGACATCAGATGTCTTTGTGACATTTGAGGGGAAAGGTCCCCTTGTATGCTTTCCTTTGGCACAACCCTGACATGCACCTTCATGATTATTTGAGAACTCAGGCATCCCCGTCACCACCTTCCTTGCTTCGGGAAGGGCCTTGTAGTGAAGTTGTTCAAACCTCCGGTGCCATAGTTCAGTCTGTCGGATAGTATCACATGTCATCGCTCCCAGTGGACTTCCTCCAACCTGGTAGAGTGTACCAACTCTAAACCCAATCGTGATAGCTTCCTTGAAACTCTTCTTCCACATGTGCACCTTCCATCAATGAATGCCACATTGAAACCTTTGTCTTCCATGGCCGAAACAGACACAAGGTTCTTCTTCAAATTAGGTACATATAGTACATCTTGCAGGCGGAGGACTTGACCTTGAGACAAGTGGAGGGTCACAATCCCTGTCCCTTTCACGGGATATGTGGCATTATCTCCAAGGATAATTTGTAGATTAGTATCCTTCTCAACCATATCAGTAAGTGCTTCCTTGAACCCAATGATGTGCCTTGAGGCACCACTATCTATCAACTAGACATCCATAGTGTCGGGTGGAGTTGTAGCAGAGAGGGCAGATACAAGAATGAATTCATTTCTTTTATTATCAAAAACATTTGATTCGTCATACCTGGAATTTCTTGACCTTTTGAAAGGTTGCCCATTTCCGCCGGAGGGAGCCTTCCTTTTCTTGACCTTCTTGTAAGGGCATTCTCTAGCATAGTGGCCTAGCTCAGAGATGTAGGCAACCAGACTCTTATGAATTGAGTCCCTGATCATCAACTTTGCTTTGATTTCCCCCTTCTTGTACTTTGATTTGGCAGCAACAGTTGCAGTGGATGGAGGCTCTTGGATTTTACCCTGCACATAGTCCATGACATCTTGGTCTTCGAAATTAAGATCCAATGTCATCTTCCAAGCATGGAAGTCATCCTTCCTAGTCAATTTTTCATTCATCAGCCTTAACGCCATTGTAGTTTGAGGAAATTATCCTCTTCTTCGGTGATTGCTACAAACTAGGGCTTTGTCTTCACCTCAGCTTTGATACCATGTAAAGTTTTGAAGATGTTCTATGCTTGATGCAACTTTACTTTTATCCCCAATGTCAGTCAGCAATCACATAAACAAGAAAGTAAAGTGCCGATAGAACATACCAGTAGATCGACAGAAGATAAGCCAGAAAAATATAAGTGTGTTGGTGCGTTACGATGGTCAACAAGATGCTTCAACCAGCAAAGTCTCAATACGGTTAGCCAACCAGAAGTATCACACACACAGCCCTTAAAGACAACTCATCAAAAATCAACATAATTCAACAAAAGAATCCCACATCCAGATTTACGGCATCCATCTTCCAGATTTACGGCAGCATCCATATTTACGACATCATCCATATTTACAGCATCCATTTCCGGCATCATCCAGATTTACGGCATCATCAATATTTACTGCATCCATTTACGGCATCATCCATATTTACTGCATCCATTTACGGCATCATCCAGATTTACGACATCATCCATATTTACAGCATCCATTTCCGACATCATCCAGCTTTATGGCATCATCCATATTTACGACATCCATTTCTAGATCATGAGGATGTGTGTGATGAGATGATTGAAATGTCCTCCAACGTTGACTCTATTTATATCAATCATTGAGGGTGTGTGACACATTTGCTGGGGGTGTAAAACCTTAAGGCCAACCTACACATATTTTGAAAGTTCTAAAAATAAATTCAAAATAAATGTTCTGCTCGTCGGATCAAGATGATCTTTAGATCAATTTTGCACCTCTTTGAAAGAGGAATCCAATAAAAATATTGGTGTCTTCATCTGAGCATCACAACATGGAGTTTGGACCTAGTTGTCCAATTTTAACAGTTTGCCTAGATTCTTATGGGTAGAGGCATGCCACACAGTGGTGTACATTCAGAACATAACTCCTCACAGAGCATTGGGGAGGAAAATGCCATAAGGGGTCTTCACAGGGAAGAAGCCGGAAGTAAGTCATCTGAAGATATTTGGGAGTGTGGCTTATTGCCACATTCCAGACGAGAAGCGCAGTAAGTTGGATCATACTGCAGATAATGTTGATTTTTGTAGCATCGAGAAGTGTTCCAGGTCTCAAATTTTGGGGAGAGGCTTGGACAACAATATTCCAGAGAACCCATAAATTGTTTGTGGAAATTCCACTTCGGATTTTGTTCTATTAAAATAATTAATTATTTTAATGTGATCCCTAAGTCTAAACTTATGAAAATTAAATAATTAAAGGGTATTAATAAAGCAAACTGTGAATCTTCTAGAAAACGAAGATCAAGTCATATTTTAATCTGAGCCATTGATTAAAGTTGTAATCTAGGCTGTTAATTCATCGATGAGAAGACTATAAGAGGAGGCTTGAGGGTCATTAGGAAATCAAGTCGGGCACATTCTCAGTACCCGAAGGAAATCGATTATGAAGTAAGAGAATTCGATTTTAGTGGGTGAGTTTGTAGAGGCAGGGTTGCAGAAGCAGAAGGAGGAGGGAGAGGGCAGCAGAGTCAGAGAGGAAGAAGGTAGAGGACGGGGAGGAGGCAGCGCTGAGCAGCAACACTTGCCCTCCACGCAGAAATTACGTAGTCTAGGCAGGGACTGCGTAGAGGGGCTACGCAAACTGGCGCAGAGGGTGTAGGAGGTCATCCCGTGTGTCAAGAATTCTTCATGAGTGTCTGGAAAATTTACATCAGGTGTATACTACTTGATTCCGATCATCAAGATTTTGGTAAACATTCTTTTCACTGCTGAAGATAAATACAAACCCTCATCTGCTACACCGGTTTTCCAACATTGGGTTTTTCCGGGGACGATTGTCCAAAAATAACTCTGTTCATATGGTTGTTTCTATTGTGCTATACTTGTTATTTCTGTTCTTCTTCTTTTGATTAGAGTGAAGTACTGCGGCTGTGTTTATTTCAAAATTTACTGAAGCATCTGTAAATAACTTATCTAATAAGTAGGAGAAATAAATCAATCACTGCGGTAATAATTTTCAGATTGAAAATTTCACATGGTATCAGAGAAAAAGGCTAAAGACAGAAAGGGAGGATCTGCTATGGAAAAAAGATCCAACATTCGGAAGGGTTCACGCAGTCGTCGAGAGCACTTAGAAACACATAGGGAACATGACATGACTGTGCTGGCATCCAAACTAGAGGAGGATCTCGCTTGTGTGTCAAGCACGACTCCTCTAGGTGTTTGGTATATTGATAGTGGAGCATTTGCTCATATGACGGGTGTTCGAGAATGTTTTTTGAGCTACCAAGAAGAGCAGATGAATTTCCTGATTACAATGGAAAACAAGGCCAAGTGTATCCCCGTTGGAAGAGGTACCCTAATATTTCAGACAGAAGCTGGCAACAAGATTCGGGCCACAAGCATTCTGCATGTACCAGGGTTGGGGATGAATTTTCTCTCAGTGTCTCAGCTCCAGAACAAGGGTTATGACATATAATTTATTGGAAACAAAGTTTATGTCAAACATCCTAGCTAAAAAAAGAAGGCTCAAATTGAAGTCAGGAGCCATAAACTATATAAGCTCCAGCTTGAATCTCCAATGGCTCTGATCGGTAGTACGGATGAAAGGGATATGAATGAATTATGGCATAGAAGGATGGGGCATTTACATCATGGAGCCTTGAAGATTCTCAAGAAGACTGTCATAGGAGCCCCAAAACTCAGCACAAGAGCGGCTTGAAAGGGGATGCGTACTAGGGAAGTATGCCAAAGCAACATATCCAAGAAGCAACAGCAGGGCCAAGAGCGTGTTTGAGTTGATACACTCGGATATTTGCGGTCCAATGTCCACAACCGCTCTCAGTGGTGCAAAGTACTTTGCTACCTTCATTGATGACCATTCCAGGAAGACTTGGATCTACTTTCTCAAAACCAAAGATGAAGTCTTTGAGTGTTTCAAAGATTTCAAAGCACTCGCAGAAAATTCAACTGGAAATAAGATCAAGAAGCTGCAATCAGATAATGGTGGAGAGTATGTCGATAAAGACTTAACCAGTTTCTGTTCAAAGGAAGGCATCAAGAGAGAATGTACAACTCCATACAATCTAGAGTAGAATGGAGTTGCAGAAAGGAAGAACAAGACCATTGTAGAAGTTGCAAGGGAAATGCTATATGACCAAGACATGCCCAAATTTTTGTGGGCAGAAGCCTGCAATACAACTTTGTATGTGCAGAACAAGGTGCCCCATAGAGCATTGGTGAAGGTAACTCCTGAGAGTGTGTTCATAGGCAGCAAGCCAGAAGTGAGCCATATCAGGATATTTGGTAGTATGGTGTATTGCCACGTACCAGATGAGAAGAGGAAGAAGTTGGATCAAACTGCAGAGAAGGGTTATCTTGTGGGCTATAATGAAAATGCAAAGGCATATCGCATCTATATTCCAGAAAACAGGAAGATCGTAGTAAGGCGGGACGTAAAATTCATGGAGGAGAGAGCCTTCAGGAGATCCAGGGAAATGGCTACAGATACGCAGATTGTGGAGGATCCTCTAGTACAACCTCAAGGGCCTACAGAGGATGGGTCGAGTGCCTCTCCACGGCACAAAGATTTTGAGGAGAGTTCTTCCGAAGAAGAGCAAGCAGGAGAGCAGGTAAGACCACCCACCACCAGTAGAAGACCGAGCAGAGAACTCCAACAAATTTTAAGGGATGTAGAAGAATTTATTGGAGCCCCTAGAGACGGGAAGAGGGTATAGAAGCAACCTGACAGATACCAGGCACTGGTAGCTCAGGTCGGAGAACCCTCTAGCTTTCGGGAGGCAGCTCAGCATCAGGTATGGGTAGATGCCATGGTGGAGGAGTATAGCTCAATCATGACAAACGATGTCTGGGAAGTAGTCCCTAGACCACAAGACAGATCAGTTGTAGGATCAAGATGGATCTACAAGATCAAGTATGCTGCAGACGACAACATAGATAAGTTCAAGGATAGATTTGTGGCTAAGGGGTACGAACAAAAAGAAGGGATCGATTATGAGGAAACCTTCGCCCCTGTAGCTCGATACACTTCTATCAGATCCGTCATGTCTCTAGCAGTGCAGATGGGACGGGAGATTCATCAGATGGATGTAAAGACAACATTCTTGAATGGGGTGATAGAGGAGGAAGTGTACATAGAAATCTCTCACACATGCGAGACACATGAGCATAAGACTCATGTTTGCGGGCTTAAAGAAAGCCTTGTACGGGCTAAAACAAACCCCCCGAGCATGGTATTATCATGCATGGTATGGGCGAATTGATAGCTATTTGCAGAAGATGGGTTTCGTCCAGAGTGATGCAGATCCTAATCTCTACTACTTGAAAGTAGGGGATGAGCTGTTAATGCTGGTATTATATGTAGATGATCTGATTGTTACTGTATCATCTAAGTTCATCAAGGACTGCAAGGAAAATCTGGATAACGAATTCGACATGAAGGATCTCGGGCAAGTGCACTATTTTCTTGGTTTGGAGGTTTGGCAGTAAAAGGGAGAAATCTTCCTTGGGCAAGGAAGATACACTGCAGAGATCCTGAAGAGGTTTCAGATGGAAGGCTGTAGACCCATGGCCACGTCGATGATTACAAACTAGAAGAAGATAGACACAACAGAGGATGATGAAGCTGATCCCACCTTGTATAGGCAGCTCATCGGATCATTGATGTACTGGTCAACACTAGACCAGACATCTGTTAGGCAGTGAATACCCTCAGTCAGTGCATGGTGGAACCAAGGAGGGCTCACTGGGCAGCAGCCAAACATCTTCTCAGATACTTTAAGGGGACAATCCAGTATGGATTGAAGTACACCAAGGGCAATGAGCTCCAGTTGAGTGGGTTTACAGATGCAGATTGGACTGGAAGCACAGTGGATCGGAAAAGTACAAGTGGGTACTGTTTTAGTCTCGGATCAGGAATGACTTCCTGGTGCAGTAGGAAACAAAAGTCCATCGCACTAAGCTCAGTCGAGGTAGAATATATGGCAGCAAGCACAGCTTCGTGCGAGGCCATATGGCTTCGTAAATTGCTCTTGAACTTACTCAAGAAGAGGATGGAACCAACTGAAATTATGTGTGATAATCAGACTTGCATCAAGCTCTCTGAGAATTCTGTGTTTCATGACCGGTCAAACACATTGACATTCGGTGCCACTTCATCAGGGACTATGTCCAACGTGGAACTGTGCAGTTGAGGTACACTCCTACAAGAGAACAGGTGGCAGATATCCTCACCAAGACTCTGAGTAAGATTAAGTTTACTTACTTCAGAGAAAATATGGGGATGGTCAAGAACCCATTCCTGTAAAGGAATGGGTGGTCTTCAGAGACAGAGGGAGTTGCAGTGCGGATGAGGCAGTAGCAGAGTCAGTGTCACAGGCAGCGGTACAGAGGGCAACAACGCAGAGTTGAGAGGCAGCAACTAGGACATTAGCAGCGTAGTAGATGCTTCAAAATCATAGCAGTACAATGGGTACCTTGCTTGAACACTTTCCTCGCTAAGAGGGAGTGTTGATTTTTGTAGCATCGGGAAGTGTTCCAGGTCTCAAATTTTGGGGAGAGGCTTGGACAATAGTATTCCAAAGAACCCAAAAATCGTTTGTGGAAATTCCACTCGAATTTTGTTTTATTAAAATAATTAATTATTTTAATGTGATCCCTAAATCTAAACTTAGGGAAATTAAATAATTAAAGGGTATTAATAAAGCAGAGTGTGAATCTTCTAGAAAACGAAGATTAAGTCATATTTTAATCTGAGCCATTGATTAAAGTTATAATCTGGGCTGTTGATTCATGAGCGAGAAGACTATAAGAGGAGGCTTGAGGGTCATTTGGAAATAAAGTCGGGCACATTCTCAGTACCCGAAGGAAATCGATTCTGAAGTAAGAGAATTCGATTTCAGTGGGTGAGTTTGTAGAGGCAGGGTTGCAGAAGCAATAGGAGGAGGGAGAGAGCAACAGAGTCAAAGAGGAAGAAGGCATAGGACGAGGAGGAGGCAGCGTTGAGCAGCAACACTTGCCCTCCACGCATAAATTACGCAGTCCAGGCAGGGACTGCGTAGAGGGGCTATGCAAACTGACGCAGAGAGTGCAGGAGGTCATCCCATGTGTCAGGAATTCTTCCGGAGTGTCCAGAAAATTCACATTAGGTGCATACTACTTGATTCTGATCGTCAAGATTTCTGTAAACATTCTTTTGACTACCGAAGATAAATACAAACCCTCATCTGCTGCACCGGTTTTCCCACATTGGGGTTTTCCGGGGACAATTGTCCAAAAATAACTGTGTTCATATGGTTGTTTCTATTGTGCTATACGTGTTATTTCTGTTCTTTTGCTTTTGATTAGAGTGAAGTACTGTGATTGTATTTATTTCAAAATTTACTAAAGCATCTGTAAATAAATTATCTAATAAGTAGGAGAAATAAATCAATCACTGCAGTAATAATTTTCAGATTGAAAATTTCACAGATAAGGGGTACCTCGTAGGATATAGCGAGACCTCAAAGGCATACAGGTCTACATTTCTAGCAGCAGGAAGATTGTAGTAAGGCGAGATGCAAAGTTCATGGAAGATAGAGATTTCAGAAGATCTTGAGAGATGCCTGCAGTTGATCAGTTAGTAGATGTTCAATTAGTCCAACAACAAAAGGGACAACAAGTAGGACAAGCAGGAGGACAGTCACAAGGATCGATTACAGTGACTAGTACCATTATTTCCTTAGGAGTAGGAGATCTAAGTAGTTCTTAGCAAATGGAACAACAGTAACAGGAGGAGGCACTGATTGAGCCTCCCACCACCAGAGGTAGAGCCAGTAGGGAAGTACGTCATATCTTGAGGGACATAGAGGAGTTTGTCGGAGCTCCTAGAACCGACAAGAGGCAGCGGAGACAACCTGACAGATACGAAGCCTTGGTAGCTCAGGTTGAAGAACCCTCTAGTTTTCAAGAAGCCGTACAACGTCAGGTGTGGGTGGATGTCATGGTAGAAGAATACAGTTCTATCATGAATAATGATGTCTCGGAAGTACTGCCACACCAAAGGATAGATCAGTTGTAGGTTCAAGATGGATCTACAAGATCAAGTGCACTATAGATGGCAGTGTAGAGAAGTACAAGGCTAGATTCGTGGCAAAGGGGTATGCACAAAAGGAAGGGATAGACTATGAGGAGACCCTTCGCCCCAGCAACACAAATGGGATGGGAGATTCACCAGATGGACGTCAAGACAACTTTCTTGAACGAGGTGATAAAAAGAAGAAGTGTATATCGAGCAACCTGAAGGCTTTGAGACTCATGAGAAGCGCACTCATGTATGCAGATTGAAGAATGACCTATACGAGCTCAAGTAGGCACCTCGAGCATGGTATGGTCGAATTGACAGTTATTTGTGTTATCACTTCGCCAGATTCCCAAGGCTGAAGAAGGAATCCCAATAGAGGTAACCACAGACCAAACTTTTGGCTTGATAGCTAGCCCTACCAAGTCGGAGAGGGCTCTCTCCAAAAGGTTACAGCCAAGAGGGCTGGAGAAATTAGGGTTTTTAGGCTAGATATTAAGTGCAGGTGGTTGTTTTTATTTGATTTGGTTGGGTTTCATTGGATGAAGAAATTAGGTTAAGGGAGCTATGTCAGGGCAAATGAGATAGGGTTGCAGGGATTCAACGGGGCAAGGTAGGCATAAGGCTTACCACTTAAAATGATTGTGGTGAGATGGTTTTTAAGACTGATGAGAAGCTAGGAAGAGCATGGGAGACAGAGGAAAATTGACAAACTATGATCAATTCCCCAAAACAGAGCATGAGCAAGCATGTGTTCTGCCGATCAACTTGAAAGAGATCATACCATAGAGATGTAATGAACATGAATACAACACATTCTAACATATGAAACTGAAGAAAAAACAATGATAAACATCATACCACATGTATCCCAAAAAATAGCTGCAACTCTTCTTTATTAATTGGCCAAAATTGAGTACAATAGTTCCTTGATCAACAAGCTAACATCCAAACTGATTCCAACCTTTGAAAATGAGTAAAAAATGATATGATATAGGCCTCAAAAAACCTCTCCCAACCTCAAGGGTCGAATCCCTAAGTTGAGGAGCTGATCCACAATAATCTAATTGATACCTAGAGTGTAGGGAGGTCCAAGTGACTCCTCCCTAAATTCATTCAAACAAATTCATTTGACTTAATGATAACTTTTACCTAATGAATCTACCCCTAGGTAACTTATCCACAACATAATTACATTTACCACCATTAATTACATAGGTAAAAGCATGATTTTCTGAAGTAGAGTCAAAATTACAGAGAAAAACCAAAAATATCAGAGAATGTGTCATTTGCGTCCTCACTATGTCATTTGCGCCCTCGATGTTGCAGCCTGATTTTGGGTGCCTTCCCGGTGTCCAAATTGGGCCCAGGATAGCTCGTTGGAAAGCCCTTCTAGTCTAGTTTCCAGATCTGCCTTTAGTTGCCAAAATGAAGGTCATTTGCCCCCTCAAAATGTCATTCTCCCAAGACTGCTCATTTGCGTAGCGCCTAAGCCAAAACATGGGTAGAAATGTGTTTTTTAGGTTGTTTTTTGATCTTTTCACCTATCAAATCTGCAAATCAAGGTTGAAAACATGGTTTTCTGGAATGCATTTGTCCTTAGGAATCCATTGGTGGTCTTCTTCCCCTCAAAAAGTGCCTCAAACATTCAAATGAAAGTCAAACTGTGTAAAAATTCTGAATTTTCTGGAAAAATTGGCCTCCAAGATGGAGCGATATCTCACTAACCATGAGGATTTTTTCAAAAATGAGAGGTTTTTTTTATTTGGCATGTTGTGAACAATAACCTCCTCCAGTTTCTCAATTTTTTTTTTTTTTTTTGGCCACAATATTCTCTACAAAAAAGTATCTCAAACAAGATTTTGCAGAGGCAGAAAAATAGGTTGTGAAGATGTGAATGGATCTCTCATTCTGTAATACCCGTGTAAAAATGAGATAGGTTTTTGTACTTTGATATCTTAGGAACAAAAACCTCCTCCAGTTTCCAAAAATTCATTTTTGTTTGCCCACGATATGTTCTGCAAAATGGTGACCAAACAAGACATTTCTGGAAAATGTGCCTTCGAAGAGTTTTTCAAATTTTACCAAATTTTCTTCAAATTTCCTTAAAATTGCTTCAGACTTACTTCATGGAGACCTGATATGGTATGGTATGCTATCATGGATGCATCAATGAGCAAATCTAACTTACCCTTATCTTTCTGCTTGATTAGGGTTTGTAATTCTAGACAAATTCACAGAAATCAAAGCAGCTCATATGTTTGAAACATGTCATTGCCATAGGAGATGCCAAAATTTCTCTAGTACTTGTTGGCTCAAGTATGAGTATTATACCCCCTCTATGTGGCCTTCTAGCCTCTGTTTCTTCTCCCTCACTGTATGATATGTTCTCTTCTTCTGCCATGATGTTTTAAAGTCAAAACCCTGGGGAAGTGTGATGATGTTAAATATGTTTTAGGAATGGGGAATGGGAAAGGAAAAATGAAGGAGATGGTGCTAGGGATGTATGAAATGGGGGAGGGGATAGGGAGTAGTAGTTTGATGAGATTTAAGATGGGGATTTGGGGATTGGGAGCCTAGGTAGATGTAACACCTAGGGCTTAGGGTTTTAGGAAAAAGGGTTAAGGAAAGGGAATTTCATAAAACAGGGGTTTGGGAATGTGTATTTTTAATTGTGGGAAAGTTATAAGGGTGTAAGAGAGTGTAATTTGGGAATTTCCACAAATGTAATGGGATACTAGGGTTTTAAACAAATTCAACCGCCAAATTCTACCCCAAACTTCACAATACTCAACATATGCATTTGATGAAAATGATATTTTAATGGTATGAGCTCTTACTCATTTGCTGGAGGTCAATGAGTGGGTTGGTGAAGCTTTGGAAACAATTTTTCGCCACTTGAACACGTTTCTGGGGTGCCTGGTCATTTGCGCCCTCAACAGAGCATTTGTGCCCTCAACAAAGCATTTTTGCCCTCAATTGTGCATTTGCGCCCTTGCTTAAGGATTTGCGTAGCGCCTTTTTGCAGACCACGTTTGGAGGCCCTCCTAGTGTCCAAATTGGGCCCAGGATAACTCGTTTGAAAGCTTATCCTGTCTACTTTCCAAATATGCCTTTAGTTTGTAGAATGGACTTGATTTGACCTGTCAAAAATTGATTCTCCCAAGACTGGTCAAAAAGTGCAGAATGAGGGTGCAAAAATGCAATGTGCTGTTGCAGGCAACTTTTGGGGGCCTTCCTCAATTCCAAATTGAGCTCAAGATAGCTCATTGGAAAACTCTCTCTGTCTAGTTATCATTTGACTCATCAAGCAAGTCATTTGGACACTCCATATTGGAGAAAAATTAATTTTCTCAAGGTCACTCCAGAAGTGCAGCAAACCTCTTGTAGCAATAGGCTAGGGCTTGTGGAAAAATAATGATTTTGAGGGATAGGAGTGATGGGAAGTGTTTAGGAAGGTATATTAAGCATAGGGGAAGGTGTAAGAGCATTTAGATACAAGTCTTGTTGATGATTTTAACAAAAGTCATGAAACCAAGAAAAATGTCCTCAAAACCCTAGGAGAGGGAAATGAGCTTTCCAAGCAAAACTGAGAGACAAATATGGTAAAAACAAAACCACTTACTTGGAAATGATAGTTTGGAACCTGAAATTGTTGAAGACCTTTGACTATGACTACTCCTTCAAAAGATGAATTTGATGGTGAAATGACCAATATTCATGATTTTGACCCTATGACCTAATGATGGCACAACATGGAAGAATGAGCTGAATGATGACCATGATGACTATTGGGCTCTTTCAACAATGAATGACCTGACCATGATGATGTCCATTGATCATGGAGGTGAAAGGAGTAGTAATGATCTCAATATCCTAATTAGTGACCAAAGTTTTGCATGACCTAGTGGAATGATAAAAAATTTCTGAATGAAACCCTAATATGAATATGAAAAGAGTGATTTTTATCACTGATGGCAGAATGCAAATTCTGACACTAACAATTTGCAACAGTTGGGATTCATCAAGAGTGATGCAGATCCCAGTCTCTATTATTTGATGGTGGAGAATGAGCCTCTCATTTTGGTTTTGTATGTGGATGACTTGTTTTTAACACGATCATCAGGGCTCATAAAGGATTGCAAAAGAAACCTTGAAGCAGAATTAGACATGAAGGATAGGGGGTTGATGCATTATTTTTTAGGATTGGAAGTATGGCAGAATAATGGGGAGATCTTCCTTGGACAAGGGAGATATGCTACAGAGATTCTGAAGAGATTCAGAGTGCAGCGTTGCCAACCCATGACAATGCCCATGATCACCAATTGGAAGAAGATAGATGCATAAGGAGATAAGGAAGTCGACCCCACCTTGTACAGATAACTCATTGGGTCGCTCATGTATCTGGTCAACACTAGGCCAAACATCTGTTTCGCTATCAACACCCTTAGTTAGCTCATGGTGGAACCGAAAAAGGTACATTGGGCAACAACTACGCACATTCTTAGATATGTGCATGGGACAGTCGGATATGGGTTAAAATACACCCGAGGAGATGACGTCAGATTGAGCAGATTCACAGATGTAGATTGGGCAGGTACTTCAATGGACCAGAAAAGTACTTCCGAGTACTGCTTTAGTGTTGGATCAAGGATGGTCTCTTGGTGTAACAAGAAGCAAAAGTCGGTAGCACTGAGCTCAACAGAAGCTGAATATATGGAAACTAGCACAACTACGTGCGAAGCGATATGTCTTAGGAAACTGCTAGTGAGTTTGTTCAGAAAGAGGATTGGAGCGGCCAATTTTCAGTGTGATAATAAGAGCTGTATTAAACTCTCTGAGAATCCAATATTTCATGATAGGTCGAAGCACATTGATATCAGTGTCATTTTATCAAAGACTGTGATTAGTCTAGACCGTTGAATGTTCAATGAGAAGATTATAAGAGGCTCGATGGGTATTTGGAAAAAACATCGAATTAGAGATCAAGAGATTGATTTCTCAAGAAAGCAACGCAACAATTGCCGGAGAAGTGATTGAGAGGTTTCTTGCAGTGAGGGGCAGGGATAGTGACCGGTGGAAGTTTTCTTGATCCGGTGAATACAATGCAGAGGAGGCAGAGAGAGATCTAGAGAGGCAGCACCGAGCCACACTGAGGCAGCATAGAGTCACGCTGGGCAGCGTAGAGCCACAATGAGGTAGCGCAGAAACTGAGAGGAGACCCACAGTTCTGTTGAGGAGCTATTTCGATCTAGTGCCAGAAACTGGGGTGTGAGACCGGAGGGTTAGAGATCAGAGCATCCATCCAACAGATCGATTAGCCAAGGGAGTGACGCAGTCCCTATCAGTTTTGATGCAGAGGCAACGCAGTGACTGTGTAGAGGCATCTTGGGGCTAGCCATTTAGAGCCTGGATTAGTGTCAGATCGTCAGTGATAGTGTGAGGGTATTTCTCACTAAATTTCTGCTAGTTATTTTTTTTGTATCGGATAGCCAGTCAAGCATCCAAGATTGTATTAAAAAACTACTGCATAATAATACAAACCCTCGATTGCTGCATCGATTTTACCAAATTGGGTTTTTCCGGGGACATTGTCCAAAAATAACGGTGTATATGTGTGTGTTATTTCTTTCCTGCGCTGTATTTTGTTTCCGCAACATTTTTATTTTTGTGAAGATTGCAATGTGTTAGTTTCGTTATTTACCATAGTGAACAGTAAATAAGTTTGTTCAGTTATATAACAAAATAGAAGAAACTTAACCAGTTGCTGTAGAAGGATTCCACCCATGGAATTTTCACATGGTATCAGAGCGCAGATGAAGCAGATAAGAGCTGAAGAGGGAGCTCGAAGAGATGCGTAGGCAGCAGATTGAATCCCCAGAAGGCTTGCGCAGTCCAGTGCCAGGAGGGCAATATTCTCAAGGAAAAATCTCTCTCTGAGTGAGTCGGCAGAGAGAGATTTTCCAGATTTAGATTTGTCAGCGGTAGAGGGAGCAACGCAACAACTTCAGTGTAGAGTAGATCTTCAGCTGGTATGCAGATTTTCTATAGCAGTTGCTAGTGCAGAAAAGCATCAGAAGGGAGGAAGGAGCACACCGAGGGAATTTCTTCCTTAGATAATTCCAGTGTTTTAAAAAATGGAATCGGTTTCTGACCAGGGCGAGGGTCAGCTTGGACTTCGACTCCGAATCGGTAATGACTTTGTCGACTCGGTTTCAATGACTCGGTTTTTGTAAAAAATACATTAAATATTAATTTTTTTGTACAAAAACATAAATTTAAAGATTTTTATTCATGTTTCCAAACACAAAGCATTACAATATAGACAAAAGACAACATATGATCAAAGTAGACTCATGAATATATCCATTATATCAAAATTGCACCCAATGCACTGTCCAAGGACCAATACATGATGATGATATAGAGATCAAAAAAAAAAACATAACTAAGGAGGCTCTAAATGGCCTCTACAACAAAACATGAATAGTCACTAGTAACTACTGCTAGTCATCTGACTGTGACAAGCCAATGTCCTCTTCCTCAAACTCTGAACCAGAGGGGGAAAACGCTCACTCCACCTCCTCCTCTGAATCAACATCCTCAACTGGAACTATACCCTTGCCCTTAACCTTGAGAATTAGATAGACGAGTTATGCGTCTCTGTCGTGGCTGACTAGAGGAAGTGCCTGCACCTGCAAC